>CM076578.1:1815374775-1815974775 GCA_034641835.2 Pinus albicaulis
ATTTATCACTCCACCATAATCAGAGAAACCCAAGTTCAACTTAACTCAATTTTTGGCTAGAATGAATCTCCTTTCTCCTTCACTTTTACTTATGTTGGAGATATGTAATATCCCAGATTTTTAGTTCATTATGTTTTAGATTTTAAATTTTTGTAGGAATGAAAATTTACTATGTTCGACCAAAGAAACAATTATAATGCTTTAAGGATTATTTTATTTGAATAATATTAAGAAAATTTGAATACTAATCTGGAAAATACGGAGTTATAGAGATGCTAAATTCCAATCCATGTGAATAGGATGGAATTTTGACACTTTCCAAAAATCTCCTAGGAAAAACCCTTAGGGAGTAAGAAATTATTAAATTTAATTTAGATTGGAGAAATATATCAAAGAAAACCCCAGTGAGGAGGAAATTGCACTAGGAAGGGGTAGAAAAAGCAACATTGTGGAAAAAACAAGCTTTAACGAAGAAAAACTATACTTTTGTGAAAAAAAAGCCTAGGGTAAGGGGATCATCAACCTAGAATAACAGAACGTTGTTATAGAAATAATCCTTAGGGAAAGTAGGCATAAAAGTGCCTTCACTAGAATAAGAAGAGGTTGTTAGCTCTAGGGGTGGAGGTCTCTGCTCCGGGGAGAGATGGGAGGAAAAAGCTCTTGGATTGGAGGAAATTTTTTCTTTCTCAATTAGTATGATTCTTTCATAGAATTCCAGTATTTATTATTTGTGTGTTATATTGATGATGAATTGGTACTGTGAATTTATTAGCTACAAGTAGTGTGTTTGAATAGAAATGAACTGTCATGAAATTATGATGAATTTATGTAGATTAATAGGTGGGTACAAACTGTATGTTAGCCTGGTTGAGAATATGTTACGATTTTACCCTTAGTGGGTATTACGTGCTACTTATAACTATTTTTATTTTTCATGATGATTAGTAGTATCCAGGTTATGCCAAAACATAAACACATGATAGGGTTATCATAGTAGGTAGACCCTGTCGGGACATAGTTGTCCAAGCATACATAAGACATGATTATGTGATTTTATTACAGTAAGTTAATTATGAAAATAATATGCTATCCTCACATGGATTTTTTTACCAAGTTATCAAATTAAATTCGAGGTGTAAACTGATGTAAATGGTGGTGCGATGGAGGTAAGCATGTGAGTAAAGTTTTACTTATGTTGAGTCTTATTATCCTAGTATGGTAGCTCTCTGTCCCAATTCCACTAGGAGACACTAAGATCAGAGGCTTCCTGTCCTTGCAAAGAGAACAAGTTAGGAGAAAAAGGACTATAGGAAAAAAGTAGTATAGTGTCATATGAAAATAGTACATGCATGCGATGAGTTACCAGGAATGACACTGACTAATAAAAGTAAGTTTATAAAATGCAGGACAAATCTTGTGACAGAGGCTATCTAAAAGGCTGAGGAGTTGATGTAGGATTGCCGAGTTGAACTCAGTCACAAAGTGAATGAGGAAAGTAATACACTAGGCCACTGTATAATTTGTATAGAAATAAATAATGTAGAGAAATAAGAAGTAACTAATCTATCCATTTTACATCATTTCTCTGCAAGAAAATTTCCTATTAAGCTTGAAAACTAAGACCAACTTATACCAGTTTTCTGTAAACACATATTCTATGAAAATTGACAACTGGGACAACTTTTAGTGTCCAATAAATATCAAATGACTATACGAAAATACAAAGCAATGAGTTTGGGTTGTACACAATTCAGCGCATAGTGACTCTGTTGGAAGAAACTACTACTAATAAAAATCAAAGAATCTTACGCATAGATAGACACATAACATGTATATCATCCCATTGAAAAACACCACTGAAATTCAGATGGATCCATAATATATCGATACAATTCCAGAGTTGTTAGACGCATATTAATTATATATGATAACGGTTACAATACAACTAAGATCAGAGAGGTATAATTTTTTTTACATGTATATATAAATAAATTAAAATTCAGTTACATATAGAATTTCATTCCCCTGACAGTAAACACAGTTTTATCCAGTCCCAAAATTAAGGGAATAGTGGAGTTACCACAAAATTTTAAAGTATGAAAGCTGAAAGATCATATCGAAACCACTAGACTGGGCCAAAATAGAGGTCGTGTCCATGGGGAAAGAAGAGTTGCCCATCTCTCCAGGAAAAACAAGAAGGCAAGAAGTATCTTAAAGCCAGAGGACCAACCTTACCTGCGCGGACGACAAGAGCAACAGGGCGACGACAGCAGCACCAGGGCGTCGGCAGCAGCGATAGTGCGAACACGATACACCGCAATAACAACACGTGAACAATGAAATAGTAAACCATAAACATTCGCGGACAATTTATTTATAGAAAATAGTTCGGCCGAACTATTTTAAAAGTAAAAGTTCGGCCGAACTCATAGTTCAGCCGAACTTTTTTAGTAGTTTGACCGAACTTTAATTTCCGGTTTTCCAAACTTCGGAAAAAATTCTGTTTGCTAGCGCTGTCAGTGTGCCATCATTGTAAACGGAATCTAGAGTTAGGCTGAACTTTATAGGAAAGTTCGGCCGAACTTTGTAATAGTTCGGCCGAACTTGTAAAAATTTTCGGCCGAACTATTGTTGGAAAAAAATTTCGGGCCCCAATTCTCACAAAAGCAAAATGTATATCTTAAAGCCAAAGGACCAACCTTACCCGCGCGGACGGCAGGAGCAACAGGGCGGCGACAGCAACACCAGGGCGTCGGCAGCAGCGACAGCGCGAACACGATACACCGCAATAACAATGCGTGAACAATAAAACAGTAAACCATAGACATTTGCAGACGATTTATTTATAGAAAATAGTTCGGCCGAACTATTTTAAAATAAAAGTTCGGCCGAAATCATAGTTCGGCCGAACTTGTAAAAATTTTCGGCCGAACTATTGTTGGAAAAAAATTTTGGGCCTCGATTCTCACAAAAGTGTAACCCAGCTTCACGTTTCCGCCCTTTTTAGTATTGTTTATCAAACTTCAATATATTGGTGATGGTTTAACATTAGCATAAAACCCTCTAATGCTCAAACATAAAGAATATTTTGGGGTTTCCAGAATGTTCTTCTTAGAAACTGATTTAACATTATCATAAAACCCTCTAATGATCAAGCCTAAAGAGATTTTGGGGTTTCCAGAATTTTCTTTTTAGAAATTTTTTGTAGAAGTTCAATATGTAAGTAATATTTTATTGCAATTTTATTATAGTTATTTTCCTCTAATCTTTCATAATCTTTGATGTGTTGGTTCTTCAATGTCTCTGTGTTTTATTTTTTTGGTATTGCTTATCTCAATAGGGTTTTAATTTTGACTATTGTCTATAAAAAACTTCAATATATTGGTGCTGATTTAGCATTGGCATAAAACCCTCTACTGCCCAAGTCTCTAAAGAAGATTTTGCGGTTTCCAGAATTTTCATCTTAAATTTTTTTTTGTAAAAGTTCAATATGTAAAATTCATTTGCAATTCCATTATAGTTCTTTTCTTTTAATCTTTCATAAACTTTGATGTGTTTGGTTCTTCAATGTCTTTTTTGTTTTATTTTTTTGGTATTTTTGATCTCAATAGGGTTTTATTGTTGAGTATTGTTTATCAAACTTCAATACATTGGCCTTGATTTAGCATTATCATTAGAAAAAATTGGTCCTGATTCTAGAATTTTCTTTTTTAGACACTGTTTATAGAAATTCAGTATGTAAGTTAAATTTTATGAAAATTCTATTATTATTCTTATAGTCTCTACACTTTTGTAAACATAGAATTTGGTCATTGGATGTTTCCTATTTAGCTGAGTGACTGACAATCCAAGCCATGTTGAGCTTATAAACTAATAAGCTGAGCTTACACAGGTTTGGGGTCAGATAACCAGTGTGAACAAGGTGTAAGGAGTATGGATAAACTTACTAGTCCTGGGGAAACAGTGCTGCCTAGGTCACACCTCCATTAGATGGAAACACATCATCACTAAAGCACTACTTGTAGGTATGCATTTGGATTTGACAAGAACACATTATGGAAGCGAACACATCTAATCAAGACATATTTAAAAAAATATGGTTTCACAGATCGTAACTTTGCCTATCTAAGTTGAAGGTATGATAAAAAGTAGCTAAGAAGGTAGCTACTCTGCAACCTTCATCCATTTAATTGATACTTATTGGTAAGATGAGTGAGGTGTGCCATGATGATTCCAAAACCCTTGACAAAATCTATTTAATCTACATATTATATTAAGTTCTCTCAACTAAGCCACATTCTTGAGAGTTGGCGAGTCAAGGAATAAGAATTGAAATTCAAGAAATAAAATATTGAAACAGAGCCAACCCTGGATGATTGAGGAAATTGTGAGGCTTTCAGGTTCCTTGATCACAATTTGATGTAAAAACAGAACTAACGGTTTTTCATTTTAACTCCAAGTATCTTGTGTCCTTTGCCACAAAATGTTGGGATACCTGAAAATATGCTAAGAATCAATTGTAGACAATGTTAAGTTACTAATGAAGTGATTTAGTTTCACTATCTATTACAAGTATTTGGAAGATGCCTGCTTGAGTGGTACAATTTTGCCATGTAGAGTGAACTTTTCTTTTGTCACTGTAATTCTTTAGATTGCCTTCATTTATCTATTTAGTTCAACAAACCTTTTTAAGAATGAATTACAAAAATTACGATGTGTTGAGTGTGGACCGAACATGCAACCTTCAGATCTTCAATCTGATGCTCTAAAAAACCTAGGTGTCACATTACTGGATAAATAAGGCTAAGTTAAAAATGAAGTTATTTAGTCTCACCTTCTCTTACAAGTATTTGAGAGATGCTTTCTTGAGTGATACAATTTTTCCATGTCGAGTGAACTTTTCTTTTGTCACACTAATTCCTTGGATTGCCTTCATTTATCTATCTAGTTAAACAATCCTATTGAAGAATGAATTATAAAAAATGAAATGTAGTGATTTTCAACTTAACAAGAAACCTTCAGATATTCAATCTTATGCTCTCCAAACCTAGGTGTCACACTACTGGATAGACAAACTTAGTCATTTAGTTTCACCTTCAGTTACAAGTATTTGACAAATGCATGCCTGCTTGAGCGTTACATTTTTCCATGTAGAGTGAACTTTTTGTTTTTCATAGTAATTCCTTGGATTTCCTTAATTTATCTATTTATTTCAACAAACCTTTTGAAGAATGAATTAGAAAAAAATGCAATATGGTGAGTGTGGACTGAACATGCAACCTTCAGATCTTCAGTGTGATGCTCCCAACAATGAGTTGTCAAAGTAATGGATAGACAAAAGGGGCTTTTGCTAGACAAAAGGGGCTTTTGCTAGACACTATCTGATACATGTCCAATAATTCTTTTACTATTATTTCTCTCTCATCCTTAACTTAAGATAGCTATAGGGGGAATATTCTACTATTCCAGGGAACCAAAAAAATATATTTCTATGGTTCTCCAAGGCAAATTGCACATTTCCTCTGATGTAAATTCACCATATTCATCTTGTATAATAAAAAATGAATATATCTTTGAATATTGTGTTGCTTTTCAAGGTAGAAAATTCACCATGCATAAATTAGCTCTTCTGTACTTTGATAGATAGTTTGATCAAATAAATGCAGATCAATTGTTTTACCTACCATATGTAAAACGTACTGAATTGTAAAATGGGTTTGGTTCCCAACTGTGTACCAGTTTAGTGAAATTTATAATGGATGTACATTTCCATTAATCTAAAACAGACTCAATTCAGTATGTCTTGCACTGTAGGGCCTCTATCACTCTCCCATCAAGTTACTAGTCACTTCCCTCATGATTCAAGAAGGCTAGGAAGCCCAATGACCTCCCCTCGAAGAGTCTGGCACATGTTTTTGATAGTTGATTATTTTTATAATCAATCCGTTATCAATGGGTTTTAACATGTTTTTTTTAACATTATCAATTTATTCCAATGAGTCTACTACATTTTTATGTTTTAAATATATTTTGATATTGATTTATTTTTAATTTAAATAATGATTTCTTAGATTACATCTATCCAAATCCATAGGGAGATACCCAGTTGCTTACTTGGATTGAATCAGTCAACCTTGATCTATAAAAGGATTTTGTGTAATCAGTAAATGGCCAATCGAGGAGTTCTAGGAAGGGTAGAGAGGAGTTCTGAGAAGATAAATTTACTGAGCCATTCGTGCCAATTATGTATGGTCACCATTTCTTAGGACGGTGATACTTACATTCCAACTACTTGGCCTTTCCCATGGTTCCTGTAGGAATTTTGGTTCTTACATCCCAACTAATTGGCTTTTCTCAGGGTTCCTTGTAGGAATTCTGGTCATTCTGTACAATTATAACATAGGAGCTTAATGTATATAGGCCTTATGGTAAATTCACTAGTTGCTTTACCAATGGTTCCTCGTAGGAATTCTGGTTTTTACATCCCAACTACTTAGCTTTCCCTAGGGTTCCTTGTAGGAATTATGGTCATTCTGTACAATTATAACATAGGAGATTAATGTATATAGGCCTTATGGTACATTCACTAGTTGCTTTTCCCATGGGTCTTTGTAGCAATTCTGGTTCTTACATCCAAACTACTTGGCTTTTCCCAGGGTTCCTTGTAGGAATTCTGGTCATTCTGTACAATTATAACATAGGAGCTTAATGTATATAGGTCTTATGGTACATTCAATAGTTAGATTCCTTTAGTCTCTTAACTTTTTTGATTTAAAATGTGTCCTTAAAACTGCTTCAGGAATGAGCTAGTAAGGGACCTTGAAGGTGTCAAAAATAAAATCATTAAGATAGAAATTCAATTGATTTATGAGGTACACTGAGTCAGTATTATGAATATTCAAACCAAGTTGTTGTTGTTGGTTTTCTACTTTCTATCCCTTCTGCTTGGGTTTTCCCTTCAACTAAGAGAAATAAATGTAAAAAGTGGAATGTCAATTAAAAGGATCTTCCCACGAAGCTATGAGCAATAGGGGTATTTTAGATGGGGGGAGGAAAGGGTGCAAGAGCATCTGGCCAGTAAATATTCAGATGAACTTGGGCATTCTTGTTCGTTGAATAGATTTTTATTGAAATATCACCTATTGTGCACCCAATAATTAGAAAGGGAGGGATGACACATCACTATTAACCAGAATAGACCCAATTTAGCATGTCTTGCAGCATACAATAAATAGTGTTATTGATGTGTGTCTATAATTTTTTGGAAGAAAGGCTTAATGAATTTATTAGCAGGCTTTTATTTTACGACACATGATTAATCATAATCAAGTGTCTAGACTTTTTGGGAAGAACAAGTGTAAGGTCTCCTTTATGGCTTACAATTCTTGTGCTATGTCTAGATTTTTCACAAAGAAAGGGTGTCAAGATTTCTCTATGGATAGCTTGCTGTGGGGACTACAACTTATATCTGGGGTATACAATATTGGTTGTTTTCTATAATCAGCGAAGTCGGTTGTGTATCTTCCCTCTGACTTGAAATTGGTCACTTAGTGATCAGTCTGCGCTACTCAATGTTTTGATTTGATAATTGGTTGGTCACTTTGTTATCAGTCTCTAACACTCGGTATTTTGATTTGATAATTGGTCATTTGCACACAGTTTGTTTCCATGTCGAAACAAGGTGTCTTCACAGCGGTAGATATACCAATGCGTAGTTCTGATTCACAATCTAGCTCCTATGAACAATCATTTGGATTCACTTCTGAGTTTAATTGGATAAATTTTTTTCCCATTTGAGATTCATTGCAATTTATTGATACTCAATTGTCATCCTCTTTCCAGTCAAGAATCCTTTCAATTTTAGGGCAAGATTTAAGATGGCCAATCTTTGCTGGTGGATTAAGAAGTTGCCCACAAGAAGTTGCTACATCTGCAATGCCTAAATCTAGTCATTTGACATGATTTTCATTGAATAGCTTGCATGAGAAGCTCCATATCCTTCTATCAATGGAATGCCAACTTTTGACCAAAAACAATTGAGGATTGGCATTCTTCTATCACTGCCTTGTTAAAATATAGATTTCTGTACTATATGTGCAATTCTTATAAAATAATCAGATTGCCTGAAAGTTATGCATACCCATTGTCCTCCTCCTGGGTCTTTTTGGGAGTTTTGTAGCATATCAGCTTCCCTCTCATCTTTTTCACATTCACCTAATAATTCGTTTTTCCATCCCAGTTCTACCATAGATATGGCATGGGAAACATATAGCATTGATAAGAAATTGGCTGAAGCATTATTTATGCCATTCTTTTATTGAATCTCTAAGAAAAAGCCTTGTAGTTTACTTTCCTGCTTGTTCACTAAAATTTCATTGGGATAATGATGAATACTTCAAATATTCATGCTCTGTTCCCATTTTGAAGTGTTATCGCGGTAAATATGACTTGAATTTCTCTACAAAATGCATAAGGGCAAATATTTCCTTATCATAGATGCATACATGCTTCTTCTTGTGAGTCAATTTCTACTTTGAAAAGCAATAGGCTGCTGATTTTCCCTGACCAGAGTGTTCACGTCAGTGCTCAATGCATCATATTTCATTTCAAAAGTCTGTGAGAGCCAAACTTCTTTTACAAGTATTTGACAGATGCCAGCTTCAGTTGGTACAATTTTCCATGTTCAGTGAACTTTTCTTTTGTCACAGTAATTCCTTGAAATAGGCTGCTGATTTTCCCTGAACAGTGTTCACGTCAGTGCTCAATGCATCATATTTCATTTCAAAAGTCTGTGAGAGCCAATATTCTTTTACAAGTATTTGACAGATGCCAGCTTCAGTTGGTTCAGTTTTCCATGTACAGTGAACTTTTCTTTTGTCTCGGTAATTCCTATAATTTCCTTCATTTATCTATTTAGTCCAGCAAACTTTTGAAGAATGAGTTACAAATTTTTGTTTGTCACAGTAATTCATGTTGAAAATATTAAAGTCATCTACGTGCCTTGAGAGCAGGAAGAAATAGAGTACAGAGGTAGTAGCAGCAGAGATTGAGTGCACAACACCGTGTATTAAAGAGGAATGGAGAAGAACTGTAAGGATGAATTTAATTGTTTATAGCCGCAACCAAGTTTGCAGAGGAGAAGTTAATGTTAGAATGGGCGTAGCTATTTTTGTAGAGGGATGAAGACTTTCGTGGTTCCAAAGCATGGAAGAATAGTTTTACAGCGAAAACAGTCATTTCGGGCTTTTAAGCCCTCAACAACCAAAATTGAAGAAAATATATTTAAACGACGAAGTTCTTTAAGTTATGAAAAAGGCACGTGATGGTGGTCCCCACCATCAGCGCTTGATCATAATTGCAAGTTCTACTTGCAGTGTCTTGTTGATATGGATTGTTCCGATGTGATGTGATCATTACAATCGCAAAGGAACAAAGTGCCACATATATGTTACCGCCATTGAAAAGTCGTGATGCGATTGTCGCACCATCGCGCAATCGCACATCACAAGTCACATTGTGTTCCACCCATCCATATGTTATACCGCCGATGCCGATGGAGCGATGCGATCCAATCACAATCGCAACATCGTGCTTGCTTTTTAAACCATTCCACTAAGTTCTTTCTTTCGTTCCGCTGATTTACGATTGCGATTGTCTCGCCAATTGCAACGTCACCAATTGCAAATCGCAATTGTCACATTGCGTGTTTTTTTTGTTTGCGACTGCGATGTGGTCCCCACTCGTACGTCGCACTTATGTTAAGTTTTATGTTTGGCAATGCATTTTCTTTATAATTCATTTTATGTTTTATTTTTCATCGCGCCATATATAAAGTGAAAGACTCGTAGTATTGTAATGTAATGCATTTGTAAGTGTGTTGTATCGCTGTGAGAGCCCGAAGGCAAGAAAGCACAGTGTAGACCACAGGGGCACTGTTTTGTGCATTTTGTTTTGAGAGACAAAGAGAAGTTTTGAGAGCACTACGTCTGTAGTAGTCTTGATCATACTTTGTGAATCCCTCCACCGAGGAAGACATTTTGTAATAGTTTTTAGATATGTTAATGAAATAGAAAGAAAAGTTTTATTCTGCAAATATTTGTCATTTATTCTCTGTGTTAGAAGGGGAGTATTATTCTCTCCATATTGTTTTGGAATTATCAGAAATTCGAAAATGGTATCGGAGCTAGTCCAGTCTCTTTGAAGGTAAAAGAAGCTGAAAGAAGAAGAAGACTTGTTGCAGCATTTCTCCAGCAGCGTGAAAGCTCAGCAGAAGATAAAGTTAAGGTATTTCTCAAAAGAAAACAGAGTTGTTGTTTTTTCTTAAAAGAGTTTGTTCTTTTAGAAAAGGAAAGACAGTTTGTCTAAGTTCAAAGTTCAGTTTAAAAGAAATGGCTGGACCAAGCACTAGTATGGGTATGGGAAATATCCATCTCCCACAATTTAATGGGAAAAATTATGACTACTAGTCAATAACTATGAGAGCTTTATTTACTTCGCAAGACTTGTGGGAATTTTTTGAGGATGGATTTGAAGAGCCAGCAGATGAAGAAGAGTTTGAAGATTTAACTCAGGCAGAGAAAGAGTTGCTGAAGAGAAATAGGAAGAAAGACTCCAAAGCTCTCTTCTTATTGTATCAAGCAGTGCATGAGAGTGTGTTTCCGAGGATAGCAGCAGCTAAGAGATCCAAGGATGCATGGGATACTCTCAAGGTAGCATACCAAGGCATGGAGAAAGTGAAGACAACAAAACTTCAATTATTGAGGAGATACTTTGGGACTCTCTGCATGAAAGAGTCAGATAATATAGACTCATTTTTTACACATGTGATTGGGATTGTAAATCAGATAAGGTCCCATGGAGAAACTCTTGAAGACAAGAGGATTGTGGAGAAACTTTTGAGGAGCTTACCCTCAAGGTTTGATGTGATTGTTACCACCATAGAAGAGACCAAGGATCTCTCAAAGTTCATAGTGGATGAACTTCATGCTTCGTTGATGACTCGTGAACAGAGATTGGAAAGAAAAATAAATCCATCTCTAGAGCACGCCTTCAAGACCCAGATGCCTTCAGGAAGAGGAAGAGGTCAAGGAAGAGGAAGAGGAAGAGGCAGAAGCCAAAACAGAGGTGGAAGGGACAGCCCTTCATATTCACATGGAGGGAGAAATAGTCAAAATCAGAGCCACAGCCAATGCAAAAGCCAACAAGGTGGACACCAGCATGCCCATGGACAAAGGTATGACAAATCCAATGTCCAATGTCATTATTTCAAGAAATATGGGCACTATGCAAATGAATGTAGAAAGAAGCAAAATGACATGAAGAATAGGCAGAATGCTAATGTAGCAAAAGAAGAAAAGAACCCAAGTAATGTGCTGTTAGCATGTAATGTAGCACAAGATAGAGAAGATGATGTTTGGTTCTTAGATTTAGGATGTAGTAATCATATGACTGAAAACAGAGCAATGTTTGCCAATCTAGATGAAGAAGTTAAATCAGAAGTAACCACAGGAACAGATACTAAGATCTCTTTTAAAGGAAAAGGTAGAGTTAGTATTCGTGTAAGAAATGGTGAGCAAAAATTTGTTCCAGATGTGTATTATGTTCCTGGTTTGAAGTGTAATCTTTTGAGCGTTGGGCAGCTCATAAACAAAGGTTACAATGTAATTTTCAAGAATGATGTGTGCACAATAAAATATATACCTCCAAGCAAGAAAACTATTGCTGAAATACAAATGACCAACAATAGAATGTTTCCGCTCAAGTTCAACACTGACTTGAAAGGAAAAGGGAAAATTGTAGCAGCTGTAACACAAGAAGTCTTTCAGAAGGAAGAGAAAGATGAAAACTAGTTATGGCACCTAAGATTTGGACATCTCAATTTCAGAGGATTAAATTTGTTGCACAGAAAAGGAATGGTAAGAGGTTTTCCATTGATTGAGAAGCCTGACAGCCTCTGTGAAGGCTGCATCTTGGGAAAGCAACACAGAGAAAAATTTCCATCAGGGAAAAGTATAAGGGCGAAAGCACCCTTAGAAATCATTCACTCAGATTTATGTGGGCCGATGTAAACAACATCAGTTTCAGGCAGCAATTACATGCTGGCCTTCATAGATGATTTCACAAGGAAAGTGTGGGTTTATTTCTTGAAATATAAGAGTGAAGTCTTTCAGAAATTTTTCCATTTTAAAGCTCTTGTAGAGAAACAGAGTGGGCTGCATATAAAAGTCCTCAGAACTGATAGAGGAGGAGAATATATATCAAAATAATTTCTGCGTTTTTGCAGAGAGAACAACATACACAAGCAGTTTACCACAAGGTACACACCGCAACAAAATGGGGTTGCTGAAAGGAAGAATCGAACCATAATGGAAATGGTGAGAAGTATGCTAAAGGAAAAACACTTGCCGAATGAGTACTGGGCAGAAGAAACAAACTGTGCTTTGTATATTTTAAATAGATGCCCAACAAAAGCTGTTATGAACAGAGTTCCAGAAGAAGCGTGGAGTGGCAGAAAACAGGGAGTCACCCACATGAGAGTTTTTGGATGTGTGGCATATGCACACATTCCAGACAAGTTGAGGAAGAAGTTGGATAATAAGGGGGAGAAGTGCATCTTCCTTGGATATAGTGAAGATTCCAAAGGATATAGATTGTATAACCCATCGAAAAAGAAGTTTGTGATAAGCATAGATGTACAGTTGATTGAAGAGGAAGCATGGGATGGAAGCAGCTGTTTATCTCATGATGAAGATGAGGAAGATCTGATTGAAATTAACAACTCATCGGTAGCACAACCTCCACCAACAAAAGGACAGTAAGGGACACCTCAAGCAGCAGCGAGAACACCCTTGAGGAGAAATGGGAGTACTTCTCCAAGGACACCACATGGAGTAGATTTGAGTGCTTCTTCAAGCCCGATTACACCTAATGAAAGAGGTAAAAGGCTTAGAAATATTAATGAGATTTATGAGAAGGAAGTGGAAAATGAAGGTATGAATTCCTTATTTGATTTGTATTTTCAAGTTGATGATCCTATTCATTTTGAAGATGTCATAAAAGATAGAAAATGGATAGAAGCTATGGATGAAGAAATTAATGCCATAGAGAAGAAAAAAACATGGGATTTGGTTGAACTCCCAGAAGGTAAAGAAGTCATTGGAGTAAAATGAGTCTATAAGACCAAAAGTAATGCTAAAGGAAAGATAGAAAGACACAAGGCCAAACTTGTTGTCAAGGGATATAAGCAGTAGCATGGAAGAGACTATGAGGAAACTTTTGCACCAGTTGCAAGAATGGAGACGGTAAGAGCAGTGCTGTCCATAGCACACAAAACAAATGGAAAGTATACGAGATGGATGTAAAATCCACATTTTTAAATGGAGTTTTAATGGAAGAGGTATATGTTGAACAACCTCTCGGCTATGAGAAGAAAGGCCAAGAACACAAAGTGTGCAGATTGAAGAAAGCTCTTTATGGGCTGAAGCAAGCACCGAGAGCATGGTACAGTAGGATAGACTCCTATCTACTGGAAAATGGGTTTGAGAAATGTGATGGAGAACCCACATTGTACATCAAAGAAAAGGATGGTAAAATTCTCATTGTTGTGTTATAAGTTGATGATCTAATATTTACAGGTAATGATGATTACCTTGTTGAAAATTTTAAAACAGTCATGAAAGAAGAATTTGAAATGACTGACATGGGTTTATTGAGATACTTCTTAGGAATAGAAGTAGAGAAAAGTGAAAAAGGGATTTTTATATCTCAAGCAAAGAATGTGAATCAATTTTTAGAAAGATTTAATATGTAGGAGTGCAAAGTTGTAATTACTCCCACAGTAATGGGATTGAAGTTGAGTAAAAATGACATCAACAAGGATTTTGATCCAAGTTTTTATAAAAGCATAGTTGGCAGCCTCATGTATTTGATTGTAACTAGGCCAGATATTATGCATGATGTTAGCTTGATTTCCAGATTCATGGAGAAGCCAAAAGAAGCACATTGGCAGGCAACAAAAAGAATTCTGAGGTATGTTAAAGGAATTAAAAGGCTTGGTATTTTATATAGTGCTTAAGAAAATTCAAAGTTAGTTGGATACACTGACAGTGATTGGGCTGGAAGTATAGATGATCAGAAAAGCACATCTGGTTATATATTTCATATGGGTTCAGGAGCCATTTCATGGGCTTCAAAGAAGCAGTCGATTGTAGCATTATCTACAGCAGAGGCAGAGTATGTGGCAGCTACAGCAGCAGCGTGTCAAGAAATTTGGATGAGAATAATGTTGAGAAGTTTGTGCCAAGAACATGTAAAGGGCACTGTGATATATTGTGACAATAGCTCAGCTATTGCATTGTTAAAAAATTCAGTGTTTCAGAAGAGAACGAAACACATTGATGCCAAGTATCAATACATCAGAGAATTAGTGAGCAATGGAGAAATTTTTTTACAACATTGTAGAATGGAGGAGCAGTTTGCAGACATACTGACAAAGCCATTGGGGCAGAATACCTTTGAATTTTTAAGAAAATGCTTGGGTATGACTGATAACCCAGCAGCTGATTTTAAGGGGGAGTGTTGAAAATATTAAAGTCATCTGCGTGCCTTGAGAGCAGGAAGAAATAGAGTACAGAGGTAGCAATGGTAGAGATTGAGTGCACAACACCGTGTATTAAAGAGGAATGGAGAAGAACCGTAAGGATGAATTTAATTGTTTATGGCTGCAGCCGAGTTTGTAGAGGAGAAGTTAATGTTAGAATGGGAATAGCCGTTTTTGCAGAGGGACGAAGACTTTCATGGTTCCAAAGCACGGAAGAACAGTTTTACAGAGAAAATAGTCATTTCGGGCTTTTAAGCCCTCAACAACCAAAATTGAAGAAAATATATTTAAATGGCGAAGTTCTTTAAGTTATGAAAAAGGCACGTGATGGTGGTCCCCACCATCAGCGCTTGATCGCAATCGCAATTTCTACTTGCAGTGTCTTGTTGATATGGATTGTTCCGATGCGATGCGATCATCACAATCGCAAAGGAACGAAGTGCCACATATATGTTACCGCCATTGAAAAGTCGCGATGCGATTGTCGCGCCATCACGCAATCGCACATCGCAAATCACATTGTGTTCCACCCATCCATATGTTATATCGTCGATGTCGATGGAGCGATGCGATCCAATCGCAATCGCAACATCGCGCTCGCTTGTTAAACCATTTCACCAAGTTCTTTCTTTTGTTCCACCGATTTCTGATTACGATTGTCTTGCCAATCGCAACGTCGCCAATCGCAAATCGCAATTGTCACATTGCGTGTTTTTTTTGTTTGTCAAGCCGATCCGCCAATCGCCGATTGCGATGTGGTCCCCACTCGTACGCCGCGCTTATGTTAAGTTTTATGTTCGGAAATGCATTTTATTTGTAATTCGTTTTATGTTTTATTTTTCGCCACACCATATATAAAGTGAAAGACCCGTAATATTGTAATGTAATGCATTTGTAAGTGTGTTGTATCGCTGTGAGAGCCCGAAGGCAAGAGAACACAGTGTAGACCACAGGAGCACTGTTTTGTGCATTTTGTTTTGAGAGACAGAGAGAAGTTTTGAGAGCACTGCGTCTGTAGTAGTCTTGATCATATTTTCTGAATCCCTCCACTGAGGAAGACATTTTGTATAGTTTTTAGATCTATTAATGAAATAGAAAGAAAAGTTTTATTCTGCAAATCTCTGTCATTTATTCTCTATGTTGGAAGGGGAGTATTATTCTCTCCATATTGTTCTGGAATTATAAAAAATTCCAACATCCTTGGATTTCCTTCATTTCAAGAACGAGTTATAAAAAATGCAAGGTGGTGAGTGTGGATCGAACATACAAGCTTCAGATCTTGAGTGGTGTGCCCCTCTTCAAACCTAGCTGTTTCATTACTGGTGGAGAGACAAACTTAAGTTACTAATAAAATCATTCAGTTTCACCTTCTGTAACAAGTATTTGACAGATGCCTTCTTGAGTGTTACATAGAGTTTTCCATGTAGAGTGAACTTCTCGTTGGTCATAGTAATTCCTTAGATAGCCTTCATTTATCTAATTAGTTCAACAAACCTTTTGAAAAATGAATTGCAAAAAAATGCAATGTGGTAAGTGTGGACCAAACATGCAACCTTCAGATCTTCAGTCTAATGTTCACAAAACAGAGCTGTCACACTATTGGATAGATAGGCTTTTACTAGACACTATCTGATACATCCAATAATTCTCTTACTATTATTTCTGTCTCATCCTAAAGATACCTGTATGGGGAATATTCTACTCTTCTAGGAACCTGAAATGTATCTTCAGTCTCATGCTCTCGAAACTGATATATCTTAAGATACTTATAAGGGGAATATTCCATTTCATGCTCTCCAAATTGATATATCTTAAGATACCTGTAGGGGGAATATTCCATTGTTGGAGCCAACCCAAAAATATATTTCTATTGTTCTTCAAGGTAAATTGCACATGTGCAAATTCACTGGGGAAAAACAGACTCAATTCAATTCAGTAGTTTGTCTTGGGCTGTAGGGCCTCGATCTCTCCCCCATCAATTTACTGAGTTACTTCCCTCATGATTCAAAGTGGCCAGGTGGTACTTGTGTGAGCCCAATAGCCTCTCCTTAGAAGCAGGCTATTTGAGCATATTTATATCTTTTTCACATTTACATTACTTACATTATTTTTCACATGATAGCCTTTTATACCAAAAAAAATAAATGATTGTAAAAATTAATTAGAAACTATATTTTAAGATTTACTTTCACATGGTACTTTATATGGAAAATGCTTTCACATTCACATTACTTTCATATGATACACTATATACCAAGCACAAATCACTCTGAAAATTTACTCATAAATTACATTTAAAATTTTGTTATTTAATAAAAATTAATATTTAAAATTTATACAATTAAAATCCTAATTTCTATTTATTTATTTGTGTTGTGTTATGTTTTGTTGTGTTGTGTTGTGTTATGTGTTGTTTGTGTATATATAATTATACACAAACATTGTGTAATATAGTGTATTTTAAAATAATTTACAGTTATTGACATTCAATGTTTCAAAATATCTGTAAAACAATGTTATGTTATATGGTTATGAATATTTGTATATAGTTTTAAAAATTAACTCAATTATATTTTAAAATTTATCTCTTTTCACATTCACATTACTTTCACATGATATTTTATATGCCAAGTACTTACACATTCACACCATACCTTATATACCATTTCACATTCACACCATACTTTATATACCAAGAAAAAATTACTCTGAAAGTTAACTTGTGAAGTTACATTTAAAATTTTGTTATTTAATAAAAATTATTATTTATTTATTATTTGTGTTATTATTGTGTATTTTAAATTAATTTAGAGTTATTGAGATTTAATAATACAAAATATTTGTAAAACAATGTTATATTATATTTAGCATGATATCCTTTCCATAGAAACAATTTAAAAAGAGTGGTCCTTTATTTATTTTTTTGAAATTTTAACTTTATTGATTTTAATTTTGCAGTTTTACAAATAAGTAATATTAATGATTTCTGACTTACAATTTATTTAATTAATTGATATAAAATTAGTTTAGTTTTATTTTAAATTGTGATTTTAAATTAGTCTTGAACTCTTTATTTTATTTTAGTTTATTTTTTAAAGAATAATTTTATAATGCAAGTGATTTAATGATATATTAATGATTTTTGAATTTTAATTAGTTTAAAGTTAATCTAAAAAAATTTCAATTTCACATTTTAAAAAATTTGATTGAGCATAGTTATATGTTTTTTACATTTACATTATTTACATCAGTTTTTCACATGATAGCATTAAATAAATAAAAAATGACTGTAAAAATTAAGTCAAATTTCACATGATAGCATTTAACACCAAAAAAAACTGTAAAAAGTAAGTCAAAACTACATTTTAAAATTTAAATTTGTTTGAGCATATTTATCTTTTCACATACACATTACTTTCACATGATACTTTACATGCCAAATACTTTCACATACACGTTCTTTTCACATTATACACAAGCATTATATATGGTGTACTTCAAAATGAATTAATATCTAATTGTAACACTTACCATAAGACAAACTTACTATGATAAAAAAAAAATTACCAATGTGCAAATTTCAAACAATAATGAAATGGATTATCGTCTGATTGGCATAGTTTAACAGTACTATATTATAATCCTAATGTACTGTGATTTGTCCACCGTGAAAACCATATATTACAAATCAATTCGAATTAATTATGCAACTCTTTACAATTTATAAGTCGGTTGATTGATATTCATTGCGTTTTAATGTCAATGGTGAATCTTGGGATTTGGTTCGTATGAATTAATGAGTAGTCCGGTCGGCCCCATCGGTCCGACACCTGGCTTATCCTCCAACGTCCGATGGCATGAGATCTACGGTTCCGGGGCCTAGGGTTTGCAATGACCCCCCGGCGCCCTAACCGTTCTGGCTCATTGTCGTTCCCCTCGCAGAGAGGTTCTGGAGGTAGCGCAGCTCCGCTTCGCCATGTTTGCCAACGCCACATTGTCCATGGCGTAACGCTCGCGACCAAAGTATTAACTTCTTCGCTGCGTAACTCACCCGTTTCGTATATCTCCGCAGCTTTTATCGTTATACGAGTGCTCCGCAATTTTCTCGCTTGTTCGAGTTATCCGTACCTTTCGCCTTGTTACAGCTGGTTCCAATTTCGCCTTGTTCGACTTATCTGCAATTCTGTTGGTTAAAAGAGTTTTACTGCCATTTCTATTTGTTATTGCGAGGAATAGGTTGGGGTTCCGGTGAGGAACTTTGCCAAGGAAATTTAATGTCTCCTGAACCTCTGAGGGTTACGCCCTTTCTCTAGGAATATATGTTTCTGAGAGGCTTTGCCTAAGAATAACCTCGTTCTTCTTGGATTTTGGTCATTTTGCATCTCTGATGGACTGGTGCTCAGCCGAAGCGCCCACAAGTTCTGCATTCCTTGACAGGTACTTTACTTTTGTTTTTATCTAACCTTAGTATTTGGTAACCCTTCCTGCGGCTTATGATTTAGAGTTTTTCTTGTTTCATGAGGGTTTTCGGTTCCGCTAACTGCATTTTTGTTCTTTTCATTTTAACAGGTACTACCTGGTTCCCGCCCAACTCGCAATTACCTGTAGCTTACTTACATTGGTTTGCTGTAGCGACATACTAAACTTCCGGCATGCACTCTACAGGTACCGGCTCTCGTCAAGATCTTAGACAGCACGCTTCTTGTGTAGCTTTCAATCTCAGGGTTTAGTCTGATACTTGTTTAGCATGCCGTGCAGGATAAAATCTAGTTCAGGCTCCCTTGATATTCTCATTTACGGCTTCATGCCGACATTGTAATTTGTTAAACTTCATGGGGTTTTCCGAAAGAGTGAAACTCAAAAATTATAATGGGGTTTTTAAAATGTCTGTGTGAAATTCGCCTGAGGGTTATTACTGTACTGTAATCCTTTTCTTTGGACCTATTTATATATAAAATGCTATGGTTTTGTTCACGATATAGTTTTTCATGCACTGTGATATAAATGAATTGTTTCTGCTCTATGCTTCGTTCTCTGGTCTATCTGAACCTTGCTTATTATTCTAGAATGTCTCTCTGCTCTGCCAGGCGTCCGGACCGCAAATTATGTCCGCGTTCTTTTATGGTAGAGAACGACCAAACCCTCTGTTCTGAATCTTCGGTCCGAGGGTTTCACAGTTCTCTTCCTTCACGCTGCCTGTGTGTATAATCTCTCCATTTTGTTTACTGAGCAGTCCTACTGGTGGAAAAAGAATCATTACTACTCTTTAGTCCTCAAATTCTATTGATTTTAGTTCTCAAGTTCTATTAATTTACTTCTCTACCACAGATATAAAACTACACTGTGCATGTCAAATTATCGTAAGAAGGAAGAGGTTCTAGACGTTCACCATTCTTTTGTTTTCTGTGTATTTCCTCTGTGGAATGCAAACATAATCATTAACATTGTTTTCCCAGCGTTCCTAGGTTAATAATTAACAGAGATAGTATAGAAATACAAGTAACATTTTCCGTGCTATCAAGCAGATTTTCTAACAAGGGTAATTCGTGATATTAAGTCCAAAATCATAGCAACCGAATCATTTGACTACTACCAATTCTTTTAATAAAAATATAGAAATACAAAAAAGTAACATTTTCCAGGCTAATGTATAGATTTTCTAACAATGGGTATTTCGTATATTAAGTCCAATCATAACGAACTTAAACATTTGACTACTTCAAATTCTTTTACTCATCTGTTTTCTGAATCAACTGATGGTAATAATGTGCCTCCCGTCCTTGAGCTGACATCCAGTCACGCAGCTCCCCCCGTGCATCAAGTCTGGCTCTGAATTATCAGAGTACTGGACAGAACATAGGACAATCCGGTCCAGCTCTTCCAACCTTGGGAGAGAAAAAACAGGAAGTACTGGGGAGATCACGGGACAACCGGTCCAGTCTCCAACCCAAACATACTGCTCGAACATCTTTCGCCACAGTAGTTCTCCTCCTTCCTCCACACGTATCCAACCCCTCCTTCCTCTCTTGATTTCCTTTATCCGCAGGCTCCAGGGTAACTGGAACTGCTCAACCAACCCAGATCTTGGTTTACATTACTTTTACCATCGTTGTTACCTATGAAACTAATTCACAATAGTTCTATATGTCAGAAATGTAATTTTGTTCTATTAATCTAACTGAAATAAACATAAATCTTAATTTGTTTTAAACAAAATAGTCTAACCATTCGTTCCACTAAACCAATGGTTACAGTTTTCCCCCTCTGGAGGAGAACACCGTCCTCGGTGTTATTATTCCAGTTCAGTAAAAAGCTGTGGATAAGCTTCCCGAACAAAACTTTCGTCTTCCCAGGTAGCTTCCTCAGGTCCAAAGTGCTTCCATTGCACTTTAACCTGGGCGATGGCTCGTTTCCGGAGCATGATTTCCCTCCGGTCGATTATACTGTGTGGCTCGACCATAAACTCCCCGTCTGGTTCTACCTGCAAAAGATGAACTTATGTTAATTAAATAAGCCATAATATTGCATTCATTATTTGACGAGCTCACTCATCCACTACCTGTATGTTCTGCCAATGAATAATATGCCGGGTATCATGGACATATCGTTTCAGTAACGATACATGAAAAACATTATGCACCCGAATATGACTAGGAAGGGCTAAACGATACGCCACTGGTCCCACTCTCTCCATAATTTGGAAAGGACCGCAGAAACGGGGTGCTAGTTTTGCACAAGATGCCCATCTTAAGGTGCTTTTCTTTGGTTTGATCCTAACATAAACATGATCTCCAACTGCATATTCACGGTAAGACCTTTTCTTATCTGCATACACCTTCTGCCTGTCTTGTGCCGCCTTCAAATTCTGTCTAATCTTTCTCACCTCAGCCTCCATCTCTGCTAGCATGTCTGGTCCTATCATGAGCTTATTCTCTGGGCTGCTCCAGTTAATGGGAGTCCTGCACTGTCGACCGTACAGTGCCTCGAACGGACTCATCTTTAAGGATTCCTGGTAGCCATTATTGTAAGCGAACTCTATCAAATGTAAATATTCTTCCCACTTAACTGGTTGTTGCATGACATACATTCTCAGCATGTCTTCCAGGATCTGGTTCACCCTCTCTTTCTGGCCATCCGTTTGTGGGTGGTATGCAGTACTAAAATGTACTTGAGCTCCTAGACCTGTAAAAAATGCCTTCCAGAAGGCTGATGTAAATTTTACATCCCTGTCTGAAATGACAGTCTTAGGTATGCCATGGAGTCTGAAGATCTCACGCATAAATAAATCTGCTATTTGTACCGTCTTATAGGTGGACTGAACAGGTATAAAATGCGCTGACTTACTTAATCTATCCACAACTACCATTATGGAATCATTACCTCTTTTTGACTTTGGTAACCCGGTAATAAAGTCTAATGAAATCACCTCCCACTTCCACTCAGGAACGGGTATAGGTTGCATTAATCCAGCTGGATGCCGATGCTCCACTTTTACTTGCTGGCATTCCAAACATTTGGTTAAATAGCTTGCTATTTCCTTCCTCATGCCCGGCCAACAATAATCCTTCCTGATGGCTGTCAGCATCTTCTGATATCCCGGATGACCAGCGTAATTGCTTCTGTGATATTCATCCAGTATCATAGTCTTCAATCCCACTCTATTTGGAATGACTATCTTCTTCTTAAAAACCAACAACCCTTCCTGGTTGATTTCGTATTCCCCTTGCTCTTTAGAGTTTTGGACTTGCTGCCACAAATATTTATACTCTGGATCCTTATCTGCTTCTTCTCTGATTTGATCTAGAAATCTGGTTTCCACCTGATTAACGTATAGCTCATACATGCTATGCACCTTTCTGCTTAACGCATCCGCAACTCTGTTCTCTTTTCCTTTCACGTGCTGCAGATCAATTTCAAACTCACTCAAAAAAGTATTCCACCTTGCTTGTCGGGAGTTTAAGTCAGTTTGTTTAAAATAACTTGTTAGGCTGCTATGATCTGTTTTTAAAACAAATTTCTTCCCAAGTAAATAATGTCTCCACACCCTGAGTGCGTGCACAACTGCGGTCAGCTCTAGATCATAGGCTGAATACCACTGCTCATGATCTTTTAACTTGCGGGATTCATACGCAACTACCTTTCCCTCTTGTGATAAAACAGCCCCAACACCTTCCTTGCATGCATCTGTACAAACCTCGAATTCTTTACTCGGATCTGCCACACTTAACACAGGTGCTGTGGTCAGCAATTGCTTCAATATTTCAAAACTACTCTGGCATTCCTTAGTCCACTGGAAGATTTTTCCTTTCCTCTGCAAGGAGGTAATAGGAAAAGCTATCTTGGAGAATCCTTTTATAAATCACCGGTAATAACCAGCGAGACCCATGAAGGATCGTATATCTGCCACATTCTGTGGCACCTTCCACTCCATAATAGTCTTAATTTTCTCCAGATCTACAGCTATACCTTTTTCCGATATTACATGCCCAAGATATTGTATTTTTGTTTTAAAGAAGTCACACTTGCTGAATTTCGCATATAATTGGTGCTTCCTAAGCATCTCCAGCACCATGCGCAAGTGTGTCTTATGCTCTTCTGCATCCTTGGAGTAAATCAGTATATCATCGATAAAAAATAGCACAAAGTTATCCAGATAGGGATGGAATACACTATGCATCAGCCTCATAAAGGTGGCTGGCGCATTAGTTAATCCAAAAGGTAATACTACGAATTCGTAGTGGCCATACCTTGTACGAAAAGCGGTTTTATGGATATCTTCATCTTTAATCCGTATCTGGTGATAACCAGATCGCAAATCTATCTTGGAGAACACCGTGGCTCCCCTCAACTGATCGAACAAATCATCAATACGAGGTAGAGGATACCGATTCTTAACAGTCATCTTATTTAACTGTCGGTAATCCATGCACATACGCATGGTTCCATCCTTCTTTTTTACAAACAATACGGGTGCTCCCCAGGGTGACACACTGGGTCGAATATACCCCTTATCCAGCAATTCCTGAAGCTGCATCTTAAGTTCAGTCAGTTCTGGAACACTCATACGGTAAGGAGTCCAGGAAACTGGCGAGGCTCCTGGCAACAGCTCTATTGTAAAATCAACTTCTCTTTTCGGTGGTAAACCTGGTATTTCTTCAGGAAATATGTCTTTAAATTCCTGGACTACCGGTATGTTCTCTACTGAAACTGCTTTATTTTTAGACTCAGTTAATCCAACTTGTATTGCATACAGTTGGCATCCCTTCCTTATACATTTCCCCATCCTGAGAAGTCGTAATTGACGCAGATTCACATGCTTTATGCCTTTAACTTCTGGATGACCATTATGATCCCCGTAGTAAACTATCTTTTTCTGGCGCCCATAAGAGTCCAATGCTTTTCCAACCAGTCCATGCCCAATAAAATATCGTAAGACCCCAACGGCAGAATATTTAAATCAACTACCAGCTGCTGTCCGCCAATTTGCAGTGCGCATTCTGGTATCTTGGCACTAACCTTTCTTTTAGCTACTGTGGCTAACTGGACCAACCAGGTTTTAAACTTTAATTTGGGCAGTTTACTGTATCACTCAGTCAGACTAGATACATTCAGGATCGCCCGGGTTCACGGACTGTAAGGCTCCTGTGGTTATATCACTTCAGCCTATCAGTAGGTCAAAAATCACGAAGCCATCCCTCCGTTACGATTATTCTGTAGCATCCTGTTGTCATCTCCATAAAGAGGCTCTGCGCATTGACACCGTCTCGCTTGCCACGCCCATGGCAATCTCGATAATGATGGCTCCACTAACACCTGTAGAGGTGTTTCCCCATTTTGTGGCTGCTCAGGTTTACTTGAAGCTTCCACCGTTTTATCTTCCCCAGGCCATCTAACCCGCTGATGATTCCTACCGAATTGTTTATTGATTGAATTTCTAGCGGTATTCCGGAAATTACTGGTTTTCCCCCTTTTTGAACCAGCATTGTTTCTGTTATCCTTCCTTGGTTGCCATCCTTTTTCGGAATCCATCTTGTTCTTTGCTTGCTGGTAACACAGCCTTGCTTTCCTAATAGCATCATCCATTGTCTTGGGATTCTCAAATTCGATACGCTCCTTCATATGGGCAGGTAGACTGCTCAGAAATCTTTGAACCTTGGCCTTTTCTTCTCTTAAGTAGGGTACGTAGCGCAATAATGCAGTAAACTTGGTAACGAATTCGTCCATGGTCAGCTGTCCCAGCCTTAAGTCATGAAATTCTCGGGCTTTTTCATCATAGAAACGCTCAGTGAGATACTTATCCTTGAAGTACTGTTGAAATTTTTCCCATGTCACGTCTTGATCCTCAAATCCCCGTACATTCTTCACTTCTTCCCACCATAAGGTGGCTTTGTCTTTCAGCTGATAAATAGCCAGCCGTGCCTTAAGTCCACTGTCATAGTCATACACCTGGAAATATTTGTTCATGTTAATCAGCCATGCTTCTGCCGCCTCCTCCTTTTCTCCATCGAACGTAGGTGCCTTTATCTTTCTGAATTCTCCGTGTAAGTCCACCGCTTTTTATTGGCTTTTCCCGCTCATTTTCATTTTTCTTATCTTGTACTGCTAAAATTTCTCGTGAATATCTACCGTTGAAGAATTTTTTCCTCCAATTATCATGTTCACCTGTCATTGATCGTTCCTTTTCCTCGAAATTCTCTCACAAGATCGGATTTCTGTTTTTCCATTTTCGCTATTATCAGTGAAGAAAACATTTCTTGTTTCGCATCATTTTGGCATTTTTCCACGCATCTTCTCCAAGCGATCCTGCTTGCACTGGCAGCAGATGCGGTCCGATGTTGTCGTTTCACCTACCATTAGAATTTCCTGATACTGCTTGGCTCCCACCTGACCCACATTTCAGTGGTTTCTATATCGTATTCCCCGATGTTCCGCTGTAATGATTGTGATGATGTAGGTGTCCTTCTCATCTGCACTTCCAACTAACTATCCGACTGTGCAGGGTAACATAAAAGATTTTTAACGTTAGTTGGCCCATTAGGGCTCCAGAGTTGTAACTCTGCTCCGATACCACTTGTAACACTTACCATAAGACAAACTTACTATGATAAAAAAAAATTTACCAATGTGCAAATTTCAAACAATAATGAAATGGATTATCGTCTGATTGGCATAGTTTAACAGTACTATATTATAATCCTAATGTACTGTGATTTGTCCACCGTGAAAACCATATATTACAAATCAATTCGAATTAATTATGCAACTCTTTACAATTTATAAGTCGGTTGATTGATATTCATTGCGTTTTAATGTCAATGGTGAATCTTGGGATTTGGTTCGTATGAATTAATGAGTAGTCCGGTCGGCCCCATCGGTCCGACACCTGGCTTATCCTCCAACGTCCGATGGCATGAGATCTACGGTTCCGGGGCCTAGGGTTTGCAATGACCCCCCGGCGCCCTAACCGTTCTGGCTCATTGTCGTTCCCCTCGCAGAGAGGTTCTGGAGGTAGCGCAGCTCCGCCAGTTTTGTTGCCGGTTTCGTTCAACGCCATACTTGTCCATGGCGTAACGCTGCGACCAAAGTATTAACTTCTTCAGTGCAGGTAACTCACCCGTTTCAGATATCTCCGCAGTTTTATCAGTTATACGAGTGCTCTGCAATTTTCTCAGTTTGTTCGAGTTATCTGCAATTTTCTCAGTTTGTTACAGTTGTCTGCAATTTCCTCAGTTTGTTCGACTTATCTGCAATTCTGTTGGTTAAAAGAGTTTTACTGCCATTTCTATTTGTTATTGCGAGGAATAGGCTGGGGTTTCGGTGAGGAACTTTGCCAAGGAAATTTAATGTCTCCTGAACCTCTGAGGGTTACGCCCTTCCTCTAGGAATATATGTTTCTGAGAGGTTTTGCCTGAGAATAACCTCGTTCTTCTTGGATTTGGTCATTTGCATCTGGGATGGACTCGGTGCTCACCAAGCGCTCTCACAAGTTCGCATTCCTTTCACAGTACTTTACTTTTGTTTTTACTCTAACCTTAGTATTTGAAAACCTTCCGTTGCCATGATTTAGGGGAGTTTTTCTGCTTCAAGAGGGTTTTCGTGTCTGGCTTAACCGTATTTTTGTTCCTTTTCATTTTTAACAAACACTGCTCCCTAACTCAATTACCTGTAGCTTACTTACACTGGTTTGCTGTAGCGACATACTAAACTTCCGGCATGCACCCTACAGGTACCGGCTCTCGTCAAGATCTTAGACAGCACGCTTCTTGTGTAGCTTTCAATCTCAGGGTTTAGTCTGATACTTGTTTAGCATGCCGTGCAGGATAAAATCTAGCTCAGGCTCCCTTGATATTCTCATTTACGGCTTCATGCCGACATTGTAATTTGTTAAACTTCCCCTTAAGGGGTTTTCCTTGGAAGAGTGAAACTGGTGCATTTTAGGAATGTGGGGTTTTTAAAATGTCTGTGTGAAATTCGCCTGAGGGTTATTACTGTACTGTAATCCTTTTCTTTGGACCTATTTATATATAAACATGATGTACTATAGTTTTTTATGTGTCAGGAGGCAAGTTGGAATTATTTCTTCATCATGGCTGTCATCCAATCAACCTGCTTTTGTTATCTCCAGAATGTCTTCCGCTTCATATCCACTGGTAAATACCGTCCGCGTCTTTAACATGAAAGCCCACCAAACCGTTATTCAATCTTCGACCCTAGGTTTGCGTATTTCTTTCTTCACACATGCTTCAAGAAATATCTCCATTTATTTTCTTGACGAGTAAGTTCACGGGGAAAAAGCATGCTATCATTCACAACTTATTAATTTAGTTTCAAGTTCTATTTAATTGATTCGCCATCAAGAGAAACTATAATCCTTCACAAACGACAGCAGGAGGTGGAAAACGCACCTATACTAAGTTTATTTTGAATGCAAACATAATCATTAACACTGTTTTCCCAGCGTTCCTAGGTTAATAATTAACAGAGATAGTATAGAAATACAAGTAACATTTTCCGTGCTATCAGAAGTAGATTTTCTAACAATGGTAATTCAGATATTAAGTCGAAAATCATAGCAAACTGAATCATTTGACTACTACCAATTCTTTTAACAGAAAAATATAGAAATACAGGTAACATTTTCTGTGCTATCAGAAGTAGATTTTCTAACAATGGTATTTCAGATATTAAGTCCGTAATCATAACAAACTAATCATTTGACTACTACAAATTTTCACTCATCCGCTTTCAAAATCAATCATAGTGATATCGTACTCCATTCTGAGCTGATATCCACCACGCAACCTTCAGCATCAAGTCTCTGCTCAATCATCGTAGGATCGGATAGAAACATAGGACAACTGTCCAGCTTCTTCCATCATAGGAGAAAATCTCAGAGGTATCGAGATCACGGACAACCGGGTCCAATCTCCAACCCAATCCTACTGCTCTAACATCTTTTCTTCTTTTCAATGCTTAGTTCTCCTCCTTCCTCCACAGATCCAACCCCTCCTTCTCTCTTGGATTTCCCTTTTATCCAGAGCTCCAGGGTAACTGTGGAAACTGTTTTTCCAACTAACCCAGATCTTGATTTACATTTTTACTTTTACCATCAGTGTTACCCATGAAACTAATTCACAGTAAATTTTATAAATGTGAAATGTAATTTTGTTCTATTAATCTAACTGAAATAAACATAAATCTTAATTTGTTTTAAACAAAATAGTCTAACCATTCGTTCCACTAAACCAATGGTTACAGTTTTCCCGCTCTGGAGGAGAACACCGTCCTCGGTGTTATTATTCCAGTTCAGTAAAAAAGCTGTGGATAAGCTTCCCGAACAAAACTTTCATCTTCCCAGGTAGCCTCCTCAGGCCCAAAGTGCTTCCATTGCACTTTAACCTGGGCGATGGCTCGTTTCCGGAGCATGATTTCCCTCCGGTCGATTATACTGTGTGGCTCGACCAGAAACTCCCCGTCTGGTTCTACCTGCAAAAGATGAACTTATGTTAATTAAATAAGCCATAATATTGCATTCATTATTTGACAAGCTCACTCACCCACTACCTGTATGTTCTGCCAATGAATAATATGTCGGGTATCATGGACATATCGTTTCAGTAACGATACATGAAAAACATTATGCACCCGAATATGACTAGGTAGGGCTAAGCGATACGCCACTGGTCCCACTCTCTCCAGAATCTGAAAAGGACCGCAGAATCGGGGTGCTAGTTTTGCACACGATGCCCATCTTAAGGTGCTTTTCTTTGGTTTGATCCTAACATAAACATGATCTCCAACTGCATATTCACGGTAAGACCTTTTCTTATCTGCATACACCTTCTGCCTGTCTTGTGCCGCCTTCAAATTCTGTCTAATCTTTCTCACCTCAGCCTCCATCTCTGCTAGCATGTCTGGTCCTAACATGAGCTTATTCTCTGGGCTGCTCCAGTTAATGGGAGTCCTGCACTGTCGACCGTACAGTGCCTTGAACGGACTCATCTTTAAGGATTCCTGGTAGCCATTATTGTAAGCGAACTCTATCAAATGTAGATATTCTTCCCACTTAACTGGTTGTTGCATGACATACATTCTCAGCATGTCTTCCAGGATCTGGTTCACCCTCTCTGTCTGACCATCCGTTTGCGGGTGGTATGCGGTACTAAAATGTACCTGAGTTCCTAGACCTGTAAACAATGCCTTCCAGAAGGCTGATGTAAATTTTACATCCCTGTCTGAAATGACAGTCTTCGGTATGCCATGGAGTCTGAAGATCTCACGCATAAATAGATCTGCTATTTGCACCGTCTTATAAGTGGACTGAACAGGTATAAAATGTGCTGACTTACTTAATCTATCCACAACTACCATTATGGAATCATTACCTCTTTTTGATTTGGGTAACCCGGTAATAAAGTCTAATGAAATCACCTCCCATTTCCACTCAGGAATGGGTATAGGTTGTAACAATCCAGCTGGATGCCTATGCTCCACTTTTACTTGCTGGCATTCTAAACATTTGGTTAAATAGCTTGCTATTTCCTTCCTCATGCCCGGCCAACAGTAATCCTTCCTGATGGCCGTTAGCATCTTCTGATATCCCGGATGACCAGCGTAATTGCTTCTGTGATATTCATCCAGTATCATGGTCTTCAATTCCACTCTATTTGGAATGACTATCTTTTCCTTAAAAACCAACAACCCTTCTTGGTTGATTTCATACTCTCCTTGCTCTTTAGAGTCATGGACTTGCTGCCACAAGTATTTATACTCTGGATCCTTGGCTGCTTCTTCTCTGATTTGATCTAGAAATCTGTTTTCCACCTGATTAACGTATAGCTCATAAATGCTATGCACCTTTCTGCTTAACGCATCCGCAACTCTGTTTTCTTTTCCTTTCACGTGCTGCAGATCAATTTCAAACTCACTCAAGAAAGCATTCCACCTTGCTTGTCGTGAGTTTAAGTCAGTTTGTTTAAAATAACTGGTTAGGCTGCTATGGTCTGTTTTTAAAACAAATTTCTTTCCAAGTAAATAATGTCTCCACACCCTGAGTGCGTGCACAACTGCGGTCAGCTCTAGATCATAGGCTGAATACCGCTGCTCATGATCTTTTAACTTGCGGGATTCGTACGCAACTACCTTTCCCTCTTGTGATAAAATAGCCCCAACACCTTCCTTGCATGCATCTGTACAAACCTCGAATTATTTACTCGGATCTGCCACACTTAACACAGGTGCTGTGGTCAGCAATTGCTTCAATCTTTCAAAACTACTATGGCATTCCTTAGTCCACTGGAAGATTTTTCCTTTCCTCTGCAAGGAGGTAATAGGAAAAGCTATCTTGGAGAATCCTTTTATAAATCGCCGGTAATAACCAGCGAGACCCATGAAGGATCGTATATCTGCCACATTCTGTGGCACCTTCCACTCCATAATAGTCTTAATTTTCTCCGGATCTACAGCTATACCTTTTTCCGATATTACATGCCCAAGATACTGTATTTCTGTTTTAAAGAAGTCACACTTGCTGAATTTCGCATATAATTGGTGCTTCCTAAGCATCTCCAGCACCATGCGCAAGTGTGTCTTATGCTCTTCTGCATCCTTGGAGTAAATCAGTATATCATCGATAAAAATTAGCACAAAGTTATCCAGATAAGGATGGAATACACTATGCATCAGCCTCATAAAGGTGGCTGGCGCATTAGTTAATCCAAAAGGTAATACTACGAATTCGTAGTGGCCATACCTTGTACGAAAAGCGATTTTATGGATATCTTCATCTTTAATCCGTATCTGGTGATAACCAGATCGCAAATCTATCTTGGAGAACACCGTGGCTCCCCTCACCTGATCGAACAAATCATCAATACGAGGTAGAGGATACCGATTCTTAACAGTCAGCTTATTTAACTGTCGGTAATCCATGCACATACGCATGGTTCCATCCTTCTTTTTGACAAACAATACGGGTGCTCCCCAGGGTGACACACTGGGTCGAATATACCCCTTATCCAGCAATTCCTGAAGCTGCATCTTAAGTTCAGTCAGTTCTGGAACACTCATACGGTAAGGAGTCCGGGAAACTGGCGAGGCTCCTGGCAACAACTCTATTGTAAAATCAACTTCTCTTTTCGGTGGTAAACCTGGTATTTCTTCAGGAAATATGTCTTTAAATTCCTGTACTACCGGTATGTTCTCTACTGAAACTGCTTTATTTTTAGACTCAGTTAATCCAACTTGTATTGCATACAGTTGGCATCCCTTCCTTATACATTTCCCCATCTGAGAAGCTGTAATTGGACACAGATTCACAGGCTTCTTTATGCCTTGAATTTCTTGACGAGTACCATTATGATCCCTGTAGTAAACTATCTTTTCCTTACAGTCTATAAGAGTCCAATGCTTTTCCAACCAGTCCATGCCCAATAAAATATCGTAAGACCCCAACGGCAGAATATTTAAATCAACTACCAGCTGCTGTCCGCCAATTTGCAATGCGCATTCTGGTATCTTGGCACTAACCTTCCTTTTAGCTCCTGTGGCTAACTGGACCAACCAGGTTTTCTTAAACTTTTGACTTGGCAGTTTACAGACTTCCACTAGTTTAGGACTTATATAATCTATATCCTAGACTCCCCCAAGACAATTGGAATAAACAAATGGAAGCACTACTCCTCGCCCACTACAGAATAAAATATGTTGTCACCTCCGCGCACAGAGCCTGTATACCCAGGAAGAGCCTCCACAGAGAGGCCTCTTGCAAATTATTTACTGTCTCTGTTTTATTACGCTGCAAAATCTCGATAATAATGAAGTCGCTTCCGTTGCTCCCCAACAGACCGCAGTAGAGGTGGCTCGATTTTGTGGTCGCTCATAAGCGCATTTTGAAGCTTCCACCGTTTTGTCTTCCCCAGGCCATCTAACCCGCTGATGATTCCTACCGAATTGTTTATTGATTGAATTTCGTTAAAGATTTTCCGTAAAATTACCGGTTTTTCCCCTTGAACCAAAGATTATTTATCCTTCCTTGGTTGCCATCCTTTTCCCAATCCATCTTGTATTCTCTGTATTCTTTTTGCTGCTGTTACATGTTCTGCTTTCCTAATGGCGCTAACTACGTTTTGGGATTCTCAAATTCGATACGCTCCTTCATATGGGCAGGTAGACTGCTCAGAAATCTTTGAACCTTGGCCTTTTCTTCTCTTAAGTATGGTACGTAGCGCAGTAATGCAGTAAACTTGGTGATGAACTCGTCCATGGTCAGCTGTCCCAGCCTTAAGTCATGAAATTCTCGGGCTTTTTCATCATAGAAACGCTCAGTTAGGTACTTATCCTTAAAGTACTGTTGAAATTTTTCCCATGTCACATCTTGATCCTCAAATCCCCGTACATTCTTCACTTCTTCCCACCATAAGGTGGCTTTGTCTTTCAACTGATAAATGGCCAGCCATGCTTTAAGTCCACTGTCGTAATCATACACCTGGAAATATTTATTCATGTTAATCAGCCATGCTTCCGCCGCCTCCTCCTTTTCTCCATCGAACGTAGGTGGATTTATCTTTCTGAATTCTCCGTGTAACTCCACCTTCTGCCTTTTATTGGCTTTCCGCTCATTTTCATTTTCAGATTCAGCCTCGTTAAAATTTCTGTGAGAATTACTTCGCTGCGATATACTTCTTTCTCTGTGGTTCATATCTTGTTCACCTGTTCGCTAATCGTCCCTTTCCCCGGAATTTCTCGCCAAGATCGGGAATTTTAGTTCTTCCGATTCTTCGTTTTGTCGAAAGGTTTTTCAAAATCCTTTTCTTGTTTCGTGATCATTCTTAAAGCTCTTCTCGCTCGTACCCTCTCCATCTCTTCCTGCAGCTGTTGTACTGTATGTAGCAGGATGCGGGTCTGATGTTGCTGTTCCTCCATCAGTCTATTAGACCTCTGATGCTGTTCTATTCCCAGCTGGACCCACATTTCAGGGTTTCCCTCTGGTGGAGGCTACATCTCCCCGATGTTCCGCTGTAATGATTGTGATGATGTAGGTGTCCTTCTCATCTGCACTTCCAACTAACTATCCGACTGTGCAGGGTAACATAAAAGATTTTTAACGTTAGTTGGCCCATTAGGGCTCCAGAGTTGTAACTCTGCTCCGATACCACTTGTAACACTTACCATAAGACAAACTTACTATGATAAAAAAAATTTACCAATGTGCAAATTTCAAACAATAATGAAATGGATTATCGTATGATTGGCATAGTTTAACAGTACTATATTATAATCCTAATGTACTGTGATTTGTCCACCGTGAAAACCATATATTACAATCGATTCGAATTAATTATGCAACTCTTTACAATTTATAAGTCGGTTGATTGATATTCATTGCGTTTTAATGTCAATGATGAATCTTGGGATTTGGTTCGTATGAATTAATGGGTAGTCCGGTCGGCCCCATCGGTCCGACACCTGGCTTATCCTCCAACGTCCGATGGCATGAGATCTACGGTTCCGGGGCCTAGGGTTTGCAATGACCCCCCGGCGCCCTAACCGTCCTGGCTCATTGTCGTTCCCCTCGCAGAGAGGTTCTGGAGGTAGCGCAGCTCCGCCAGTTTTGTTGCCGGTGTCGTTCAACGCCATACTTGTCCACGGCGTAACGCTGCGACCAAAGTATTAACTTCAGTGCAGGTAACTCACCCGTTTCAGATATCTCCGCAGTTTTATCAGTTATACGAGTGCTCTGCAATTTTCTCAGTTTGTTCGAGTTATCTGCAATTTTCTCAGTTTGTTCGAGTTATCTGCAATTTCCTCAGTTTGTTCGACTTATCTGCAATTCTGTTGGTTATAAGAGTTTTACTGCCAATTCTATTTTTTATTGCGAGGAATAGGTTGGGGTTCCGGTGAGGAACTTTGCCAAGGAAATTTAATGTCTCCTGAACCTCTGAGGGTTACGCCCTTCCTCTAGGAATATATGTTTCTAAGAGGCTTTGCCTGAGAATAACCTCGTTCTTCTTGGATTTTGGTGACTTTGCATCTTTGATGGACTGGTGCTCAGCCGAAGTGCCCACAAGTTCTGCATTCCTTGACAGGTACTTTACTTTTGTTTTTATCTAACCTTAGTATTTGGTAACCCTTTCTGCGGCTTATGATTTAGAGTTTTTCTTGTTTAAAGAGGGTTTTCGGTTCCGCTAACTTCATTTTTGTTATTTTCATTTAACAGGCACTACCTGGTTCCCGCCCAACCCGCAATTACCTGTAGCTTACCTACATTGGTTTGCTGTAGCGACATACTAAACTTCCGGCATGCACCCTACAGGTACCGGCTCTCGCCAAGATCTTAGACAGCACGCTGCTTGTGTAGCTTTCAATCTCAGGGTTTAGTCTGATACTTGTTTAGCATGCCGTGCAGGATAAAATCTAGCTCAGGCTCCCTTGATATTCTCATTTACGACTTCATGCCGACATTGTAATTTGTTAAAATTCCCCTTAAGGGGTTTTCCTTGGAAGAGTGAAACTGGTGCATTCTAGGAATGTGGGGTTTTTTTTTAAATGTCTGTGTGAAATTCGCCTGAGGGTTATTACTGTACTGTAATCCTTTTCTTTGGACCTATTTATATATAAAATGCTATGGTTTTGTTCACGATATAGTTTTTTTTTCATGCACTGTGATATAAATGAATTTGTTTCTGCTCCATGCTTCGTTCTCTGGTCTATCTGAACTCGCTTATTATTCTAGAATGTCTCTCTGCTCTGCCAGGCGTCCGGACCGCAACTATGTCCGCGTTCTTTTATGGAAAGAACGACCAAACCCTCTGTTCTGAATCTTCGGTCCGAGGGTTTCACAGTTCTTTTCCTTCACGCTGCCTGTGTGTATAATCTCTCCATTTTGTTTACTGAGCAGTCTTACTGGTGGGAAAAGAATCATTACTACTCTTTAGTCCTCAAATTCTATTGATTTTAGTTCTCAAGCTCTATTAACTTACTTCTCTACCACAGATATAATACTACACTGTGCATGTCAAATTATCGTGAGAAGGAAGAGGTTCTAGACGTTCACCATTCTTTTGTTTTCTGTGTATTTCTTCTGTGGAATGCAAACATAATCATTAACACTGTTTTCCCAGCGTTCCTAGGTTAATAATTAACAGAGATAGTATAGAAATACAAGTAACATTTTCCGTGCTATCAGAAGCAGATTTTCTAACAATGGTAATTCAGTTATTAAGTCCAAAATCATAGCAAACTGAATCATTTGACTACTACCAATTCTTTTAACAGAAAATATAGAAATACAGGTAACATTTTCTGTGCTATCAGAAGTAGATTTTCTAACAATGGTAATTCAGATATTAAGTCCAGAATCATAACAAACTGAATCATTTGGCTACTACAAATTCTTTTACTCATCTGTTTTCAAAAATCGACCTGATGGTGATACTGTGCCTCCCGTCCTTGAGCTGACATCCAGTCACGCAGCTCCCCCCGTGCATCAAGTCCTCTGCTCGAATCATCAGAGTACTGGACAGAAACATAGGACAATCCGGTCCCGTTCTTCCATCATAGGGAGAGGAAAAACCAGGAAGTACTGGGGAGATCACGGGACAACCGGTCCAATCTCCAACCCAGTATACTCTCTGTTCTGAACATCTTTTCAGCTTCACAGAGTTCTCCTCCTTCCTCCACAGATCCCAACCCCTCCTTCTCTCTTGGATTTCCCTTTTATCCAGAGCTCCAGGGTAACTGTGGGAACTGTTTTTCCAACTAACCCAGATCTTGATTTACATTTTTACTTTTACCATCAGTGTTACCCATGAAACTAATTCACAGTAAATTTTATAAATGTGAAATGTAATTTTGTTCTATTAATCTAACTGAAATAAACATAAATCTTAATTTGTTTTAAACAAAATAGTCTAACCATTCGTTCCACTAAACCAATGGTTACACTAATGTTACTTCATTCTATTATGGGTTACTCAGATTTATGTTTCATAATATTTGTAAAACAATATTATGCTATATGGTTATGAATATTTGTATATAGATACAAAATATTAGCTCAATTATATTTTAGAATTTATCTCATTTCACTTTCACATGATACTTTATATGCCAAGTACTTTCACATTCATAAGATCCCTTATATACCATGAAAAAATCAGTCAAAATCAACTCATAAAATTACATTTAAAATTTTGTTATTTAATAAAAAATATTATTTATTTATTATTTGTGTTATTGTTGTGTGTTTTAATTTAATTTAAAGTTATTGAGATTTAATGATACAAAATATTTGGACAACAATGTGATGTTATATTTAGCATGATATCCTTTCCATAGAAACAAGTGACCTATTAAAAATGAACTTGTACACTTTTAAAGGCTAATAATTGTTATTTTAAAAAGGGTGGTCTTCTATTTTTGTTTTGAAATTTTAACTTTATTTATTTTAATTTTGCAGATTTACAAATGAGTGAAATTAATTATTTTTGACTTATGCTTTATTTGATTAATTGGTATAAAATTAGTTTTATTTTAAATTTGTGATTTAAATAATAAAAATAAAAATTCACTTTACATCTTACATTTTGAACTTTTTATTTTAATTTTAGGTAGTTTCAAAGAATAATTTTTATAATACAAGTGGTTTAGTGATATATTAATGATTTTTGAATCTTACATTTTGAACTCTTTATTTTATTGTTAGATAGTTTTCAAAGAATAATTTTATAATACAAGTGATTTAGTGATATATTAATGATTTTTTAATTTTAATTAATTAATTTAATTAATTTAAAGTTAATCTAATTAATTATGTTTTTACAAAAAAAATTATTCAATTCTATATTTAAAAAACATTAATTGAGCATATTTATATCTTTTTCAAATTTACATTACTTTAATTTTTTCACATATTTAATACCAAATAAAATGGCTCTAAAAATTAACTCAAAACTATATTTTAAAAATATAAATTTGTTTAAATATACTTATTTTTTCAAGTTCACATTATTTTCATATGACACTTTATATGCTAAGTACTTTCACATTCACATTACTTTCATATGACACTTTATATGCTAAATACTTTCACATTCACATTACTTTCACATGATAAGTTATATATCAAGCACAAATCAATGTGAAAGTAAACTCATCAAATTACATTTAAAATTTATACAATTAAAACCTTAAATTCTATTTATTTATTTGTGTTGTTTGTGTATATATAATTACACACAAACATTCTATTATATGGTGTATTTTAAAATGAATTAAAGTTATTGAGATTCAATGTTTCAAAATATTTCTACAACAATGTAAAGTTATATGATTATGAATATTTGAATATAGATTTTAAAAACTAACTCAAAATTATATTTAAAATCTATCTCTTTTCACATTCACATTACTTTCACAAAATACCGTAACTCAAAATTATACTTAAAACATTTTATTATATGGTGTATTTTAAAATGAATTAAAGTTATTGAGAATCTTAATTATTATTTATTTATTATTTGTGTTAATGTTGTGTTACTTTATCTGTTGTTTTGTGTATATATAATTATACACACATTGTGTAATATGGTGTATTTTAAATTAATTTAAAGTTATTGAGATTTAATGTTATAAAATATTTGTACAACTATGTTATGTTATGTTTAGCATGATTTCCTTTAAATTAATATAAAGTTATTGAGATGCAATGTTACAAAATATTTATACAATGACGTTATGTTATGCTCGTGTTGTGATATGTTGTGTTGTGTTATTTGTGTTTATATACACATAACTTTGTGTGTAATATGATGTATTTTAAACTATTTTAAAGTTATTGGTATATGGCTTCTGCGATTCATAATATAAACACTTTTCTAAACAATAAGTGTGGAAATCATTATTGTTATATGATATTTAGATTAATTATTAATTATAATACTATAATTTTTTAATTAAACAATAAAGTCCAAGAAGGTTTATTATTTATTATTATATAAATATGATTTTGAAAAAATAAAAATAAATGAATAAATAAATACAAATAACATAATAAAAAAAAAATAAAAAAAAAGTGGTAAATAAATACTTTATAAGAATACAAGAAATTAAAACAAAAATAATACAAGAATACAAGAGCAGAATGAAAAAAGAATATGACTATTTTTAATAATTTTATATTATTAGTTTCATTTAAAAAAACAAACAAACAAACAAACAAACAAACAAACAAACAAACAAAAGGGCACAACGACTATGGACCAAAGGTTGAGATTCAATATCTACTAACATCCAATCCATCATCTCTAACACCCCATCCATCATCTCTATTAAGGTTAACATGTCTTTTTTTTTTTTCGATTTCTAATGCTTCTCTTAACTTAAGGTGATGAAAAAAGTCAATCTTAGCAATTACCTTAGCTTCTTCGATGCAAATGTGATGCTTCGTCTTGCTAAGGCAGAGGAGTGTGTTTTTCCATGCTTAAGGTCCGCCACGTGCTCATGAATCCTTTGATTAATGGAATTTCACTAATGTAAGGAGCCCGAGAGGAGCAAGGAATTAGGTATACACCTTTACATTCCTTAGAGCTAACTCGGTCTTTAACCGATTTTAGAGAACTCTGAATAGTATGGAGGGGTTTGGAAGTCGAAGAAACATTATGTTTCTTGAGAATGCTAACAATATTATCCTTCCCTTGAATAAATGGAAGTCTATAACCTCTTGTTTTATTCCTTTACTATTTACTTGTTGTTACAAGAGTTATTATGACACACATTTAGGTACATAATGTGTTTAAGTTTGCTGTTTAAAGTTTCATATTCGGTATTGCAAGTTTTATAGTAGAGGAAAGTAATGCTATTATATGAATAAACATCTGAGTTTCTAATTACCTGAAATAAAATCAATTTAGGAACAATTGAAAACACATGATATGTTCACATAGAAAAAGAAAGATTACAGGAAGGAACAAAACACCGTTTTTATTCTCTGTGGTAAGTAAAAGATGAAGTAGAAACTTTCTTTCCCTTAACCTTCCACTATTGGTGAACAATTACTATGAGACATGTTGTCGAAGTAATAATGCAGAAAACATATGTCTGTGCTATAACATGTATAAATTTACATATCACTGGAATGAATCTGTAGAATATTTGTGGTTATAACAAATTTGAGGAAAGAAAACATATAGGTTACTGTAATAAATATATACTTTATATACCACTGTAGGAAACTGTGTGAATCACACATGTTCTCACAGTGAGCATTGCAAAACATAAGCTACCACAGTGAAAACGAGAAATTGAAACCCAATGTAATTAAAATCTATGTACCCAGATACTGTAGAGACTAGTTAACTTCCACATAAAGGAGAAAGCACACAAGGAATGGGAGAACCGGCCGAATAAGGGTTTAGAACTATGACCCAGAAACAGGATCTCGGTTTGGGTCCTAATGAAGAACCTCTGCTGGATCAATGAGAGAGCACAATGAGAAATAAATGAAGAAAATGTATGCATTAACGAAGCTAGAATACTCCAAAGAATAAGGATGAAGATTTCTAACCAAACCATGCAATTGATAAATTATTAAAATGCAGAAGCTGGAACGAACCGGGTCTATAATCCACAGAAAAAACTAAATCTTCCAGCAAGAAAAATGTAGTAGCATAACATTCAAATATAAACACTGAAGTTCAAATGCAATACACAACCAAACCAGCGCAAAAGCTGGAGAACCCATAACATGATAAAACCAGTTGTGTAGACACAACATTGTGTAACTGAAGACATCCATAGGTATATTTACAACTTTGAAAGAAAAAGAAACAGAGATGTAGCTTTGAAATTTTAAAACCTTATGAAACAGTGCATAGGTCATCGAGGACCAATTCCGGTGGACATATAACAGGACAGGGTTAAGCCCAAAAGCAAAGACAGTTTAACAAAAACCCATATCAAAAACTAAAAATTTTACTGCTCACGCAACCGGTAGCCATAATTCTTTACCTGCAAATTTCAGTAGAGGAAGGCTAAGCGTTACAACATGTAGTATTATGGGCTGAGTATAAGGAAGAAAACGTGAGAGGCTCTTATCGTTTGACAAGGGATTCGAGCCAACAACGAGACTTCAAATCGGATTTTTTCTCGTTCACCCAAATTATGCCTAACCAGAGCACAAACAAAAAGAAACAAGTGCCTCTGAGTTAGTAACTCCAGAAAAACTAAGAAAGTAGATAAAAAAATGCTCATATTTCTCTGTACATAATTTATAAAATGAAAATTGGCGTGCAAAACTTATCGAGAAACATGTATGGAGGAGAACGTCGGAGATTTCAGAGGCATGTGTGAACCATGAAGCCGAGATTGAAGGCGAACAAGGCACGCACAATGCTCTTTGGCTGGCAGGGCCATTCCCAAAGGCGTCGTAGAAGTTTTGCAGCATATAGATAATTTGAGGAAAGAAAACATATAGGTTACTGTAATAAATATATAGTTTATATACCACTGTAGGAAACTATGTGAATCACACGTGTTCTAATAGTGAGCAATGAAAAACATAAGCTACCACAGTGAAAACGAGAAATTGAAACCCACTGTAATTGAAATCTATGTACCGAGATACTATAGAGACTAGTTAACTTCCACATAAAGGAGAAAGCACATAAAGAATGGGAGAACCGACCAGACAAGGGTTTAGAACTATGACCCAAAAACAGGATCTCGGTTCCGGTCCCAATGAAGAACCTCTGCCGGATCAATGAGAGACCACAGTGAGAAATAAATGAAGAAACTGTATACACTAACCAAGCTAGAATACTTCAAAGAATAAGGATGAAGATTGCTAACCAAACTATGCAATTGATAAATTATTAAAATGCAGAAGCTGGAATGAACTAGGTCTATAATCCATAGGAAAAACTAAATCTTCCAGTGAGAAAAATGTAGTAGCATAACATTCAAATATAAACATTGAAGTTCAAATGCAATACACAACGAAACCAACGCAAAAGTTGGAGAGCCCATAACATGATAAAATCGGTTGTATAGACACAACATTGTATAACTGAAGATATCCATAGGCATATTTACAAATTTGAAAGAAAAAGAAATAGAGATGTAGCTTTGAAATTTTAAAACCTCATGAAACAGTGCATAGGTCACCGAGGACCAATTCCGGTGGACATATAACGGGACAGGGCCGAGCCCAAAAGCAAATACAGTTTAACAAAAACCCATATCAAAACTAAACATATAACTACTCATGCAACCAATAGCCAGAATTATTTGCCTGCAACTTTCAGCAGAGGAAGGCCAAGCGTTACAACATGTAGTATTACGGGCTGAGTATAAGGAAGAAAATGTGAGAGGCTCTTATCATTTAACAAGGGATTCGAGGCGAGGACGAGACTTCAAATCGAAATGTTTCTCGTTCACCCAATTTGTGCCTAACTAGAGCACAAACAAAAAGAAACTAGTGCCTCTGAGTTAGCAACTCCAGGAAAACTAAGAAAGTAGATAAAAAATGCTCATATTTCTATGTACAGAATTTATAAAATGAAAATTGGCATGGAGAAACATGTATGGAGGAGAACGTTGGAGATTTCAGAGGCATGTGTGAACCATGAAGCCGAGACTGAAGGAGAAAAAGGCACGCACAATGCTCTTGAGCTGGCGGAGCCATTCCCAAAGGCATCGTAGAAGTTTTGCATCATAATTAGCTCAACTTACCAACGAGGAAAGGAAAAAATGACAAGAAAGGAGTAACATAGAATCAAACTGAAAACAGAACTTTCCTCGCGGAGGTATGTACTGAGCATCACCGCAAGAGCATACAGTTGCAGAGCCAAGAGCTCCTTGGCGTAATGCAGCGATGAAACAATGGAGGAGGGGTTTGGGGAATGGGTAGTTACCCTAACCCACCCCATTTCTGGATCTTCGTCAATCTCAAGGGGAAGAGCAGAAGATGATAGCCAACCTTGCCAGATGGAGACCGTAACACCATGGAGGCATAACATTAATCATTAGTGTAATAATATAGACCAGAAAAGTCAAATAAACAAATATATAATTCCTATTAGACATTAAGTGCTGCTACGGGTTAATCATCTTGGGAATCGAATGATGGTTCATACTATGTGACAAATACATGAGAAGGCTAACTTCATACCCAAGAAATTAACGCATGTACAAAACTGTTAGTCGGATTATATAGCCAACTTCATATGGATAGGTTCATTACCTAAGTGAATGTGAAATATAAACCTTGTAATTCAATTATGTTGAATTGTTTTACACGTAGTTAAAGTAAAAGGCATGATTGATGCATAGTATATACATGATCTAGTTTTTGTTTAGATAACATGTATATGTTTTATTTTTTATTTTTTTTAATATAAGCAGTAAAAAGTAAGGATGTAAGTAGGTAAGTGTTACAAGTGGTATCGGAGCCAACTTACAATCTGGGGCCAAATGGGCCAGAGCCATACTATACTGTTATGTTATGAATTCTCTGAAATTTAATGATTTGATATTGCGTTAAGTACAGGAACATATTCCTGTAATCCGTCATTAGAATAGGATCAAGTCAACACCCACCCAGAAACATGGGAGAGTCCCATCCTGTGACCAATTTTGAGGTTAGTCCTGAAATGTGGGTGCAGTTAAGTGTGGACCAGCATCAACAGACAAATAGAATGTTGGAAGAACATCAACGACAGATAAATAAGTTGTTGGATACTATACAACATCTACAAACAAAAATTCTTAAAGTTCGCAGTGACAATGAAAGGATGATGAGATAACAAGAGAGGATATTAAAGAGTCTGTCGGATAGAAAAAATATTCCCAGTGGACAACCTAGCCCTGAGAGAAACACTCAGGAAAACATAGAACAATGCCAAGAAGTACATGATCGTGTCGAAGACAGTCGAACGCCAAGAAGCCATAAAAGTTGAACATATAATGAGGTGGAATTTGGAAATGTCATGGAAGAACAAGAGTTAAAGAAACATAAGGTGGAATTGTAGGGAGAATTCTGAAAGATCAAACCTACTAACTTTGATGGAGAGGTGGAAGAAATGGCAGAATCTTGGATAATAAATATGAATAAGTACTTTCAAGTGTATAAGTATAAAAACAAACTAAAAGCTCACCTAGCCATTTACTAACTATGGGAAAAAGCAACGCTGTGGTGGGAGGAAGTGAAGAATGTACAAGAAGTGGAAGAACAAAATATAACTTGGGATGAGTTTCAACAATACTTTAAAGATAAGTACTTGACTGAATGATTTTACGATGAGAAATCCCTAGAATTTCATGATTTGAAACTAGGCCAAATGACTATGGATGAATTTATTACGAAATTCACGTCTCTATTAAGATCTGTATCTTACCTACGTGATGAAAAGGCCAAGGTGCAATGATTTTTGAGCAGTTTGCCAATTCACATGAAAGAAAGAATTGAGTTCGTGAATCCAAAAACCATGGATGAAGCAATTAGGAAAGCGCGAATGTGCTATCAGTAGTCCAAGGCGAAAGGAGAAGTTGGGAAAAGTTGGCCACCTCGAAAGGGGCAGAATTTTTTTACCAATAGCAGAAATAACTGATCAAGTAATTTCAAGAATGCTGCAAGACATCCACTCAACAAACATAATGGAAAAAGCCAAACTAGAACCAAGTGGATAGGGGAGGAAAGGCCTAATGAAGCTTCTAGTAGACCCGATATTGGGCAACCCCAAAAACCTTCATTGCAATGCTAGGGATGTGGATAAGTACATTATTTGAAGAACTTCCCACATCGAAGAAGGAATGAGGTGGCAAAAAATCTGCAAGAAGCATCCATAGTGGGGGAGGTAGCTCGAAATATACCCAGAATCAACGCAACACTGGAGGATCGACAAGCACATTACCAGCCAACCATGATAGAATTCGAAGGTAAGATTTAAACTCGAGTTGTTTCTATTTTATTTGATCCTGGTACCAGTTTGAGCTACATACACCCCTGTGTAGTTGAAATCAGTAAGTTGCAGGAACATAAATTTAAAAAGCCTTGGCTGGTTCAGCTGGCTACAGGGACTAGAAGACGAGTTCATACAAAGGTACCTAATTGTTAGTTGATTATTGGGGACCAACACATAACTGTGGAACTTAATGTTCTACCATTGGGATCTTATGATATATTACTGGGAATGGATTGGCTGGAAAGACATTGGTCCTTAGTGGACTGCAAGAATAAGGTTATACATTTTAAGTCTAATAATGGGTCAAGATAGGAATTGCAAGGCATCAAAAAGCCTTTGAAGTTGAGACCTATTACAACATCACAACTAAGTAAATGTATAAGGAAGGGTTGCGAGCGTTATGCAATTCAAGTTGGATTCACCAATGCAAAAGATAAGATTGTTATGCTGGAAAATATTCCTATTGTACAAGAATTCCAATATCTCTTCCCTGAGGAGATTACAAGGCTGCCACCAAAAATAGACATATGTTTTACTATTGAATTAATACCTGGGACAAAACCTGTGTTCTGGACTCCATACAAAATGAGTGTACTGGAGTTAACAAAGTTAAAGATGCAATTGCAGGAATTGATAGATAAAGGTTATATTCGACCAAGTGTGTCCTCATGGGGAGCACCGATGCTGTTCGTAAGGAATAAGGATGGTACTATGTGTATGTGTATGGATTATAGTTAGCTCAACAAGCTGTCTTTTAAAACAAGTACCCCCTACCATGCATCGATGATCTATTTGACCAAGTCAAAGGAGCTACAGTATTCTCCAAAATTGACTTAAGGTCAGGCTACCATCAAATCCATATCAAGGATGAAGATATAAGCAAGACTGCTTTTCATACCAGGTATGGACATTATGAGTTTGTGGTGTTACCATTTGGGTTAAACAATGCACCAACAACATTTATGAGCTTAATGCATGGAATCTTTCACCTGTATTTGGATAAATTCGTGTTAATTTTCATTGATGATATATTAATTTATTCCAAGAGTATGGAGGAACACAAGGAACACCTGCGCATCGTGCTGAAAATGCTCAGAGAACATCAACTCTATGCCAAGTTTAGTAAATGTGATTTCTTTAAGGAGAAGATCCAATACTTGGGGCATGTGATTTCAAGTGAAGGGATAGTTGTGGACCCATAAAAGATAAGGAAAATTATGGAATGGAGAGTTCCAAAGAACATAGCTGAAATATGCTCATTTATGGGTTTGGCGGGTTACTACCTACAATTCATAAATGGTTTCTCTAAAATACCTTATCCTATTACATTTTTGCAAAGGAAAGGACGAGTTTTTAAATGGAAAAGAGTGTCAGAACAGTTTTGAGCTATTGAAAGAGTTGTTAACTATTGCCCCTTTTCTGAAGGTAGCATACCCAAGTAAAGAATTTGAAGTATGTACTGATGCATGCAAGGAGGGTGTAGGAGTAGTATTGACTCAGGAGGGAAGAGTCATAGCTTATGAGTCTATAAAATTAAAAGATCACAAGCAGAGATATTCGACATATGATTTGTAATTAACTGCAGTTATGCATGCCTTGCAGATATGGAGGCATTATCTGCTAGGAAAAATATTTGTGCTGAGAACCGATCACAAAAGCCTAACCAGCTACTTTAAGCAGGCTGATTTGAATGCCTGCCAAGCCAAATGGAATGTGTTCCTTAATGAATTTGATTTTGATATTCAGCATGTGAAAGGAAAAGAGAACCAGGTGGTGTATGCCTTAAGAAGAAAAGTGCACGACATTTATGAACTTTATTTCAACCAGAATGAATTTAATTTTCAAGATCATATTTTGGAAGTAGTAAGGGAGGATCCAGAATATCAAAACTTGTGGCAGCAAGTAAAAGATGATGAAATATGAGGGAAGTAGTCCGAATATGAAATCAATGAGAAACAACTTGTTTTTCAGAAGAGGATATATATTCCCAATCAGAATGGTCTAAAGAGAATTATTTTGGATGAGTATCATAGGATCACCTATGTCAGGCATCCAACATACCAACAGATCTTAACAACAATAAGAAAAGACTACACTTGGCCGGGAATGCGAAGGGAAATAGCATAATACTTGACCAAGTGCCTCGAGTGTTAGCAAATTAAGGTTGAACATCAGCGTCCTGCGGGATTGCTTCAACCAATTCCAGTGTCCGAATGGAAGTGGTAAGTCATTTCCCTTGAATTTATCACCGGACTACCTAGGAATAAAAAACATATTGATTCTATTATGACGGTAGTGGATAGACTCAGCAAAGTGTCCCACTTTATCCCTTTTCAATCTACCTATACAAATTGTTGACATTTTTATGAAGGAGATTTTCAAATTGCATGGTATACCTCGAGCAGTCATTTCAGAACGTGATGTAAAGTTTACATTAGCATTCTGGAAGACACTATTTAGTGGACTGGGAACACAAATACAATTTAGTACTGCCTACCACCTGCAAACGGATGGGTAAACATAAATGATAAATCAAGTTTTAGAAGACACGCTGCGCATGTATGTAATGCAACAACCAACGAAATGGGAGTAGTACCTACATTTGGTTGAGTTTGCATACAATAACGAATATCAAGAATCTCTTAAGATGAGCCCTTTCGAAGCATTATATGGGAGAAAATGTCAAACTCCTATAAACTGGAGTGGCCTAGAAAACAAAATGATGCTTGGACCAGATATGTTGGAAGAGGTGGAGCAGGAGGTTAAGAAAATTAGGCAGAATTTGAAGGCGGCACAAGACCAGAAAAAGGTTTATGCAGATAGAAAAAGAACCTTCTGGGAATTTGTAGTAGGGGACCATGTGTATGTGAGAATCAAGCCAAAGAAAAGCACTCTACGATGGAATGCTTGTGCCAAGTTGGCTCCCCGCTACTGCGGACCTTTTGAAGTCTTAGATAGGATAGGGCAAGTGGCCTGTCGATTGGCTTTACCAAGCCAAATATTAGTGCACAATGTATTTCATGTGTCTTTATTGAAGCGTTATGTGCACGATTCCAAGCACATCATACATTGGCAGGGTATACATGTAAGTCAACAATGACTTACAATTTGCATATAGTAATCTTCGATTTGAACTAATTAAAAAAAACCTTGTTGTTTGCAGGTAGAACCGGATGACGAGTTCCTAGTAGAACCACAGTGTATCCTAGATCAGAGAGAAATAACGCTTCGGAAGCGAGTCATCCCCAAAGTTAAAGTGCAGTGGAAGCACTTTGGCCCAGAGGAGGCTAATTGGGAAGACGAAAAAGTTATGTATGAGGCTTATCCATGGATGTTCTCAGAAAAAAAGTAACACTGAGGAAAATGTTTATCTCAACGGGGGAATATGTAATGAAAATGTAACCTCCTATTTTATTCCTTTACTATTTACTTGTTGTTACAAGGGTTATTATGATACACATTTAGAATGAGTAACAAATGATGCATCCGTTAATAACATTAATACATGAATTTTATTTAAAAATATTTAATTAAATGATAATTTTATTTGAGTAAAAGGTGAAAGTAACTGTGTGGTAAAATATTCCAAGAAACCCAGGAAGAGGTTGAGACAGTTCTGACAGTTACCTTCCCAAACAGGATTTAAGGAAAAATCCTATGAGGGAATGGGGTTCTGTGCAGAAGAGTTAGAGGGTTAAGCAGTGAATGCTGGTTCTGAGTTGTCTAGAGCTAGTGGGAGTACTAGTGGAACTCAAAGAACTCACCCTAGAGAAGTAAGACTGAATTTTCCAATCTCGAGGTCAGACTTCTTGTCTCAGACAAATACCTCTGACCTGGTGCGGAGCAAGGCGAAGCAGAGGACGTAATCGCCTCGCTCAAGGTTGGGTGGACCGACAGTTACTGAGGCAAAACCTGTACTTTGAAGTAGGTACATAATGTGTTTAAGTTTACTATTTAAGGTTTCATATTCTGTATTGCAAATTTTATAGCAGAGTAAAGTAATGCTATTATATGAATAAGCATATTAGTTTCTAATTACCTGAAATAGAATCATTCTAGGAACAATTGAAAATACATGATATGTTTACATAGAAAAAGAAAGATCCAGGAAGGAACAAAACACTGTTTTTATTCTCTGTGGTAATTAAAAGATGAAGTAGCAGATTTCTGTGCTATAACATGTATAAATTTACATATTACTGGAACAAATATTTGGAATATTTGTGGTTATAGAAAATCTGAGGAAAGAAAACATACAGGTTACTGTAATAAATATATAGTTTTATACCACTGTAGGAAACTATGTGAGTCACACACATGTTCTAACAGTGAGAAATGCAAAACATAAGCTACCACAGTGAAAACGAGAAATTACAACCCACTGTAATTGAAATCTATGTACCCAGATACTGTAGAGACTGGTTAACTTCCACATAAAGGAGAAAGCACACAAGGAATGGGAGAACCGGACAGACAAGGGTTTAGAACTATGACCTAGAAACATGATCCTGGTTCCGGTCCCAATGAAGAACCTCTACGGATCAATGGGAGACCACAATGAGAAATAAATGAAGAAATTGTAGATATTAACCAAGCTATAATACTTCAAAGAATAGGAATGAAGATTGCTAACCAAACTGTGCAAATGATAAATTATTAAAATGCAGAAGCTGGAATGAACTAGGTCTATAATCCACATAATAAACTAAATCTTCCAGTGATAAAAATGTAGTAGCATAACATTCAAATATAAACATTGAAGTTCAAATGCAATACACAGCCAAACCAACACAAATGATGGAGAACCCATAACATGATAAAACCGACTATGTAGACACAACATTATATAACTGAAGATATCTATAGGTATATTTACAAATTTGAAAGAAAAAGAAACAGAGATGTAGCTCTGAAATTTTAAACCCTCATGAAACAGTTCAGAGGTCACTGAGGACCAATTTTGGTGGACATATAATGGGACAGGGCCGAGCCTAAAAGCAAAAATAGTTTAACAAAAACCCATATAAAAAACTAAACATTTAACTGCTCATGCAACTGATAGCTAGAAAGCCTTTGCCTGCAAATTTCAGCAGAGGAAGGCCAGGCGTTACAACATGTAGTATTATGGGCTAAGTATAAGGAAGAAAACATGAGAGGCTCTTACCATTTGACAAGGGATTCGAGCTGAGGACGAGACTTCAAATCGAAATATTTCTCGTTCACCCAAATTGTGCCTAACTAGAGCACAAACAAAAAGAAACAAGTGCTTCTGAGTTAGGAACTCCAGAAAAACAAAGAAAGTAGATAAAAATGCTTATATATCTCTGTACATAATTTATAGAAGGAAAAATGGCGTACAAACCTTACCGAGAAACATGTATCGAGGAGAACGTCGGAGATTCCGGAGGCCTGTGTGAACCATGAAGCTGAGATGGAACGCGAACAAGGCACGCACAGTGCTCTTCGACCGGTGGATCCATTCCCAAAGGCGCCGTAGAAGTTTTTCAACATAATCAGCTTTGCTTACCAACGAGGAAAGGAAAAAACGACAAGAAAGGAGTAACACACATAATTAAACTAATAACGGAACAATCCTCGCGGAGGTATGGCTTGAGCATCACCGCAAGAGAATACAGTTGCAGAGCCGAGAGCTCCGCTCTAGCTTAATGTAGTAATGAAACAATGGCAGAGGGGTTTGGGGAATGGGTAGTTACCCTAACCCACCCCATTGCTAGATCTTCGTCAATCTCAAGGGGAAATAATCCAATGGTGCAGAAGTTGACATCCAACCTTGCCAGATGGAGACTGTAGCACCATGAAGCCATAACATCAATCATCGATGTAATAATCTAGACCAGACAAATCAAATAAAAAAATATCTAATTCCTATCAGACATTAAATGTCGCTGCGGGTTAATTATATTGGGAATCGAATGATGGTTCATACTATGTGACAAATACATGAGAAGGCTAATTTCGTACCCAAGAAATTAACGCATGTGCAAAATTGTCAGTCACATTATATAGCCAAATTCATATGGATAGGTTTGTTACCTAAGTGAATGTGAAATATAAACCTTCTAATTCGATTATGTTGAAATGTTTTACAAGTAGTTAAAGTAAAAGGCATGATTGATACATAGTATATACATTATCTAGTTTTTGTTTAGATAGCATGTATATGTTTACATTTTTTTATTTATTAATATAAGCAGTAAAAAGTAAGGATGTAAGTAGGTGAGTGTTACAGAGTCGAACCCCAGATAACCGAATTTTAAGAGATTTAATATTTTAAAAATATTTGTAGAACATTGTTATGTTATATGTTATGGATATGTAAATTTGTATTTTTTTTATACATAGATATGTATATAGATTTCAACTTTACATTTTAAAATTGTACTTACACAACTCTCCTTTACATGACATCATTTTCATAGCAATAAGTGAAGTATTAAAAACGAGATTGTACTTCTCAAAGTCTAGATTATTTTTCTTTTTAAAAATAGGCTTAAGAAAGCATGGCCAAAAGAGTCTCTTACTTCTAATAAATCTTTTTACTCATTATCTTACTTTTAAAATTTCAACTTTATTTATTTATTTTTATTTTCACAATCTATATGGTTTTCACATAATACCCTTTGTGCCAACCACAAATGATGTTTAAAATGTTAGTAAAAATTATTAATTGGAAAGTAAAAAATTTATACAAACAAGATTGTAATTTATATATTTATTTAAGTTGTGTTGTAATATATTATGTGATATTGTGATGTATTGAAATGTGTTGGGTAATGTGATATTTGATTGTATACATATAATATTGTCCATAAGTTAGTGTATATTAAAGTAATTGAAACTTTTTAAAATTTGAAGTTTAATAAATATTGGCTTTTATAATATTTGGACAATGCTTAAATCATAATTTTGTTTTTCTATTATATATTTTAATAAAATGGATATTAAATTTATATTTTTAATTTGATTTATTTGTATATCTTAATAGATTTACTTTAGTTTATTTATTTGTATGGACTTAAAATAGCAAGGTAAATAAACTTATATGGTTTTCAACTTTACATCTTAAGATTTGATTTTTAGCATGTTCATTTTTATTTATCGGGATATCTCATTATATCAACCACTCTTTATATTTGAAAGTTACATTCTTATCATATTATACTAACCACTCTTTAGATTTTAAAGTTGAGTTCTTAACCTCTTTCACTTGATAGCCATCTACACTAACCATGGGTGAGTTAATAAAAATGAACTTATAAAATTGTAAAAATATATTATAATATATAGTCATCATAGTCATGATAGCATGGCCAAAGTATGAGAGAAGTCTTTTATTGTTTAGTATTTTATTTCTTAGAATTTTAACTTAATTTATATAATTTTGTATTTGCAAATAATAATTTTATAACAAGTTAATAAAAATGAACTTACAAAATTGTAAAAATATATTAAAATACATAGTCATCATAGTCATGATAGCATGGCCCAAGCATGGGAGAAGTCTTTTATTGTTTAGTGTTTTTTTTTTTTAGAATTTTAGCTTAATTCATATAGTTTTGTATCATAATAATTTTTAACAAAGTGCACTTTGTTATAAAAATAAAAAATTCTCTTTGATTTAATGATTTATTCAAGTGTTATATTAATTATTAATTATTCAACTTGTTTAATTAAGTGAAATAAAATTAATTTTATTTTAAATTTGTGATTTAAAAAAAAATAAATCAACTTTATATACCATATTTCAAATTTGTATTGGTTACTTTCACACTTTTTTCACATTCATATAGTTTTCATATAATACCTTATATACCAACCATAAATGATATTTAAAATGTTAATAAAAATTAAAAATGGAGAAATTCAAAATTTATACAAATAAAATTTTAAATTTATATATTTGTTTATGTTGTGTTGTATAATATGTAATGTAATGTGGTTATGTATGAAGAGTGTTATTTTATGTGTTGTTGGTTATGTATTTAATGTATTTTAAATAAATCTAAAGTAAAATTTTTATGTTTAATAAATGTTAGCTTCTAAAAAAATAACTTAGATTAGCAAGGACACCAAGGATACCAATCCTTTTTACAAGCTTCAAATTAGGACTCCAATCCATTCATAAACTAAAGGTTTCAACTTGGTTTAAGAAAGCCAATCATCCTCTTTAGCAATTCTAGCCACCAAACACTAAAAATATAACTCAAACAATGATCCAAAGCTCTACCAAGATATATCTAAAGAAAATTTCCAAGGTGTCTCCAGTGGTTGCTCCAAAATGGCTTCAAGAATGTCTCCAAGTGCTCCTCCAAAGTAGCTTCAAGGGGCTACTCCAAAGTGGCTTCAAAAAATTTAAGAAAAACTTCAAGGATAACTCCAAATATGGTCTCAAAATCAACTTTAATTGTTCTCTTTAAGTGACTTAAGGAAATATCAAATCAACCACCAAAAATATACCCAAACAAAGCCCTAAAAAGGCTACATATTCATGCCTTACTAAAGTAGTAATAAGTTGAGATATAGGGTTGAGCATGCTGAGTCGCAAGGGTCGCAATTACAGGTCTAAATAGGTTGAGTTGCATGGGTTGAAATTACATTTCTGAATAGGCTAAGTTGTAGGGCTGAATTGAGGTTGAACTAAGTTGAATTATGGGGTAGAAATAGATTGAATGTTTAATGAGAAAAAGTTTGAATTCAAGACAAATAAATAACTCCAAGAATATTAAAAAAATTGACCATGAAGCCCTCCAAGAAACCTTAGTCAATAACATAATGTCTTTAAGAGATGCTCCTACAATATTCTTCTAGGTTCATGAGATATGAACCATCTTTTTCCTCATCTTGTGGACTCACTTGTTTTGGTTGAATGATAGGCTGAGTTGCAAGGGTCACAATTACAAATATAAATAGGCTAAGTTGCAAGGGCCACAATCACATGTACAAATAGGTTAAGTATCAAGGGATAAAATTCCAACAGTGAATAAGCCAAGTTGCTGGGCCAAATTGAGGTTGAACTAGGTTGAATTATGGGATAGAAATAAACCTAAATTTTAATGAGAACAAGTCTAAAGTTAAGGCAGATAATCAACTCAAATTCCTGGTCTCTTGTTGACTGAGTTTTTTTGGTCGAATCAGGGAGAGATTGGCTCATTTATATGCCTTGTTGCTCATTAAACAAGGCCAACCTATCCTATAGGAGGGTGAGTTAACAAGGTCAACATAGGTTGTTTATCTTCTTGAAATTTTTTTTTTCTTTAATGGAGAGGAATTGGAGGGTGTCCTATACTTCATTGAAAAGGGCTTAAAGCATTGGTGGTCAACAACGATGGGCCGATGTGTCAACAACGGTGAGTGGGAGAATGCCAACACCAATGAGAGAGTTAATATCAGCAATAACACAAGGGCCGATTTGAATCTGAGAATGAAGGGGGATTTTAATGAATATTGCTGATACAATAATCACTATGTTTTGCTTCACCATGGCGAAGATACCCTCCTCTTTCCATAGTTTCATTCTAGTAGTCAAACTCTTTTTTTAGGGTATAAGGCTTTTTATATATCCTTGTTGGTAGCCAAATCATTGGATATCGAAATCTAGGATCGATCTAGTTATTCCCACATTGTTACATGTAAATAATATACTGAGCAATCCTTGTTAAGGCTATCTTTAAGATTAGGTAGTTAAATGGATATTTATTTTGGGTTTGTTTTCACGAGGAATCCCACCTTTCTTTACATCCTTCTTGTGCGACAATCTCCAATATTTGAATCTAGGCTATGCAACATGCAATGGTCTGCTGCCTCTTACTAGAGATATACTCTGCTACCTATGACAAACTAGCCAACTGTTGTTGTTCTTGTATCAACTGCATAAGTATTTCATATTCTCCTCTAACCCACAAAATTCTCTCATAATTGCGTTTAAAATTTTTAAGAGCTTCCAACCAACTAACGTGATTTCTCAAATACGATAAAAAGGCTCTCAATTGGACATCCCCTACATCAGGGTTGGGATTCCATGTTTTGTCAAGAGATACCAGAAAATTATGATTGGTACATTTCAAAGAAAAATTCTTTTTCTAGATTCGTGCAAGCCCTATATGATTCTATGAAGCTGTGTCTGTATTCAACCTAGAAAGGCTTATTGTTGATGATAGAATTCTTTTTAAACTTAAACAATCTTTCTATAAAGTACATGTTATAATTGGTTGGAGGAGCCATGAAACTAAGCACACCATCTATTATCTGTCCGAGTTGCTTCTTATCATTCTCCATCTTGTTTACCTTCCTTTCCAGCTCAGCCATTGTGTTTTTATGTTCTCCTTCAACTTTATTTATATATTTTTCCCATGTCTTGCAAAGGTCACGAATTATTTTTTCATGCAAATGGAAAGTTATTATTTTTCCCTTATAAGAGGGTATACACATGACTAATTTATCCTTTGGTTCATCACCCTCTATTTGCACAACAATGTCTTTTGGTCAGTTTGATCTCTGGTTCCTGATCCTCTGTTAGTTTCATCTCTGGCTCATGTTCCTCTGTTAGTTTCATCTTTGGTTCATGTTTCTATGTTTGTAGTACTATTTCTTTTGTTATTTTCATCTGTGATTCTTGTTCCTGTATTTGCACAACTATGATTTTTGTCAATTTCATATCTGGTTTATGGTCCTTTGTTTGCATAATGTCGCCAGTCTGTTTTTTTCCAAGGGGTATATTTTCTTGGACCCCTAGAGAAGGTATATCTATGACACCAATTGGTAGGGAATTTGCAACTTGGGTCAAGCAATTTAATTTATCAAAAGTTTCTTTTTGTTTGTGGTCTCATCTGTTAGGGTTTTAATTTTGAGTTGTAGTTGTCTAATTTTAATATGGATAATCCTATTATTCCTTAATAATGAAATATACAGAGGAATATTTGTAGGGGTACTTACTATTTCAACGTGCTTCTTTGTCAATTTCGGTGGTGAAGTTGGTTGGTCCTCCTCATCATCACCATGCAATTCTGGTGGTGTAGTTGGTTATTCCTCCTTGACATCCCCATACAAAATTGAAATTGAGGCAAGGCCATCTGTTCCGTACCATTTGGCTACTCCTCATATGTACTCATAATGAGAATGAGGAGAGGGAACCTTATCGACTTGTTCTTATGTGTTCGCAAGGTGGCTTAATCCTTGTTCCATGAATCCTTGTTGCATGCATCCTTGCTCTATGACTCCTCCTTCCATCAATACATACCGAGCCTAATCCCACCTTTCTTTACATCCACCTTGTGTGACAATCTCCAATATTTGAATCTAGGCTACGCAATATGCAATGTTCTGCTGCCTCTTCCTGGCGATATACTCTGTTACCTATGACAAATTGGCCAACTATTGTTGTTATTGTATCACATGCACAAGTATTTCATATTCTCATCTAACCCACAAAATTCTCTCGTAATTGCGTTTAAAATATTTAAAATCTTCCACCCAAGTGGCCTGATTTCTCAAATACAATAAAAATGCTCTCAATTGGACATCCCCTACATCAGGGTTGGGATTCCATCTTGTGTGAAGAGATACTAGAAAATTATGTGGGTACAGTTCATAGAGAAATTCTATTTCTAGATTCGTGCAGGCCCTTTATGCTTCTATGAAACCGTCTCTGTATTCAACCTAGAAAAGCTTATTGTTGATGATAGCATTCTTTTTAAACTTCAACAATCTTTCTATAAAACACACATTGTAATTGGTTGAAGGAGCCCAACAAATAAGCACACCAGCCATTATTTGTCTGAGTTTTTTCTTATAATTCTCCATCTTGGTCACCTTCCTTTGCAACTAAACCACTGTGTTTTTATGTTTTCCTTCAACTTTGTTTATATATTTTTCCCTTGTCTTGGAAAGGTCATGAATTATTTTTTCATGCAAATGGAAATTTATTAGTTTTCCCTTATAAGAGGGTATACACATGACTAATTTATCCTTTGGTTCCTCACCCTCTATTTTCACAACAATGCCTTTTGGTCAGTTTGATCTCTGGTTCCCGATCCTCTGTTAGTTTCATCTCTGGTTCATGTTCCTCTGTTAGTTTCATCTCTGGTTCATGTTCCTCTGTTTGTACTAATATTTCGTTTGTTATTTTCATCTTTGATTCTTGTTCCTCTATTTGCACAACTATGCTTTTTGTCAATTTCATATCTGGTTTATGGTCCTCTGTTTGCACAATGTTATCAGTCTTTTTTTTTCCAAGGGGTATATTTTCTTGGACCCTTGGAGAAGGTATATCTATGACACCAATTGGTAGGGAATCTGCAACTTGGGTCAAGCAATTTAATTTATCAAAAGTTTCTTTTTGTATGTGCTCTCATCTGTTAGGGTTTTAATTTTGAGTTGTAGTTGTCTACTTTTAATATGGATAATCCTATTCTTCCTTAATAATGAAATATATAGAGGAAGATTTGTAGGGGTACTTACTGTTTCAACGTGCTTCTTTGTCAATTCTAGTGGTGAAGTTGGTTGGTCCTCCTCATCATCACCATGCAATTCCGGTGGTGTAGTTGGTTGTTCCTCCTCGACATCCCCATACAAAATTGAAATTGAGGCAAGGCCATCTGTTTCGGACTATTTGGATACTCCTTATATGTAATCATAATGAGAATGAGGAGAGGGAACCTTATCGACTTGTTCTTATGTGTTAGCAAGGTGGCCTAATCCTTGTTCCATGAATCCTTGTTGCATGCATCCTTGCTCCATGACTCCTCCTTCCATCAATACATCCCGTGGATTCTCTTGCTCTTTCTCTTTTACCATTTCTTCTGTAACAACGCGTATGGTTTCAAGAACTAGAGGAAGACTACCTTTCTTTCTCCTATTCTGCTTGGATTTTGCACTACTTCTAGGCATTTCCTATATCCTCTCAATCTTCTGATGGTAGGTTTACTCCCCAATATTTTTACTTAAACGTCATCATCTTGTTCGTCTCCTTTCTATGGGGATTTAGCAGTAGAATCCAGTGTTTTAAAGCTCCAAATTGGTTTTGGAACTGCCCGAGGGTCGACTCTAACTCTGACTCGGTATCGACTTGATCAATTCGGTTCCAATGACTGGGTCTTTGTAAAAAATACATTAAATATTAATTTTTTTTTTAATAAAAAAAACATAATTTTAAATATTTTCATTCATGTTTCCAAACACACAACATTATAATATACACAAAAGACAACATATGATCAAAGTAGGCTCATGAATATATCCATTATATCAAAATGGCACCCAGTGAATTGTCCAATACAGACATGATATAGAGATTAGAACAAAAAACATAACCAAGGAGGCTCTAAATGGCCTCTACAACAAAACATGACTAGTCACTACTGCTAGACAAGGAAATATCCTCTGGCTCAAACTTTGAATCAAAGGGGGAAACCCATGGCTCCTCCTCCTCATCAAGATCCTCAACTAGAACTATAGCACTAGCATGATGAGCTTGAGATAGACGAGCTATGCACTGAGGAAGTGCCTGCGGCTGCAACTAGAGGACTTGAGCCTGGGCCTGCAGCTGCTATTAGTGGATATGCGTTTAGCTGAGCCTCTACCTGTAAATTGAAGTTGAACCCCACATCAATATCCTCATGAGAGTCAAACTCTGGTGGATGAGTCTCCACTACCCAATTTTATGTTGGATCAATATATTGTGGCAACAATATGTAGTCACGTGTTTCGGCAATGGTTTCCACTCATTTGGCACCAACCATTCATTGCTATCATGTTCAGGGGAGATTTCCATTTTTGTTGTACGCAGTCAGGTGTTTTTGCATCCGTTTCTGACCATTTGGCACTGACTGTTTGTTGTTATTGTGGTCAAGGGAGATTTTCGTTTTTGTTGTAAGAAGTGAGGGGTTGCCGCAACAGATACCATCCAATTGGCACCAAAAATTGATTGTTGTCGTAGTCATGGGAGATTTATATATCTTGACTGAGCATATTTATATCTTTTTCACATTTACAATACTTACATTATTTTTCACATGATAGCCTTTTATACCAACACAAATAAATGACTGTAAAAATTAATTCTAAACTATATTTTAAGATTTAATTTCACATAATACTTTATATGGCAAATGCTTTCACATTCACATTACTTTCATATGATACCCTATATACCAAGCACAAATCACTCTGAAAATTAACTCATAAAATTACATTTAAAATTTTGTTATTTAATAAAAATTAATATTTAAAATTTATACAATTAAAATCCTAATTTCTATTTATTTATTTGTGTTGTGTTATGTTATGTTGTGTTGTGTTGTGTTGTGTTGTGTTGTGTTATGTTGTGTTATGTGTTGTTTGTGTATATATAATTATACACAAACATTGTGTAATATAGTGTATTTTAAAATAATTTACAGCTATTGACATTCAATGTTTCAAAATATTTGTAAAACAATGTTATGTTATATGGCTATGAATGTTTGCATATAGTTTTAAAAATTAACTCAATTATATTTTAAAATTTATCTCTTTTCACATTCACATTACTTTCACATGATATTTTATATGCCAAGTACTTACACATTCATACCATACCTTATATACCATTTCACATTCACACCATAATTTATATACCAAGAAAAAATTACTCTGAAAGTTAACTTGTGAAATTACATTTAAAATTTTGTTATTTAATAAAAATTATTATTTATTTATTATTTGTGTTACTATTGTGTATTTCAAATTAATTTAGAGTTATTGAGATTTAATGATACAAAATATTTGTAAAACAATGTTATGTTATATTTAGCATGATATCCTTTCCATAGAAACAATTTAAAAAGAGTGGTCCTCTATTTTTTTTTGAAATTTTAACTTTATTTATTTTAATTTTGCAGTTTTACAAATAAGTGATATTAATGATTTCTGACTTACAGTTTATTTAATTAATTGATATAAAATTTGTTTAGTTTTATTTTAAATTGTGATTTTAAATTTGTCTTGAACTCTTTATTTTATTTTTAACATTTTATTTTAGTTGTTTTTTAAAGAATAATTTTATAATTCAAGTGATTTAATGATATATTAATGAATTTTGAATTTTAATTAGTTTAAAGTTAATCTTAAAAAAAATTCAATTTTACATTTTAAAAAATTTGATTGAGCATAGTTATATGTTTTTTACATTTACATTACTTACATTGGTTTTGCACATGATAGCATTAAGTACAAAAAAAAAAAGACTGTAAAAATTAAGTCAAATTTCACATGATAGCATTTAACACCAAAAAAAACTGTAAAAAGTAAGTCAAAACTACATTTTAAAATTTAAATTTATTTGAGCATATTTATCTTTTCAAATACACATTACTTTCACATGATACTTTACATGCCAAATACTTTCACATACACATTCTTTTCACATTATACATAAGCATTATATATGGTGTACTTCAAAATGAATTAATATCTAATGTTACTTCATTCTATTATGGGTTACTGAGATTTAATGTTTCATAATATTTGTAAAACAATATTATGCTATATGGTTATGAATATTTGTATATAGATATAAAAAATTGATTCAATTATATTTTAAAATTTGTCTCTTTTCACATTCACATTACTTTCACATGATACTTTACATGCCAAATACTTTCACATTCATAAGATCCCTTATATACCATGAAAAAATCACTCTCAAAATCAACTCATAAAATTACATTTAAAATTTTCTTATTTAATAAAAATTATTATTTATTTATTATGTGTGTTATTGTTGTGTTTTAATTTAATTTAAATCTATTGAGATTTAATGATACAAAATATTTGTACATCAATGTTATGTTATATTTAGCATGATATCCTTTCCATAGAAACAAGCGACTTATTAAAAATGAACTTGTACACTTTTAAAGGCTAATAATTTTCATTTTAAAAAGGGTGGTCTTCTATTTTTGTTTTGAAATTTTAACTTTACTTATTTTAATTTTGCAGATTTACAAATAAGTGAAATTAATGATTTTTGACTTATACTTTATTTGATTAATTGATATAAAATCAGTTTTATTTTAAATTTGTGATTTAAATAATAAAAATAAAAATTCACTCTACATCTTACATTTTGAACTCTTTATTTTATTTTTAGGTAGTTTTCAAAGAATAATTTTATAATACAAGTGACTTAGTCATATATTAATGATTTTTGAATTTTAATTAATTAATTTAATTAGTTTAAAGTTAATCTAATTAATTATGTTTTTACAAAAAATTATAATCTAATTAATTATGTTTTTACAAAAAAATTATTCAATTCTACATATAGGAAAAATTAATTAAGCATATTTATATTTTTTTCAAATTTACATTACCTACATTAATGTTTTCACATATTTAATACCAAATAAAATGACTCTAAAAATTAACTCAAAACTATAATTTAAAATAGAAATTTTTTTGAGTATACTTATTTTTTCAAATTCACATTATTTTCATATGACACTTTATATGCTAAGTACTTTCACATTCACATTATTTTTATATGACACTATATATGCTAAATACTTTCACATTCACATTACTTTCACATGATAAGTTATATATCAAGCACAAATCAATGTGAAAGTAAACTCATCAAATTACATTTAAAATTTATACAATTAAAACGTTAAATTCTATTTATTTATTTGTGTATATATAATTACACACAAAAATTCTATTATATGGTGTATTTTAAAATGAATTAAAGTTATTGAGATTCAATGTTTCAAAATATTTCTACAACAATGTAATGTTATATGATTATGAATATTTGAATATAGATTTTAAAAACTAACTCAAAATTATATTTAAAACATTCTATTATATGGCGCATTTTAAAATGAATTAAAGTTATTGAGAATCTTTATTATTATTTATTTATTATTTGTGTTAATGTTGTATAATGTTATCTATTGTTTGTGTATATATAATTATACACTCATTGTGTAATATGGTGTATTTTAAATTAATTTAAAGTTATTGAGATTTAATGTTGCAAAATATTTGTACAACTATGTTATGTTATGATTAGCATGATTTCCTTTAAATTAATTTAAAGTTATTGAGATTTAATGTTACAAAATATTTATACAACGATGTTATATTATGTTTAGCATGATATTCTTTCCATAGAAACAAGTGAAATATTTACAAATAAGTGATATTAATGTAAAGACTATAATAATTTATAGTAATAAAATAATAATTTATATATTTATTTAAATTACTATATGATATTGTGATGTATTAAAATGTGTTGTGTTATGTGCATAATTTAGTGTATTTTAAATTAATTTTAACTTTTTATACCTCAAATGTAAAAAATAATTTAAAATTACATTTAAAATTTAAAATTTTGTTATTTAATAAAAAGTAATAATTAAAATTAATTGAAACTTCTGAAAAGAAATCCAATTTAACATTTAAATTTGATTGAGCATATTGATCCCTTTCCACATTCACATTACTTTCACATGATACTTTATAAACACACCACAAAACACCTAAAAATCAACTCAAAATTACATTTAAAAAGTTGAAATTGTGTTATTTATTAAAAAATAATATTTAAAATTAATTGATGTGTTTGAAAAAAAATGGTAAACTTTTAAAGAATATAATAATTTTCAATTTAATAAGGGTGGTCTTCTATTTTTATTTTAAATTTTTAAATTTTGTAGTTTTATAAATAAGTGATATTAATGATTTCTGACTTATACTTTATTTAATTAATTGATATAAAATTAGTTTTATTTTAAATTTGTGATTTAAATTATAAAAATTAAAATTCACTTTACATCTTACATTTTGAAGTCTGATTTCATGTCTTTCTAACTATATATATGGTTTACACACAATACTTGTTGTACCAACCACAACTCATCTTTAAAAAGTTATATAATAAAAAATTATTAATTGGAAAGTAAAAAAATTATACTAATAAAATAACAATTTATATATTTATTTAAATTAGGCTATACAATATTATGATGTATTGAAACATGTTGTGTTATGTGCATATTTGATTGTGCATAATTTAGTGTATTTTAAATTGACTTATTTTAAATTAATTTTAACTTTTTATATCTCCAATGTAAAAACTAATTTAAAATTACATTTAAAATTTTAAAATTACGTTATTTTAATAAAAAAATAATATTTAAAATTAATTGAAGTTTTTGAAAAGAAATCCAAGTCAACATTTAAATTTGATTGAGCATACTTATCTCTTTTCACATTCACATTACTTTCACATAATACTTTATAAACTCGACAACAAAAGACCAAGAATTAACTCAAAATTACATTTAAAAATTTGAAATTGTTAGGAAGAAATCTTTCGGTAAAAATCACATTATCATGAACAAAGTCGACGCGTTTCGAACCAACCAGTGTGGTTCATCATCAGGACTAGGTGAGAGATCAGATCAGTCGTTAAGATTAAATAGATGTAGGAGAGGAAAGAAAACCGTTAAAATCAACTAGTTTGACTATAAAACGGTTAGTTCAATAATTAAAAAATCAAAAACGGCTAGTTTGAATTAAGGGAAACTAGCCGTTTCAATTTGTAATTAAATTTGTAAATTAAGGGAACTATTTTATTTCTAGTTTTATAATTATTATTATTATTATTTAATTATTTAATTATTTATTCATTTTATTTTTAAAGATTTACAATAAAATAATGTATAATAATCAATTGAAAAATAATAAATAAATAAATAAATATAAATTAAAAAAATAATAATAATAATAATAATAAATAAAATTAAATTAAATAATTAAACTATAAAATTGAAATTTATTTCTATTTATAAAAAAATTTAATTTGACTTTTAATTTAAATATTCAAACTAGCCGTTTTTGATTTTTTAATTATTGAACTAACCGTTTTATAGTCAAACTAGTTGATTTTAACGGTTTTCTTTCCTCTCCTACATCTATTTAATCTTAACGACTGATCTGATCTCTCACCTAGTCCTGATGATGAACCACACTGGTTGGTTCGAAAAGCGTCGACTTTGTTCATGATAATGTGATTTTTACCGAAAGATTTCTTCCTAATTCATTGATGGATCACAGAAGCCAAAAATCCAGTAATTTGAAATTGTGTTATTTATTTAAAAAAAATATTTAAAATGAATTCATGGGTTTGAAAAAAAATGTCATCTTCACATTTTAAATTTGATTGAGCATATTTATTTCTTTTCACATTCACAATTTGATTGAGCATACTCATTTATTTTCACATTCACATTACTTTCACACCATGCTTTATAAACCAAGCACAAATGGCTGAAAATTATCATAAAATTACATTTAAAATTAGGCTATTAAGTAAAAAATTGTACAGTTAAAATCATATTATTTATTTATTTGTGTTCGTGTTGTGATATTTTGTGTTATGTGTTATTTGTGTGTGTGTGTATATATATATACACACACACATAACTTTGTGTGTAATATGATGTATTTTAAATTATTTTATAGTTATTGGAATATGGCTTCTGTGATTCATAATATTGTTTTTAAAAACTGCTGCTTTGGTAATAAACACTTTTCTAACCAACCAGTGTGGAAATCATTATTGTTATATGATATTTAAATTAATTATTAATTATAATACTATAATTTTTTAATTAAAACAATAAAGTCCAAATTTTATTATTATTTATTATTATATAAATATAATTTTGAAAAAATAAAAATAAATGAATAAATAAATACAAATAACATAATAAATAAATACAAAAAATACAAAATAAAAATAAATTTTTTTGGTAAATATACTTTATAAACCCTTTATATATATATATATATATATATATATATATATATATATATATATATATATATGGGGAGTAGAAATTAAAACAAAAATAAAACAAGAATACAAGAGCAGAATGAAAAAAGAATATGACTCTTTTGAATAATTTTATATTATTAGTTTCATATATGAGGTATGGGGGTAAGAAATTAAAACAAAAATAATACAAGAATACAAGAGCAGAATGAAAAAAGAATATGACTATTTTTAATAATTTTATATTATTAGTTTCATTTTATTAAAACTTTATTCTATATTTAAGGATTAAAAAAAAAAAAAAAAAAAAACAAAACAAAACAAAAGGGCACAACGGTTATGGACGAAGGGTCGAGTTCCAATATCTACTAACACCCTATCCATCATCTCTAACATCCCATCCATCATCTCTATTAAGGTTAACATGTCTTTTTTTTTTTCGATTTCTAACACTTCTCTTAACTTAAGGTGATGAAAAAGGTCAATCTTAGCAATTACCTTAGCTTCTTCGATGCAAATGTGATGTTTCGTCTTGCTAAGGCAGATAAGTGTGTTTTACCATGCTTAAGGTCCGCCACGTGCTCATGAATCCTTTGATTAATGGAATTTCGCCAATGTAAGGAGTCCCAACAATAATGGAGCACAGGCGCTAAGGAGAGCTGGCCTCTCTCATCTACTTCAATAGATTCATTCACTACAGGGAGTCTCCTTTATATTCTTTCCTTCAAATTCATTTATCAATTTCATGGAAATTGATTAATGAATACATTTGACAGTCCTCATATAAACCAATACAATAGGCAGTCCTTATATAAACCCCCGAACAATAGGACCCTTGGTATTTTAAATAAAGCGCCCGACTATTATATTTCAACTTTAAGCGCACTTAAACTATTGTTTGAAACCCCCCTTCAGAATATTGCATCAAAGGGAAATCAACCAACGTTCAAACCTTCTTTTTAAACAATATCAAGCTCTGAACTTAAGAGATAGAATGCACCAACCCATGTTACAAACCCATTAAATTTCAACACTAATTCTGCACTTATCACTCCGGGCCCACCATCAAACTTTATATATTAAATAAACATATATAATGAAAAACTATCGGGCCATACCTTAAGTTATCCTCTGTGCAAGTCGCTGCGCGATTGCCGTAAGATCTATTGCTCCCCAGATCGAATGAACTCGATGGATATCGCATTTTTTCCCTTGCCAGACTTTAGCATTCCAAAAAAACACAATAAGGGTGGTATTTGCCCTGTGACATGGCACAAATGTATTGGATCGGGTTTTTTTCTTGTGGTTTCGCCTCCGGACCAAAAGCGGTGCGAAATCGACAGCTTTGTTCACAAAACCACCCGACTAATACCTCCGGTAATTGAACAGTGCCCCACCGAATTTCCACGCGAATTTTAACTTATTCCTCTGGTTTGTTTTCTCCGTTTGATTTTGCGATGATTTTAGTGATATCGCTCAACCACTAACAAAACAATACCATCACTTGTCCAGGCAGAGTATAATACTCTTGGTATGCACAGAGCACTCAACTAATCTTCACAAAGGTTCACACCAATATCAGAGTGGGCTCCTAGTACTATTAGAGCCTCTTCGCATAGGATTATTATGCACTCAAACCACACACAGAACGTATATCCAAAGGCATTCTGGAACACAAGCATTCATACAGAGGCCAGTACTTTAACTGATACCAATTGAATACACAAAATTCACAAACGAAGGAATGAGTCCTTCGGGAGAATTATCAATAACATACACAAATAAACAATAAGCCTGGATTTTATTCAACAGAGAAAATAGCTTCTCAATCCAATCCTTCACTGAAAATCTCCTCATTTCCATTGTATCAGGGGTTAAAATTTATAATTCATTACAGGAATCTTCGGTTCCCTCTCGAGGGCCGTTTTATTCTCAATTACAACAGAAACCTAATTACATAGTATTTTCCTAGTTTTCTCAACAGAAGTCAGTTAGACTGACACGAATAGGCTATTCAGCTTCTTCAGTTATTAACTAATCCTATCTACTATGAGTGTAACTGACAGCTAAGGTGTGTCCACCTTTGCTGTTACATTTCCTTGAATAATTTTGAACTCTTCTAGCCACAACATGTGGACAATTCTCCTACTTTGCTGGCTAGTGTCTAATGCCCCTGCATCAAGAACTCTGAATAGTATGGAGGGGTTTGAAAGTTGAAAAAACATTATGTTTCTTGAGAATTCTAACAATCTTATCCTTCCATTGAATAAATGGGATTCTGTAACCTCTTGTTTTATTCCTTTACTATTTACTTGTTGTTACAAGAGTTATTATGACACACATTTAGGTACATAATTGTTTAAGTTTACTGTTTAAGGTTTCGTATTCAGTATTGGAAGTTCTATAGTAGAGTAAAGTAATGCTATTATATGAATAAACATCTGAGTTTCTAATTACCTGAAATAAAAGAAAGATTACAGGAAGGAACAAAACATTGTTTTTATTCTCTGTGGTAATTAAAAGATGAAGTAGCAGCTTTCGTTCCCTTAACCTTCTACTATTGGTGAAAAATTACTATGAGACATTTTGTTGAAGTAATAATGCAGAAAACAGATGTTTGTGCTATAACATGTATAAATTTACATATCACTGGAACGAATCTGTAGAATATTTGTGGTTATAGCAAATTTGAGGAAAGAAAACATACAGGTTACTGTAATAAATATATAGTTTATATACCACTATAGGAAACTATGTGAATCACACATGTTCTAACAGTGAGAAATGCAAAACATAAGCTACCACAATGAAAACGAGAAATTGAAACCCACTGTAATTGAAATCTATGTACCCAGATACTGTAGAGACTAGTTAACTTCCACATAAAGGAGAAAGCACACAAGGAATGGGAGAACTGGCTAGATAAGGGTTTAGAACTATGACCCAGAAACAGGATCTCAGTTCCGATCCCAATGAAGAACCTCTGTCGGATCAATGAGAGAGCACAATGAGAAATAAATGAAGAAACTGTATACATTAACCAAGTTAGAATACTTCAAAGAATAAGGATGAAGATTGCTAACCAAACTATGCAATTGATAAATTATTAAAATGCAGAAGCTGGAACGAACTAGGTCTATAATCCACAGAATAAAATAAATCTTCCAGCGAGAAAAATGTAGTAGCATAACATTCAAATATAAACATTGAATTTCAAATGCAATACACAGCAAAACCAACGCAAAAGCTGGAGAAACCATAACATGATAAAACTGGCTGTGTAGACACAACATTGTATAACTGAATATATCCATAGGTATATTTACAAATTTGAAAGAAAAAGAAATAGAGATGTAGCTTTGAAATTTTAAAACCTCATGAAATAATGCATAGGTCACTGAGGACCGATTCTGGTGGACATATAACGGGATAGGGCTGAGCCCAAAAGCAAAGACAGTTTAACAAAAACCCATATAAAAAACTAAACATTTAACTGCTCATGCAACCGATAGACATAATTCTTTGCCTGCAAATTTCAGTAGAGGAAGGCCAAGCGTTACAACATGTAGTATTACGGGCTGAGTATAAGGAAAAAAATGTGAGAGGCTCTTATCGTTTGACAAGGGATTCAAGCCGACGATGAGACTTCAAATCAGAATGTTTCTCATTCACCCAAATTGTGCCTAACTAGAGCACAAACAAAAAGAAACAAGTGCCTCTGAGTTAGCAACTCTAGAAAAACTAAGAGAGTAGATAAAAAAAATGCTCATATTTCTTTGTACAGAATTATAAAAGGAAAACTGGCGTGCAAACCTTACTGAGAAACATGTATGGAGGAGAACATCGGAGATTTCAGAGGCATATGTGAACCATGAAGCCGAGATTGAAGGTGAACAAGGCACGCACAATGCTCTTTGGCTGGCGGGGCCATTCCCAAAGGCGTCGTAGAAGTTTTGCAGCATAATCAACTCAAATTACCAACGAGGAAAGGAAAAAATGACAAGAAACGAGTAACACATAGAATCAAATTGATAACGGAACTCTCCTCGTGGAGGTATGTGCTGAGCATCACCGCAAGAGAATATATTTGTAGAGCCGAGAGCTCCTTAGCGTAATGCAACAATGAAACAATGGCAGAGGGGTTTGGGGAATGGGTAGTTACCCTAACCCACCCCATTTCTGGATCTTCGTCAATATCAAGGGGAAATAATCCAACGACGCAGAAGATGAAAACCAACCTTGCCAGATGGAGACCGTAGCACCATGGAGGCATGACATTAATCATCGGTGTAATAATCTAGACCAAGTCAAATAAACAAATATATAATTCCTATTATACATTAAGTGCTGCTGCAGGTTAATCATCTTGGGAATCGAATGATGGTTCATACTATGTGACAAATACATGAGAAGGCTAACTTCGTACCCAAGAAATTAACATATGTACAAAACTATTAGTTGGATTATATAGCCAACTTCATATGGATAGGTTCGTTACCTAAGTGAATGCGAAATATAAACCTTATAATTCGATTATGTTGAAATTTTTCACAATTAGTTAAAGTAAAAGGCATGATTAATACATAGTATATACATGATCTAGTTTTTGTTTGGATAACATGTATATGTTTAATTTTTTCTTTTAATATAAGCAGTAAAAAGTAAGGATGTAAGTAGGTAAGTGTTACAAGTGGTATCAAAGCCAAGTTACAATCTAGGGCCAAATGGGCCGGAACCATACTATACTGTTATGTTATGAATTCTCTTAAATCTAATGATTTGATATTGTGTTAAGTACAGGAACAAATTCTTGTAATTCGTCATGAGAAGAGGATCAAGTCAACACCCACCCAGAAACATGGGAGAGTCCCATCCTGTGACCAATTTTGAGGTCAGTCCTGAAATGTGGATGCAGTTAAGTGTGGACCAACATCAACAGACAAATAGAATGCTAGAACAACAACAACGACCAACAAATAAGTTTTTGGATACTGTACAACAATGACAAACAAAAATGCTTAAAGTTCGTAGTGACAACAAAAGGTTGATGAGATAACAAGAGAGGATATTAAAGAGTTTGTCGGATAGACAAAATATTCCCAGTGGAAAACCTAGCCCTGAGAGAAACACTCAGGAAAACATAGAACAATGCCAAGTAGTACATGATCGTGTCGAAGATAGTCCAACGCCAAGAAGCCATAAAAGTTGAACATATAATGAGGCGGAATCTGGAAATTTTATGGAAGAACAAGAGTTGAAGAAATAGAAGGTGGAATTGCAAGGAGAATTCCGAAGGATCAAACCTCCTACCTTTGATGGAGAGGCAGAAGAAATGGCGGAAGATTGGATAATAAATATGAATAAGTACTTTCAAGTGTATGAGTATAACAACAAACTAAAAGCTCGCCTAGCCATTTACTAACTGCGGGAAAAAGCAACGCTGTGGTGGGAGGAAGTGAATAATGTACGAGAAGTGGAAGATCAAAATGTAACTTGGGATGAGTTTCAACAATACTTTAAAGATAAGTACCCGACTGAACGATTTTACGATGAGAAATCCTGAGAATTTCATGATCTGAAACTGGGCCAAATGACTATGGATGAATTTATTACAAAATTCACGTCTCTATTGTTGGAAATACTGAGCAGGGTGGGGGGGATGAATTAGTATTCCTTTCAATTAGAGCATTAGTTAATCTTCAATTATTATCAGTGTTTGTACAATGATAACATCAAACAATAGGAACACAAATGCACATAGTTTTTAGGGTGGAAACCCACTCTGGGACAAAAACCACCTAATGTTTTTCTAATAATTCTTTAATATTCAACTCCAATTGAAAATAAAGCTCCAACTTCCTAGAATCTAGAAAAGAATTCTTCTCCATCTCCCACTGGATGGACGCTCCAAAGCTCGATATTCTTCAGTAGTCAATTGAACGGATTCCCCAACACCCAATGAGCTACAACTCACCCTAGCACCACCCTACCACCCTATAGAAGAATAAGATAAGAATGGACTCCCGTACCAGGGAAAATGGTCCACTTTACAATGATATAGAATGATGTAGAAGAAGAATGTATACTAGACCATAACCCCAACTTTGACACAACCACCTAATGATGATCCTAGACCTCCCAACACTGCCTCTTCAACCCTGGGCAAATCAACACTAGTATAATTTTTACAATAATGTATTTACAATGACTTAGTACAATGATACCTTTACAATGATTGTATGTAGTGTTGCCCACTTGAAGACTTCATAGGATGAAATTCTTGCTATTGTTATACACCTTGGTTGATGCTCTTTTCATGCTATCCTCTGCTGCACCTTGCTTTGATTTTCTACCGTAGAAAGTCTGGTCCTTTGCAACCCTTGACAACACATGATCTAGCTTTTTCTTTGCCTTCTAGGAGCTCGATATTGAATCTGGTGTATCTCTGTTATTTTAGATCCTCAATATCTGATTTTTGGTATTTTAGTATTCCTCTGAGTCATCTTTCCAATGCCACAGGTCTAACCCAATTTGGATTCTTCAAGGGAGAGTTATACCCAATCTCTCACAATGCCCTAATTATGGACTTTTTCAGAAGAGCTCACTTGTACGATGTGCCACGTGTCACTGTTTCTTTATTTGGTTCTGAAATTGATAGAGAAAAAACTAAATACTGTTTAATATCTTCCAATTTTTACAGAATTTCAATCCGATACTCTTAGAGAGAGTTATGATGATTTTACCAAGGTCACTTCTTTGAGATGAATTTAAGGAGCCTGCAAAAACCCTGACTTCCATAGATCATATCTCCAAAAATGTTGCGCACCTTGATATGAAATTTTTGCAGAAACTTCCTTAGGATTTCAGATTTTCCTCGTAAAAATTTCAGCTTCTGAAACTTCGTAGAAAAAAATTTAGAGCGAAAATGCCACGATGACCTGTTTTAGATGGCGAAATCCCTTGCATAAAAAGGAAATGAGGATCACAATTTATATAAATGCTTAGGTTGAGAGGGGCTTCAACAAGTGAACGTGGGAGGGATTTTAGGAGCTTAAAAAATATTAATTATGACATTTCAATGACCCATGCCCCAACCCCATGGGGTTTTAGCCCACTAACTGGGGGTACAAACTTCAAACATGAATATCTCTCAAACTGTGAAGAATTACATGGCGTGCCATTTATCAACGGAAACATCTTGACAAGCAGAAACCATTAAAAACATTATTTACCCAAAATATATTAATTTTGTAGGTCAAAATTCCCATGCAATATTGGGTTAGCCCTGGTGCTGCTTGGGTTGACATCAATGACAACCGCTGATCAACAATCTCCCCCTTTGGCATTGATGGAAATACAAGTACTTCCCCTGCGATCATGACACCTCTTCCTACAACATTCTCTCCCCCTTTGACATCAATGGAAAAGGGTAACTCCCCTTGAAATACAACCATCCTGCGGACCTGTACACACTTCCACTCCCCCAGACACACAATCGTTCTGCAGACTTGTAATCTACTTCCACTCCCCCTTTATATTCTGAAAAAAGGAAAATTTAATGAGAACTTGGGAGAATCCCAAGCTTCTGGCGAAGGTATTCCAATGCTGGCGAATATTTAATATGTGATTATTTTGGTGCTGCTTGGAATCTTTCTACTTGTCCAACTGCTTGCATAACATCTGGTCGGGAGGCTGTTACATATAGAAGACTACTAATCATAGATCTGTACAACCTTTGATCCACATCCTTAGATGAGTCGTCTATGCTCAATTTGCAACCTGTTACCATTGGAGTAAGGATGGGTTTGCAATCTTCCATTTAAAATTTCTTGAGCATTTCCTTGATGTACTTGGCTTGACATATAAATATTCCTTTCTCTTGCTGAGATATTTGAAGCCCTAAGAAGTATGTCAGCTCACCAAGTAAAGGCATCTTGAAATCACTTTGCACCTTTGTAGCAAACTTCTTACTTAGACGATCATCATTGCTACCAATTATTGTATCATCCTCTTTAGCTATTAGACATGCTTTATTTTCTTCATCCAGAACATATATGTCGTTTGGAGCTTGACTTACTGTAGCCACAATTTCACCATACACGCCTTTCCTGATTTCACATTTTATGGAGTTGAATAGTATTGTGTGTCCTTGATCACACATTTGTCCAACATTGAGCAGATTGTGATTCATGTTTTCAACCAATAGAACATTCTTGGCTAGAGCATCTTTGCTTCCGAGAGTGACAGTACCTGATCCTATAACATTTGAAGATCCATCATTTCCAAAGGACACAGTTCCATCCTTCTTATCTTTCAGAGATACAAATTTATTTCTATCTCCAGTCATATGCATTGAGCAACTCCTATCAACATACCACACATCTTTGTTCTTTTGAGCCTTGAAAGCGAGAGCACAATTATCATTCTTCTTCTTCTTCCATGTTTGTTCATTCTGTGGCTTCGAAGATTCTTCTAGAGGATTTTCAAGTTTGCAGTCTTTGGCTATGTGTCCAAAGTTTTGACATTTGTAACATTCAATATTATTGCTTAAATGTTCAAATATATTGATGTTTCACTGAGCCCTGGGAGGTTCATATTTGACAGATCTCCTGGAATTGTATTCATTCCTAGGGTACGTGCGACATTCTACAGCTTTATGACCAAATTTTCCACATGAATAACAGTAGCCATAAAAAATATGTTGGTACCTGGATGGAAATTTTCATCGAGGAATTGTCTTCCAAGGTTGTTCTTGTGAATCTTGTCCAGTGAAGTCTACATGCATGTCAGATCTCATAGGTTCATTGTATTTTTTTTTAGAAGGTCCTGCTTCTTCTTCTTTGTAACCCATGCCAATTCTGTCATTGTAAGATCGTTTATTGTTGATGAGTTCTTCCAATGCCCTTGAGCTGTTGGCATAGTTTTGGATAGTTTTTCCTTTCTTCACTTCCTCACGCAGCGAGACTACTTCGGCTTCAAATTATTCCTTTTCTTGGTTGCTTTCTTCCAACTACTTTTGAAGTGACTCTTCAATGCATTTGTGTTCTTCAACTTCAATTTTGAGACCTTGAACTTGTTCTTCAAGAGTATTGGAATGGATCTTCTCCGCCTTGAGATCTTTTATAAGCTTGATTGCTTCCTCATAAAATTCTTCTATGGTCCATCCTTCTTCTTCATTGTTTGATACCTCTTGTTTATTGTGCTTGGCCATAAACAATACTCTCTAATTGGCTTCTTCTTCACTGTCATTGTCTTCATTGGATGATGAGATATCTTCTTTAGAGAGAAAGTTCCTTTTGGATCCTTGCTTGTTGAATTTCTTAAAGCCTTTCTTTCCTTTTGAGTTGCCATTACTTCTGTTTGGAAATTTTGCTGCAAAATGCCCAACCTCATTAAATAAAACATATGATGAAGTTTACCTTTGAATTGTCCCTTACCAATTTTTAGTTTTCTCATGAAGTAAGAATATTCTTCATCTGAAAGACCTTCTTCATCATCTCCATTTTCTTCACACTTGCAGGTGCATGTCTTTTCAATTGAAGGTTTTTTATCCTTATTGGTTTTCTTAGATGCAACAAACGCAATTTCTAGATGTGAAGTACCCTCTTCTTCATCAAGTCTCATTTCGTATGCTATGAGAACTCCATGTAATTCCTCTTTGCTGAGTTTGTCCAGATTTGCATTGTATTCTAAGAACGATACCTTTGGGTTGAATCTCATTGGTAACGTTCTAAGAATCTTTCGTATAATAGTCTTCTCGTCAACTAGCTCTCCCAATCCTTCTAGGGTATTGGTTATTTCATCAACGTATTGGAAGTATGTAGCAATGTTGCAATCTTCTTTCATTCTGAGTTGCTCAAATTTTGCTCTATATATTTGAAGCTTTGCTTCTTTGACATTTGAGTCACCTGCATATATATTCTCAAGCTTTTCCCATACATTTTTGGCAGTTTTACAACCCAACACCTTATGATAAGAAAATTCAATAAGTCCACTGATAATAATATTCTTTGCTTTTGCATCATTTACCAAATTCTTCTTACCTTGTTCATCTGTAGTTGATGTAAATCGATTTTGAACAGTGTCCCATACTTCATAACCTTGCACCAAGAGATAAACCTCCATTCTTCCTTTCCAGAGTGCATAATTATTTTCATTTAATAGAGGTACACCATTCTTGGTATGCTCCATGACCTCCTTCTAGCTATTAAAATGCTATTGAAGGAACCAAGCTTTGATGCCAATTGTTGGAAATACTGAGGGGGGTGGGGGGGGTGAATGAGTATTCCTTTCAATTAGAGCATTAGTTAATCTTCAATTATTATCGTTGTTTGTACAATGATAACAACAAATAATATGAACACAAATGCACACGGTTTTAAATTGAAGCCCTGGAATAAAAACCACCTAATAATGCTTTTCTAATAATTCTTTAATATTCAACTCCAATTGAAAATAAAGCTCAACTTCATAGAATCTGAAAAGCATTCTTCTCCAGCTCCCACTGGATGGACGCTCCAATGCCCGAGATTCTTCAGTAGTCAACTTAACGGATGCCCCAACACCCAATGAGCTACAACTCACCCTAGCACCACCCTACCACCCTATAGAATAATAAAATAAGAATGGACTCCCGTACCAGGGAAAATGGTCCACATTACAATGATATAGAATGATGTAGAAGAAGAATATATACTAGACCATAACCCCAACTTTGACACAACCACCTAATGATGATCCTAGACCTTCCAACATTGCCTCGTCAACCCTTGACAGATAGACACTAGTACAATTTTTACAATAATGTATTTACAATGACTTAGTACAATGATACCTTTACAATGATTGTATGCAGTGCTGCCCACTTGAAGACTTCATAGGATGAACTTCTTGCTGCTGTTATGCACCTTGGTTGATGCTCTTTTCATGCTACTCTCTGTTGCACCTTGCTTTGCTTTGCTGCCCTAGAAATTCTGGTCCTTTGCAACCCTTGACAACACATGATCTAGCTTTTTGTTTGCCTTCTAGGAGCTTGATATTGAATCTGGTGTATCTATGTTATTTTAGATCTTCAATAACTGATTTTTGGTCTTGTAGTATTCCTCTGAGTCTTATTTACAGTGCCACAAGTCTGACCCAATTTTTATTCTTCAAGGGAGACTTATACCCAATCTCTCACAATGCCCTAATTATGGACTCTTTCAGTAGAGCACACTTGTACGACGTGCCACGTGTCACTGTTTTTTCATTTGGCTCTGAAATTGATAGAGTGAAAACTAAAAACTATGCACTGTCTGCCAAATTTTATGGAATTTCAATCCGATACTTAGAGAGAGGGCTATGACAAATTTACCAAGGTCACTTCTTTGAGATGAATTTAAGGAGCCTGCAAAAACCCTGACTTCCACAGATCATATCTCCAAAAATATTGCTCCATGATACCATGATGACCTGTTTCAGATGGCGAAATCCCTTGCATAAGGAGGAAATGAGGATCACAATTTATATAAATGCTTAGGTTCAGAGGGGCTTCAACAAGTGAATGTGGGAGGGATTTTAGGAGCTTTAAAAATATTAATTATGACTTTTCAATGACCCATGCCCCAACCCCATGGGGTTTTATCCCACTAACTACGGGTACAAAATTCAAACATGAATATCTCTCAAACCGTGAAGAATTACATGGCGTGCCATATATCAATGGAAACATCTCGACAAGTAGAAACCATAAAAAGCATTATTGACCTAGAATATATTAATTTTTTAGGTCAAAATTCCCATGCAATGTTGGGTTAGCCCCTGGTGCTACTTGGGTTGACATCAATGACAATTGATGATCAACATCTATTAAGATATGTACCTTACCTACGTTATGAAAAGGCCAAGGTGCAATGTTTTTTGAGCAATTTTCCAATTCGCATGAAAGAAAGAATTGAATTCATGAATCCGAAAACCATGGATGAAGCAATTAGGAAAGCGTGAATGTGCTATCAGCAGTCCAAGGTGAAGGGAGAAATTGGGAAAAGTTGGCCACCTCGAAAGGGGCAGAAACGTTTTACCAATAACATAAATAACTGATCAAGTAATTTCAAGAATGTTGCAAGACATTCACTCAGCAAAAGTAATAGAAAAATCCAAACCAGAACCAAGTGGACAGGGGAGCAAAGGCCTAATGAAGCTTCTAGTAGACTCGATATGGGCAACCCCAGAAAACTTCGTTGCAATGCTGGGGATGTGGATAAGCACATTATTTCAAGAACTGCCCACATCGAGGAAGGAGTGAGGTGGCAGTAAATCTGCAAGAAGCATCCACGGTGGGGGATGTAGCTCGAAATATACCCAGAATCAATGCAACACTGGAGGAGCGACAAGCAGATTACCAGCCAACCATGATAGAATTCGAAGGTAAGATTCAAACTCACGCTGTTTCTATTTTAGTTGATCCTGGTGCCAGTTTGAGCTACATACAACCCCGTGTAGTTGAAATCAGTAAGTTGCAGGAACATAAATTTAAAAAGCACTGGCTGGTTCAGCTAGATACAGGGACTAGAAGACGAGTTCATACAAAGGTACCCAATTGCGAGTTGAGTATTGGGGACCAACACATAATTGTGGAACTTAATGTTCTACCGCTGGGATCTTATTATATATTACTGGGAATGGATTGGCTAGAAAGACATTGGTTCTTAGTGGACTGCAAGAATAAGGTTATACATTTTAAGTCTAATGATGGGTCAAGACAAGAACTGCAAGGCATCAAAAAGCATTTGAAGTTGCGACCTATTTCAACATCACAACTAAGTAAATGTATAAGGAAGGGCTGCCAGCATTATGTAATTCAAGTTGGATTCACCAACACAAAAGATAAGACTGTTATGATATAAAATATTCCTATTGTACAAGAATTCCAAGATGTCTTCCCTGAGGAGATTCCAGGCTGCCACCAAAAAGAGACATATATTTTACTATTGAATTAATACCTGGGACAACACCTGTGTCCTAGATTCCATAAAAAATGAGTGTACTAGAGTTAACAAAGTTAAAGATGCAATTGCAGGAATTGATGGATAAAGGTTATATTCGACCAAGTGTGTCCCCATGGGGAGCACTAGTGCTATTCGTAAGGAATAAGGATGGTACTATGTGTATGTGTATGGATTATCGTCAGCACAACAAGCTAACTGTTAAAAACAAGTAGCCCCTACCATGCATCGATGATCTGTTTGACCAAGTCAAAGGAGCTACAGTATTCTCCAAAATTGACTTAAGGTCAGGCTACCATTAGATCCGTATCAAGGATGAAGATATAAGCAAGATTGCTTTTCGTACCAGGTATGGACATTATGAGTTTGTGGTGTTACTGTTTGGGTTAACCAATGCACCAACAACATTTATGAGCTTAATGCATGGAATCTTTCACCTGTATTTGGATAAATTCATGTTAATTTTCATTGATGATATATTAATTTATTCCAAAAGTGTGGAGAACACAAGGAACACCTGCGCATCGTGCTGAAAAATGCTCAGAGAACATCAACCCTATGCCAAGTTTAGTAAATGTGATTTATTTAAGGAGAAAATCCAATACTCGGGGCATGTGATTTTAGCTGAAGGGATAACTGTGGACCCAGAAAAGATAAGGACAATTATGGAATGGAGAGTTCCAAAGAACGTAGCTAACATACGCTTATTTATGGGTTTGGCAGGTTAATACTGACAATTCATAAATGGTTTCTCTAAAATAGCTTATCCTATTACATCTTTTCAAAGGAAAGGATGAGTTTTTAAATGGACACAAGAGTGTCAGAATAGTTTTTAGCTATTTAAAGAGCTGTTAACTACTGCCCCTATTCTGAAGGTAGCATACCCAAGTAAAGAATTTGAAGTATGTACTGATGCATGCAAGGAGGGTGTAGGAGTAGTATTGACTCAGGAGGGAAGATTCATAGCTTATGAGTCTAGAAAATTAAAAGATCACGAGCAGAGATATTCGACATATGATTTGTAGTTAACTACAGTTGTGCATGCCTTGTGGATATGGAGGCATTATCTTCTAGGAAAAATATTTGTGCTGAGAACCGATCATAGTAGCCTAAACAACTACTTTAAGCAGGTTGATTTGAATGCCCGCCAAGCCAAATGGAATGCGTTCCTTAGTGAATTTTATTTCAATATTTAGCATGTGAAAGGAAAAGAGAACCAAGTGGCATATGCCTTAAGCAGAAAATTTCACGACATTTATGAACGTTATTTCAACCAGAATGAATTTAATTTTCAAGATCATATTTTGGAAGCAGCAAGGGAGGGCCCAGAATATCAGAACTTGTGGCAGCAAGTAAAATATGCTGAAAGACAAGGGAAGCAGTCCGAATATGAACTCAATGAGAAACAACTTGTTTTTTAGAAGAGGATATATATTCCCAATTAGAATGGTCTAAAGAGAATTATTTTGGATGAGTATCATAGGATCACCTATGTCGAGCATCCAACATACCAAAAGATGTTAACAACAATCAGAAAAGACTACACTTGGCCGAGAATGTGAAGGGACATAACAAAATACTTGACCAAGTGCCTTGAGTGTCAGCGAATTAAGGTTGAACATCAGCATCCTACGGGATTGCTTCAACCAATTCTAGTGCCCAAATGGAAGTGGTAAGTCATTTCCCTTGACTTTATCACTGGACTACCTAGGAATAAAAAGCATAATGATTCGATTATGGTGGTAGTGGATAGACTCAACAAAGTGTCCCACTTTATCCTTCTTCAATCTACTTATAAGACAGTACAAATTGCTAACATTTTTATGAAGGAGATTTTCAGATTGCATGGTATACCTTGAGCAGTCATTTCAGAACGTGAGGTAAAGTTTACATTAGCATTCTGGAAGACGTTACTTAGTGGATTGGGAACGTAAATACAATTTAGTACTGCCTACCACCCCCAAACGGATGGGCAAACAGAAAGGGTAAATCAATTTTTAGAAGACATGCTGCGTATGTATGTAATGCAACAACCAATAAAATGGGAGGAGTACCTACATTTGATTGAGTTTGCATACAATAATGGATATCAAGAATCTCTTAATATGAGACCTTTCGAAGCATTGTATGGGAGACAATGTCGAACTCCTATAAACTGGAGTAGCCCAGAAAACAAAATGATGCTTGGACTAGATATGTTGGAAGAGGTGGAGCAGGAGGTTAAGAAAATTAGGCAGAATTTGAAGGCGACACAAGATCGGAAAAATGTTTATGCATACAGAAAATGAACCTTTCGAGAATTTGCAGTAGGGGACCATGTGTATGTGAGAATCAAGCCAAAGAAAAACACTCTGCAATGGAATGCTTGTGCCAAGTTGGCTCCCCGCTATTGCGGACCTTTTGAAGTCTTAGAGAGGATAGGGCTAGTGGCCTATTGATTGGCTTTACCAAGCCATATATTAGTGCACATTGTATTTCATGTGTCTTTATTGAAGCGTTATGTGCACGATTCCAAGCACATCATACATTGGCAGGGTATACATGTAAGTCAACAAAGACTTACAATTCGCATATAGTAATCTTTGATTTGAGCTAATTAAAAAAAATCTTGCTGTTTGCAAGTAGAACCGGATGACGAGTTCCTGGTAGAACCATAATGTATCCTAGATCGGAGAGAAATAACGCTCCGGAAGCGAGTCATCCCCCAAGTTAAAGTGCAGTGGAAGCACTTTGGCCCGGAGGAGGCTAATTGGGAAGATGAAAAAGTTATGTATGAGGCTTATACATGGATGTTCTCAGAAAACGAGTACCACTGAGGACAATGTTTATCTCAACGGGGGAAGATGTAACAAAGATGTAACCTCCTGTTTTATTCCTTTACTATTTACTTGTTGTTACAAGAGTTATTATGATACACATTTAGAATGAGTAACGAATGATGCATTTGTTAATAACATTAATAAATGACTTTTATTTAAAAATATTTAATTAAATGATAATTTTATTTGAGTAAAAGGTGGAAGTAACTGCGTGGTAAAATATTCCAAGAAACCTAGGAAGAGGTTGAGATAGTTCTGACAGTTACCTTCCCAAAGAGGATTTAAGGAAAAATCCTATGAGGGAATGGGGTTGTGTGCAGAATATTTAGAGGGTTAAGCAGTGAATGTTGGTTCTGAGTTGTCCAGAGCTAGTGGGAGTACTAGTGGAACTCAAGGTACTCACCCTAGAGAAGCAAGACTAAATTTTCCAATCCCGAGGTCGAACTTCTTGTCTCAGAAAAATACCTCCAACCTGGTGTGGAGCAAGGTAGAGTAGAGGACGTAATTGCCTTGCTCAAGGTTGGGTGGATCGACAGTTACTGAGGCAAAACCTGTACTTTGAAGTAGGTATATAATGTGTTTAATTTTTATGTTTAAGGTTTCATATTCAGTATTGCAAGTTTTATAGCAGAGTAAAGTAGTGCTATTATATGAATAAGCATATGAGTTTCTAATTACCTGAAATAGAATCATTCTAGGAACAGTTGAAAATACATGATATGTTTACATAGAAAAAGAAAGATTACAGGAAGGAACAAAACATTGTTTTTATTCTCTGTGGTAATTAAAAGATGAAGTAGCAGCTTTCTGTGCTATAACATGCATAAATTTACATATTACTGGAACAAATATTTGGAATATTTGTGGTTATATAAAATCTGAGGAAAGAAAACATATAGGTTACTGTAATAAATATATAGTTTTATACCACTGTAGGAAACTATGTGAATCACACACATGTTCTAACAGTGAGCAATGCAACATAAGCTACTGTGACAGTGAAAATGAGAAATTACAACCCACTGTAATTGAAATCTATGTACCCAGATACTGTAAAGATTGGTTAACTTCCACATAAAGGAGAAATCACACAAGGAATGGGAGAACTAGACGAACAAGGGTTTAGAACTATGACCCAGAAATAGGATCCCGGTTCCGGTCCCAATTAGGAACCTCTGCAGATCAATGGGAGACCACAGTGAGAAATAAATGAAGAAACTATATATATTAACCAAGCTAGAATACTTCAAAGAATAGGAATGAAGATTGCTAACCAAACTGTGCAAATGATAAATTAATGCAGAAGCTGGAACGAACTAGGTCTATAATCCACAGAATAAACTAAATCTTCCAGCGAGAAAAATGTAGCAACATAACATTCAAATATAAACATTGAAGTTCAAATGCAATACACAGCCAGACCAACACAAATGATGGAGAACCCATAACATGATAAAACCGATTGTGTAGACACAACATTGTATAACTGAAGATATCCATAGGTACATTTACAAATTTGAAAGAAAAAGAAACAGAGATGTAGCTCTAAAATTTTAAACCCTCATGAAAAAGTTCAGAGGTCACTGAGGGCCAATTTTGTTGGACATATAATGGGACAGGGCCGAGCCCAAAAGCAAAAAAGTTTAACAAAAACCCATATAAAAAACTAAACATTTAACTGCTCATGCAACCGATAGCCAGAAAGCCTTTGCCTGCAAATTTCAGCAGAGGAAGGCTAGGTGTTACAACATGTAGTATTATGGGTTGAGTATAAGGAAGAAAACGTGAGAGGATCTTACCGTTTGACAAGGGATTCGTGACGAGGATGAGACTTCAAATCATAATGTTTCTCGTTCACCCAAATTGTGCCTAACCAGAGCACAAACAAAAATAAACAAGTGCCTCTAAGTTAGCAACTCTAGAAAAACCAAGAAAGTAGATAAAAAATGCTTATATGTCTCTGTACAAAATTTATAGAAGGAAAACTAGCATGCAAAACTTACCGATAAACATGTATCGAGGAGAACGTCAGATATTTTGGAGGCCTGTGTGAACCATGAAGCTGAGATGGAAGGCGAACAAGGCACACACAGTGCTCTTCGGCCGACGGAGCCATTCCCAAAGGCGTCGTAGAAGTCTTGCAACATAATTAGCTCTGCTTACCAACGAGGAAAGGAAAAAATGACAAGAAAGGAGTAACACACATAATCAAACTGATAACGGAACACTCCTCAAGGAGGTATGGCTTGAGCATCACCGCAAGAGCATACAGTTGCAGAGCCGAGAGCTCCGCTCCAGCTTAATGCAGTAATGAAACAACGGCGGAGGGGTTTGGGGAATGGGTAGTTACCCTAACCCACCCCATTGCCGAATCTTCGTCAATCTCAAGGGGAAACAATCCAACGACGTAGAAGTTGACATCCAACCTTGCCAGATGGAGACTGTAGCACCACGAAGGAATAGCATTAATCATCGGTGTAATAATCTAGACCAGAAAAATAAAATAAACAAATACACAATTCCTATCAGACGTTAAGTGCCGCTGCAAGTTAATCATCTTGGGAATCGAATGATGGTTCATACTATGTGACAAATACATGAGAAGGCTAACTTCGTACCAAAGAAATTAACACATGTACAAAATTGTCAGTCACATTATATAGCCAACTTCATATGGATAGGTTCGTTACCTAAGTGAATGCAAAATATAAACCTCGTAATTCGATTATGTTGAAATGTTTTACAAGTAGTTAAAGTAAAAGGCATGATTGATACATAGTATATACATGATCTAGTTTTTGTTTAGATAACATGTATATGTTTTTTTTTTTTTTTTTTAATATAAGCAGTAAAAAGTAAGGATGTAAGTAGGTGAGTGTTACAGAGTCAAACCCCAGATAACCAATCACTAGAATTTTAAGAGATTTAATATTTTAAAAATATTTGTAGAACATTGTTATTTTATATGTTATGGATATGTAAATTTGTATTTTTATTATACATAGATATGTATATAGATTTCAACTTTACATTTTAAAATTGTACTTACACAACTCTCCTTTTCATGATATCCTTTTCATAGCAATAAGAAGTATTAAAAATGAGAACGTAATTCTCAAAGTCTAGATTATTTTTCTTTTTAAAAATAGGATGTTCTTTCTTAACTTTTAAAGATAGCATGGCCAAAAGAGTCTCTTAATTTTAGTAATTTTTTTTTACTCGTTATCTTAGTTTTAAAATTTCAACTTTATTTATTTTTATTTTCACAGTCCATATGGTTTTCACATAATACCCTTTGTGCCAACCACAAATGATGTTTAAAATGTTAGTAAAAATAATTAATTGGAAAGTAAAAAATTTATACAAACAAGATTGTAATTTATATATTTATTTAAGTTGTGTTGTAATGTATTATGTGATATTGTGATGTATTGAAATGTGTTGGGTAATGTGATATTTGATTGTATACATATAATATTGTCCATAAGTTGGTGTATATTAAAGTAATTGAAACTTTTCAAAATTTGAAGTTTAATAAATATTGGCTTTTATAATATTTGGACAATGCTTAAATAATAATTTTGTTTTTCTATTATTTATTTTAATAAAATAGATATTAAATTTATATTTTTAATTTGATTTATTTGTATATCTTAATAGATTTAATTTAGTTTATTTATTTGTATGGACTTAAAATAGCAAGGTAAATAAACATATATAGTTTTCAACTTTACATCTTAAGATTTGATTTTTAGCATGTTCATTTTTCTTTATCAGGATATCTCATTATATCAACCACTCTTTATATTTGAAAGTTCCATTCTTATCATATTATACTAACCGCTCTTTATATTTTAAAGTTTAGTTCTTAACCTCTTTCACCTGATAGCCATCTATAGTAACCATGGGTGAGTTAATAAAAATGAACTTATAAAATTGTAAAAATATATTATAATATATAGTCATCATAGTCATGATAGCATGGCCAAAGTATGAGAGAAGTCTTTTATTGTTTAGTATTTTATTTCTTAGAATTTTAACTTAATTTATATAATTTTGTATTTGCAAATAATGATTTTATAACAAGTTAATAAAAATGAACTTATAAAATTGTAAAAAATATATTAAAATACATAGTCATCATAGTCATGATAGCATGGCCAAAGCATGGGAGAAGTCTTTTATTGTTTAGTGTTTTTTTTTTTATAGAATTTTAACTTAATTCATATAGTTTTTTATCATAATAATTTTATAACAAAGTGCACTTTGTTATAAAAATAAAAAATTCTCTTTGATTTAATGATTTATTCAAGTGTTATATTAATTATTAATTATTCAACTTGTTTAATTAAGTGAAATAAAATTAATTTTATTTTAAATTTGTGACTTAAAAAATAAAAAAATTCAAATTTATATACCATATTTCAAATTTGTAGTGGTTACTTTCACACTTTTTTCACATTCATATAGTTTTCATATAATACCTTATATACCAACCACAAATGATATTTAAAATGTTAATAAAAATTAAAAAATTGGAGAAATTCAAAATTTATACAAATACAATTTTAAATTTATATATTTGTTTATGTTGTGTTGTATAACATGTAATGTAATATGGTTATGTATGAAGAGTGTTATGTTATGTGTTGTTGGTTATGTATTTGATGTATTTTAAATAAATCTAAAGTAATTTTTTTATGTTTAATAAATGTTAGCTTTTAAAAAAATAACTTAGAGCAAGGACACCAAGGATACCAAACCTTTTTACAAGCTTCAAATTAGGACTCCAATCCATTCATAAACCAAAGGCTCCAACTTGGTTTAAGAAAGCCAATCATCCTTTTTAGCAATTCTAGCCACCAAACACTAAAAATATAACTCAAACAATGATCTAAAGCTCTACCAAGGTATCTCCAAAGCAAAGTTTCAAGGTGTCTCGAGTGGTTGCTCCAAAATGGCTTCAAGAATGTCTCCAAGTGCTCCTCCAAAGTAGCTTCAAGGGGCTACTCCAAAGTGGCTTCAAAAAATTTAAGAAAAACTTCAAGGATAACTCCAAAGATGGTCTCAAAATCAACTTTAATTGTTCTCTTTAAGTGACTTAAGGAAATATCAAATCAACCACCAAAAATATACCCAAACAAAGCCCCAAAAAAGCTACGTATTGATGCCTTACTAAAGTAGTAATAAGTTGAGATATAGGGTTTAACATGCTGAGTCGCAAGGGTCACAATTACATGTCTAAATAGGTTGAGTTGCATGGGTTGAAATTACATTTCTGAATAGGCTAAGGTGTAGGGGTGAATTGAGGTTGAACTAAGTTGAATTATGGGGTAGAAATAAATTGAATGTTTAATGAGAACAAGTTTGAATTCAAGACAAATAAATAACTCCAAGAATATTAAAAAAATTGACCATGAAGCCCTCCAAGAAACCTTAGTCATTAATATAGTGTCTTTAAGAGATGCTCCTACAATATTCTTCTAGGTTCATGAGATATGAACCATATTTTTCCTCATCTTGTTGACTCACTTGTTTTGGTTGAATGATAGGCTGAGTTGCAAGGGTCACAATTACAGATCTAAATAGGCTAATTTGCAAGGGCCACAATCACATGTACAAATAGGTTGAGTATCAAGGGATAAAATTCCAACAGTGAATAAGCCGAGTTGCTGGGCCAAATTGAGGTTGAACTAGGTTGAATTATGGGACATAAATAAACCTAATTTTTAATGAGAACAAGTCTGAATTTAAGGCATATAATCAACTCAAATTCCTGGTCTCTTGTTGACTGAGTTTTTTTGGTCGAATCAGGGAGATCTTGGCTTATTTATAGGCCTTGTTGTTCATTAAACAAGGCCAACCTATCCTATAGGAAGGTGAGTTAACAAGGTCAACATAGGTTGTTTATCTTCTTGAAAGTTTTGTTTTTGTTTAATGGAGAGGAATTGGAGGGTGTCCTATATTTTATTGAAAAGGGCTTAAAGCATTGATGGTCAGCAAAAATGGGCCAATGTGTCAGCAACGGTGAGTGGGAGAATGCCAACACCAATTAGGGAATTAATATCAGAAATAACACAAGGGTTGATTTGAATCTGAGAATGAAGGGGGATTTTAATGAATATTGCTGATACAATAATCACTATGTCTTCCTTCACCATGGCGAAGATACCCTCCTCTTTCCATAGTTTCATTCCAGCAGTCAAACTCTTTTTTTAGGGTATAAGATTTTTTATATATCCTTGTTGGCAGCCAAATCATCAGATATCGAAATCTAGGACCGATCTAGTTATTCCCACATTGTTACATGTAAATAATATACTGAGCAACCCTTGTTAAGGCTATCTTTAAGATTAGGTAGTTAAATGGATATTTATTTTGGGTTTGTTTTCACGAGGAATCCCACCTTTCTTTACATCCTTCTTGTGTGACAATCTCCAATATTTGAATCTAGGCTACACACTATGCAATGGTCTGCTACCTCTTCCTGGAAATATACTCTGCTACCTATGACAAACTGGCCAACTGTTGTTGTTCTTGTATCAACTGCACAAGTATTTCATATTCTCCTCTAACCCACAAAATTCTCTCATAATTGGGTTTAAAAATTTTAAGAGCTTCCACCCAACTGACGTGATTTATCAAATACGATAAAAAGTCTCTCAATTGGACATCCCCTACATCAGGGTTGGGATTCCATTTTTTGTCAAGAGATACCAAAAAATTATGATTGGTACATTTCAAAGAGAAATTCTTTTTCTAGATTTGTGCAAGCCCTATAGAATTCTTTTTAAACTTCAACAATCTTTCTATAAAGTACACGTTGTAATTGGTTGGAGGAGCCCTGAAACTAAGGACACCATATATTATCTGTCCGAGTTGCTTCTTATCATTCTCCATCTTGTTCACCTTCCTTTCCAGCTCAACCACTATGTTTTTATGTTCTCCTTCAACTTTGTTTATATATTTTTCCCATGTCTTGCAAATGTCACGAATTATTTTTTCGTGCAAATGGAAAGTTATTATTTTTCCCTTATAAGAGGGTATACACATGGCTAATTTATCCTTGGTTCCTCACCCTCTATATGCGCAACAATGTCTTTTGGTCAATTTGATCTCTGGTTCCTGATCCTTTGTTAGTTTCATCTCTGGTTCATGTTCCTTTGTTTGTACTACTATTTCTTTTGTTATTTTCATCTGTGATTCTTGTTCCTCTATTTGCACAACTATGCTTTTTGTCAATTTCATATCTGGATTATGGTCCTCTTTTTGCACAACATCACCAGTCTGTTTTTTTCCAAGGGGTGTATTTTCTTGGACCCCTGGAGAAGGTATATCTATGACACCAATTGGTAGGGAATCTGCAACTTGGGTCAAGCAATTTAATTTATCAAAAGTTTCTTTTTGTCTATGCTCTCATCTGTTAGGGTTTTAAGTTTGAGTTGTATTTGTCACCTTTTAATATGGATAATCCTATTCTTCCTTAATAATGAAATATGCAAAGGAAGATTTGTAGGGGTACTTACTGTTTCAACGTGCTTCTTTGTCAATTCTGGTGGTGAAGTTGGTTGGTCATCCTCATCATCACCATGTAATTCTGGTGGTGTAGTTGGTTATTCCTCCTCGACATCCCCATACAAAATTGAAATTGAGGCAAGGCCATCTGTTCCGTACCATTTGGCTACTCCTCATATGTACTCATAATGAGAATGAGGAGAGGGAACCTTATCGACTTGTTCTTATGTGTTAGCAAGGTGGCTTAATCCTTTTTCCATGAATCCTTGTTGCATGCATCCTTGCTTTATGACTCCTCCTTCCATCAATACATATCGAGCCTAATCCCACCTTTCTTTACATCCACCTTGTGCGGCAATCTCCAATATTTTAATCTATGCTATGCAATATGCAATGGTCTTCTGCCTCTTCTCGGCGATATACTATGTTACCTATGAAAAATTGGCCAACTGTTGTTGTTCTTGTATCACATGAAAAATTATTTCATATTCTCATCTAACCCACAAAATTCTCTCGTAATTGCGTTTAAAAAATTCAAAAGCTTCCACCCAATTGGCCTGATTTCTCAAATACGATAAAAATGCTCTCAATTGGACATCCCCTACATTAGGGTTGGGATTCCATCTTGTGTGAAGAGATACCATAAAATTATGTGGGTATAGTTCATAGAGCAATTCTAATTCTAGATTCGTGCAGGCCCTTTATGCTTCTATGAAACCATCTCTGTATTCAACCTGGAAAGGCTTATTATTGATGATAGCATTCTTTTTAAACTTCAACAATATTTCTGTAAAGTACACATTGTAATTGGTTGAAGGAGCCCAACAACTAAGCACATCATCCATTATTTGTCCGAGTTGTTTCTTATAATTCTCAGTCTTGGTCACCTTCCTTTGCAACTCAACCACTGTGTTTTTATGTTCTCCTTCAACTTTGTTTATATATTTTTCCCATGTCTTGCAAAGGTCACAAATTATTTTTCGTGCAAATGGAAAGTTATTAGTTTTCCCTTATAAGAGGGTATGCACATGACTAATTTATCCTTTGGTTCCTCACCCTCTATTTGCACAAAAATGTCTTTTGGTCAGTTTTATCTTTGGTTCCCAATCCTCTGTTAGTTTCATGGCTGGTTCATGTTCCTCTGTTTGTACTACTATTTCTTTTGTTATTTTCATCTGTGATTCTTGTTCCTCTATTTGCACAACTATGCTTTTTTTTTCAATTTCATATCTGGTTTATGGTCCTCTGTTGGCACAACTTCGTTAGTCTGTTTTTTCCAAGGGGTATATTTTCTTGGACCCCTGGAGAAGGTATATCTGTGACACCAAATGGTAGGGAATCTACAACTTTGGTCAAGAAATTTAATTTATCAAAATTTTCTTTTTGTTTGTGCTCTCATTTGTTAGGGTTTTAATTTTGGGTTGTAGTTGTCTACTTTTAATATGGATAATCCTATTCTTCCTTAATAATGAAATATACAGAGGAAGATTTGTAGGGGTGCTTACTGTTTCAACGTGCTTCTTTGTCAATTCTGGTGGTGAAGTTGGTTGGTCCTCCTCATCATCACCATGAAATTCTGGTGGTGTAGTTGGTTGTTCCTCCTCGACATCCCCATACAAAATTGAAATTGAGGCAAGGCCATCTATCCCATACCATTTGGATACTCCTCATATGTACTCATAATAAGAATGAGGAGAGGGAACCTTATCGACTTGTTCTTATGTGTTAGCAAGGTGGCCTAATCCTTGTTCCATGAATCCTTGCTCCATGACTCCTCCTTCCATAAATACATCATGTGGATTCTCTTGCTCTTTCTCTTTTACCGATTCTTCGGTAACAACGCGGATGGTTTCAGGAACTAGAGAAAGAATACCTTTATTTCTCCTATTTTGCTTGGATTTTTCACTACTGCCAGGCGTTTCCTGTATCCTCTCAATCTTCTGATGGCATGTTTACTCCCCAATATTTTTACTTAACCATCATCATCTTGTTCGTCTCCTTTCTATGGGGATTTAGCATTAGAATCCAGTGTTTTAAAGCTCCGACTTGGTTTTGGAACCGCCCAAGGGTCGACTTTGACTCCGACTCCGACTCTGACTCGGTATCGACTCGATCAATTCGGTTCCAATGACTGGGTCTTTGTAAAAAATACATTAAATATTATTTTTTTATAAAAAAACATAATTTTAAAGATTTTCATTCATGTTTCCAAACATACAACATTATAATATAGACAAAAGACAACATGATCAAATTAGGCTCATGAGTATATCCATTATATCAAAATGGCACCTAGTGAATTGTCCAATACATACATGATATAGATATTAGAACAAAAAACATAACCAAGGAGGATCTAAATGGCCTCAACAACAAAACATGACTAGTCACTATTTCTAGACAAGGCAATATCCTCTGGCTCAGACTCTGAATCATAGGGGGAAACCCATGGCTCCTCCTCCTCATCAAGATCCTCAACTAGAACTATAGCACTAGCATGATGAGCTTGAGATAGACGAGCTATGCACTGAGGAAGTGCCTACGGCTGCAACTGGAGGACTTGGACCTAGGCCTGCAGTTGCTATTAGTGGATCTGTGTTTAGCTGAGCCTCTACCTATAAATTGAAATTGAACCCCACATCAATATCCTCATCAGAGTCAAACTCTAGTGTATGAGTCTCCACTACCCAATTTTATGTTGGATCAATATCATCCAACACAATGGGATTTGAATCGGGTATTTTATTTAGCAATTGGTTGCATCTTAGTTGGAGGTTGTATTGGACATAGACTAGATCATTTAACCATTTTTGCTCCAAACAATTTTTCTTCTTAGTGTGAATCATCTCAAAGACATAAAAATTGCACTCACAGCCCTTTGAAAACCAGTTTCAAGTCCAAATTTGGACGTTTCTGGGGTTCGATGGCTGTCACTAGATCGACCAGTCTAAGTCAGACTCGGTCGGGCTGACCACTTTGCGACCAAACCGACCGAGTTGGTAACCGGCTTGGCTAAGGGGTTGGCTCAGTTGACTCGGTCGAATCCGAGTCACAAGGTTTCAAATGGACGCTTTGGTTTATGCACACATCGGGCCATATGCTCTAGGGGTTTTGAAAGAAATAAATGCATGTTAACAAACCTGCCATGACACAAGTGGTCTAACAACTGGAGGTGCTTGTACTAAATAATGACATACCTTCCTTTGCATGTGAAAAATTTCAAGACAAGGAATCCAATATCTTTCTAGGGTTGTGGTGATTCCCTCTTGTCAAATCCTGTACTTATCTTTTGTAGTTGTTCACCTCCCTCAAGGAATTGTCGGACAACATTAGGTTGGGGTCTTCGGGGCGCAAACCACTGTTCTCCTGTTTGGGGTAACCCTGTCACTTCCACAATTTATTCTTCTGTCGTATGCACCATTGTCTGTGCTACCTCAGAGCTACTCTCCTTATAAAGAATGGAAATTCTAGAGCTATGCCATCGTCATGCCCCTCACACCTATGAATATACTCAATCCAACCTACTTGTTCAAAAAATGGTTTAATGCATGGAAATTATTGTAGCAATTCTTCGCTAAATTCTTTACGAACCCTTGGGCCTCCAATCTTTAGTTAGAGTTCAAAGTGACTATGGATGTGTTTGTTCTCTGCAAAAATTTAAATGTGGGAGAACGACCCAATGGAAGGGTTGAGGTAACGAGTCCAATAATATCGCGTGGCATCATCTATTGCGGCAACAATATGTAGTCAGGTGTTTCGGCAATGGTTTCCGCTCATTTGGCACCAACCGTTTGTTGCTATCATGTTCAGGGGAGATTTCTATTTTTGTTGTACGCAGTCAGGTGTTTTTGCATCGGTTTCTACCCATTTGGCATCGATTGTTTGTTGCTGTCGTGGTCAGGGGAGATTTTCGTTTTCGTTGTATGTAGTGAGGGGTTGCCGCAACAGTTACCATCCAATTGGCACCAAAAATTCATTGTTGTCGTAGTCAGGGGATATTTCTATTTTAGTTGTACGTAGTCAAGTGTTGTCACAATGGTTGCAGGCCATTTGGCACCAACCATTCTTGTTGTCATGGTCAGGGGAAATTTCCATTGTCGTTGTACGCAGTCAGAGATTCCCCTTGTACCCAATCAACAGTTGCCGCAATGATGACCATTGGAATGTGACGACATTGATTTTCCATAATAATAATTTAAATTTTGATTATGTGCAACTTTGTGGGCCCATGCACCATTACACCGTCTCCTTAAATTAATTTCCTTAAAAAGTATTGGTTACAATTTATTAGTTATCCTTGAATGCATATTATAATTTTGCATAGTATCAAGTTAAATTCATTGATTTGCAAGCTGTTCATATTATTTTCACTGTTTGCAGGCTTAGTTGTTGTTGTCATGTATGTCAGAACATGCTTCAATTCAAATCACCTGATCTTGTGGTTTTAGATGTTGATAATGGAGAAATCCACAACAATTGAATTGTTTTTTTAGATATTTATACAATTATGCCCCTTAAACTAGGTTTGATGTATGGATTGGAAAAATGCAAGATATTACAATTTCATTTTACATTTTTCATTTAACCATGTATAAAGGGAAAATAATGATTGATCTATAAACTATCTTGGTTGGCTTGTAACCAAAGATATCTTACATAATTTGTTATTGAAGGGGCTTATTTAGTAATTCGACCTCATTAGACTTTTATTAGAGACCTGTATAAATTTGGCATGTGCTACTCATGTATAATGAATCAATGAATGTTCCTAGAAGTTGGAAATGTGAAGAGGTATTGAATGCATTCTAAGGTCTTATTTTGCAACATCTTTTGGAGTCCTCTATTTGATAATAAAAATATTTATTTTTTTCTGTTTATTTTTGGATTCTGTTTAAAGTGATCTTAACTGATAAAATAAAATTTGTAAAAGGAAATAGTGATTGTCCCCCTACCATTGTAGAAATTCACTGGTTAACTGTTGCGGCAACTTGCGGTTTGACTGTTACAACAGATCACTGGTTGACCATTGAGGCAGATCACTAGTTTACCATTGTGGAAGCATGCTGGTTTAGAGGTGGGAGTCCTTACAGTTGTGGTAACTCGTTGGGTGACCATCGTGGTAACTGGATGGGTCACTTTTGCAACACATTTTGGTTTACCTTTGCAACAACTCATTGGGTCAGAAAATGGTAACGCAAGTCACATGGGAAACACTCATTTTCCTTCCGATGCAAGACCCTAAAGAAAAGATCATATTTTCTAGAAGGGATTTAGATTTGTCTGAAGTACATCGAAAACACATGGATATTGATTGTATTGAAAAAATCCCTTCGACTAGAATTGGAGACTTTATTAGAGGAGAGTAAATGAACCAAGATGCTCCATGTTCTTTCACCCAGGTACAAAATAAAATCTTGGGTTTAAGGCCTACTGCTTCCTTGCTATATGAAGTGCAAGTTTTTTCGAGATGCATTGTTTATATGTTTTTTTTTTCTTCTAAATATGTCTAATTTCTATTATATGGTACAAAAGAGGTACATTTCAAAACATTCCCACTATAATTGCACACTAGCCAATTTCGGCACAAAAAATGTTCAAAAAATCAAAAAAAGGACTGTCGTTGTTGGGGAAACCAACCCATAAATTAGACCATGTCTCAGGAGGAGTGCTGCCTTAGATGGGGAAACCAAAACATAGCATAATCATCCAAAATTTAAACATACTATGCAAAGAAAAAAAAAGCATAAAAATAAATATGGAGTTGTGACTGACAAAGGAGAGAGGCACCATGGCACTAATCCTTCTGCGGCTTGTCATTCTGAATGTCTTCAAGAGGTGGATCTTCCACAATGAAGCAGCCATAGTCTTCTGATAGGTATTCTTTCTGCTTGGACAGCTGGGGAGCCGACTCTGGCGTAGAGGCAGAGTGTGCACCCAAAGCTGCTGCATTTTCGTCCTCAGCTGAACTGCTACCACTTTCGCTACCCGAGGAATTCGCCATGGATTTGTGGGCAGAACCACTAATTTCTTGGGCTGCTGGAGGAAGGAAGGCGTCATGGTGGACTTACGCATTCTTTTTCGAGACCTCGAGCCAGAGAGGCTGGAGGGGGCATCAGGGATGCGCAATGAAATGAGGGCCGACACTCTTTGCTGGTCCAGTGCCTTTGTTGAATTTACATTGAGGGTGAGCTCAACAGGGAAATACTTGCAAAGGGGAAGATGTGGATGGGAGGGCTGGCCACAACCTCTTCCTTAGTGACACTTCATTCTATGGCATCGCGTCATCGAGGTGTCATAATTCTCAGATGGAGAGGGGTTGCGGGTGGAATTGCAAATAGAGATATGGCAGGAGGCCTTAAGCGGGGGAGAAGACATGGGATAGAGGGATGAATGCACAACAGTGAGGCCGACCAACTGAATCGAGAGGCAAAGGGAGGAGAATGAAGAAGAGGCATCTCCGATACCCATGAAATAACTTAGCAAACGACTGCAAGGATGACTGTTAATGGCAGTGATAGGAGGGATCTTAATGGAGCCAGGGTGGTAATAGTGAGATTTTAAGACTACCTCACATGAGCCATGTGCAACCATGTGGCTGTGAAAAATATCGTGCAGAGGAGGATCTAGGTCAAGCCTGTGATTAGAGACCCGCATCCGGGAGCATTGTTTAGGTGTTGGTATTAATAATGCTCGACCATTTTTCATGTATTCATATGTATTGGATTTTATAACATTTTTATGCAACTATGCTTGTTCATATGGCCCTGAGGACAGAAGAGGACAAGATGAAATGAAGCAAAGATCCCCATTTGTGAAAAAGAGGGGTTGCCAATGCCATTTCATTAATAAAAGTTATAGTTCAAATCCTTGAGTTAGTGTTAATAAAATATAACACGTATGAGCATGTAGATAGCCGAGGATGGTGCTAAGTCCCTACATCAACCAAAGTTATCAAGGGACATGGTTTACTATGTAGAGAGACGTTTCTTCTTGGAAGTTGCAGTTGACTTGGTTTACAAAATGCATGTTAAAAAATATGTTGACATGGATGATTCAATTCAAGATAGAGATTTCTTTTTGTGTAGGAAAGATTCTGTTAACATCTATAATCTTCTAATGAAAGGAAAGTATCAGTTGCATAAGAAGGACAAAATGTGTGTAAACCTTTGGTACAGAAAACGCCCAAATGATTTTTTATTTTATCAAAAGGCTAATGGTGGAGAGATCCATTTTATAGTTGGAATTTAGACGAAGTGGATGTTGGAAACCATGGTGAAGCTATCGAATAATAGCCTAATACCCATGGATTCAAAATTCATCATGAATAAATATGGGTTGAGTGTATTAATAATGATTGATCTAGTACAATAATTTGATTAGTAATGATTGATAATGATTAATGCACTGAAGTTGACTTCATATGTTTTTTGAATGTGATAATACCAGTTGTACACTATCGTGGTGTTTGATGAGGAACACATTGGGGTGCCAGTTACATTGGTGGAGGCATCATGTAATAAATTAATCCAGGTGGATATTTTTGGCCATCCACCTATTCCATTTGGACCCCCACCATCGGTTCTTTCATTTTTTCTGTTAAAGCACAACTTACTATTTTTAGCAGTTTTCAGGTCTTGAACTTTCACAGTTGTTTTAAGGCTCTAAACGGCGTTTTTTGGGAAAACTGGGAGAAAAATGGAAGCTCCTTTGATATTTCACATGTCAAAATTTGTAGTCCTCAGATATATCTTTCAAATGAGGTATTGAGTGTGTCAAAAGGAGATCATATGCCAAAGCTATGTCCCCATGAAGTTGATGTACCGATTTATCCAAACGGGGCCCATAGTTTTGGCGCTTCATCTCCTAGGGTTATGTTTTTGGAGGTTTAGAGTTTTCCATTGTTTCTCAACAATAAATAGTCCTTCGATCCTCATTTTAACACAATTCAGAGGCCTATAGCCACCACATAGCTACTAATGCCCTACCTAGATTATTTCCATTATGTCTCTAAGCATATTTCAATCATTTTTTATTAATTAAAGGAAGTTTTATTTTTGAGACATCTCTGTTTTTATGTATATTTTTGTATTTTATTGCTTTCCTTCATAAATCCAGATCAGTGGTATCAGAGTGGTCTGCTCTTTCTCTTTTTTTATTTGCATATCCCCAATGAGGTCAGGGTATAAGGAGTTAGGGCTCAATCTGGTCGAACACTTGCAGGATCAACCTCGAAAACCCCAACGAGATCCCATGGTGGAAGAAATGAAAGACGAGGGAGCAAGAGATCCTACAAAAATATTGCTTGAGGAGGCCCTAAAGAAACAAAGGAATGTGATGATGGATAACTTTGCCCAAATCCTTCAACGACTGCCCACCGACGGGGCATTTACATCCTGCAGCCACTCTGGAGGTCCCATTCCTTTTAAGGTACAAGTCAACTCTTAAATTCCTATATTTGAAGGCCAGATAGATGTAGATGCTGTAGATAGATGGTTGAATTTTCTGGAAGGGCATTTCTCCATCCATGATTTCTTCGACCGAGAAAAGATTATTTTTCACTTCTCAAAGCCACCCCCCATGTCAAATACTGGTGGCAAACCTACTATGACCAAAAGGATGAGAGGGAACCCTCTTTGTTCTCAGCTGCACCCACTTTGAATTCATTCTGAGACGACATCAAGGAACAATATTGCCCGATGGGGAGCTATGAGTACAAGTACATCCAATGGACCATGCTGCAACATCAAAGGGATCAAGATGTGCACGAACTAAGAAATTTTTTCCATACCCTGTGCACAAAGTTGGATATTAAATATTTTAAGAGACATTTGGTGCTCAAGTACCACAACTTCTTGCAGAGACACATTCAACAGGAAATAAAGTTCCTCGACATTACCTCGCTTAGAGTTGTATCTCAACAAACAATCCCTCAGCTATGGTAAGGAATCAATGCTTAAGACATTTTAAAAGTGTGTCACAGAAATGATTTTATCATGAGGTCTTTGTTCTATCCCTCTGGAGACTAGTTTTCTAAAAACCTTAATGATCTGGAATAATAAAAGATTTCATAATGCCAATCACCACTGATATCTGAATGAAAAGAAAAAATGTAGGGGAAACCTAAAGTAATATGCTGAATACACAAAATCTACCACTTTTAAGTTTAAGAGTAAATTCATGGAGAGAGAGGAAACTCAAAATAATATGCTATAAACAAAAAATCTATTAATTCAAAGTTTCATCACGAGTTTGTGAAGAGAGGGGAAACCCAAAGTAATATGTTGAATACAATGAATCTACCACTTTTAAGTTTCAGAGAGAATTTGTGAAGGGAGAAGAGATGAAGTGAAGGAGCACAAATTAAGGTTATTTAACTCTTACTCACAAATTTAATTAAGAGATCGGCTGCTACATTACTTCACTTCATTCAAAGAAGAAAAGACACACAATGGCACAAGAAACACAAATCACCATCAACAGTTGCAGGAAACTTACTGCTTCTTTCATTTACCCATCAGAAAAAGAAGTAAAAAATTTAATCCCCAAGAGGTCTAGAACTTGGAACCCTTCCTCTCTCTTTCTCCACTCCTTAAATAAAAACGAAAGTAGTTTGTAACTTCTCAAGCTTCTTGAAACTCCCTGACTGCCTAAAAACTGTTAAACTAATTATTACATTGAAATCGAGGACATCATTGTAGCTTCGATCTTTAACAAAGAAAAAAAAATAAACTTGGAATATAATCCTTTTGTTGAGTCTGATTTTTTGTTGATGTGTCTCTTTTCGTTTTAGCTGTGATGTCCTAACAGTCTACATAAACACATCTCCACCCAAATCTGCCCATGATTTTGCGTTTAGAATGTTTTCATCATGTCACCTGCTACCCGGATCTACCTCTTATGCACCTGCCTATTGTGTTTAGTCTATTTCTTCATAAAATGGCACACGAACCTCATACGCCGGGACCTGAAATCCTTTAGATTTCATCTCAAAATCACATTGCATCCGCGCCAACATCGCACTTCACATTTCATTGTTTTAAAATTTTCTTTAGCACTTATCTTCTAATACTTGTGATGTGTGCTATGCGATCGTGTCCCACCTGGCACTTATTATTTAAAAATTGCGATTGGGCCCCACCGCATTGCATATCGCACTTCGACGATTTTAACATTTACCTCCCATGCCTATCCTTTGAAACTTACGATTTGAGGTTTGCGATTTAATCTCCATCTTCCATCTCTCCATTTCAATTTTGCGCTTTGATCCTGACCATCTATTTTCCCCTTTGTGCCTCCTTCAAAATTCTTACGTTTTTAAGGGAAATGTTCCCTTTCTCCGCCTTCAGGAAATTAGTTTGTTTTCTCCACGGTGTAACCCTCTTGAGCTTATTCGGTGTTCTTCCATGCTAGTCCGTCCTGAGCTTGCGAATGAGCCCGAATCGACCCTGTCCAATGTGCAATGTTGTGAACATGCCTATTGGTCCAACCCTTGAACAGTTCTATATGTGAATGAGCCAGAATTGACTCCTCCTACACGCTTTTCTCTTTGCTGCTCCTCTGGCTTATATTACACCTCTGATGTTGCTACTTCCTTGGTTTTGGTTTTGGTGCACCTGTGATGACGAATCCTCGTTGAGCTTGTGGCTATGTTTTCGAGAATATTACAATTATTTTTGAAATTTTAACAATTGTTCCTCAATAACCTTGAATTTCTCAGAACCTCTCTTGAATTTTTACCTGAGTCAAATTAGGCTACAAAATCTGGCTCCAATTGGGGACAACACTTTGGTAACAAAGTGCTGAGAAATTATAGATCAGTAGCCTTTATTGGGCATGGAGTCAAAGAGCACTTGTAGATCAGTAGCCTTTATTGGGCATGAAGTCAAAGAGAACTTGTAGATCAATAACCTTTACTGGGCATGGAGTCAATCCCAAATAGGAGTTGATCCAGTATGAAATCTTCCCGAAACCTACTACACTTTGGACTTCTTCCTTTATTCTTAAACTGAAAATACCAAAATGAAAATACTACAACTAAAAATGCTCAACTTCCGAGCTTATTTATGCACAAATCCTATCCATATACATGGCTGAACTTAATTAGGTGAAGTCAACCTTCTAATGGCACCAACCTAACATATGTGTGTTAGACTTAATGCCCCCATACCGTGGTGATTTGAAAATCAAAATAGGGATGTACAATGAAAATTTTCCAGATACAGAGCTTTGCACATACCCTTGCATAAATGCTTGTTGCTGACAAAAGAAAGTTGTCATATAGTTAGCCACTGGATCATAGAACTAATGAGAAAATTTTTCCATTGCCTCCTTTTCTTGAACATCTTCCTGATGTAGACTTCTTTGAATGGGGCAACTTCCTTCACTGTTTGACTCCTCAATTTGAGGTTGTATGTGAGAAGATTAATTGTTGTTTTCTGCTGATAACCATTTAGGTCAGAAAGATAAATCTAAGGTTTGTTCCTCATAATGTTGATGTTCTTCATATAATGCCAATTATTGAAAAAAATATTCCCCCTCCTGCAAACACACTTGAGAAGCTCCAATAGTTTCTCCTGTATTCACAAAATCATTAAAATTATGAAAATTGTAATGATCTTCTAGGATTTCAGCACATAGTTCAGTTGTTGCAACGAATTTCTGACCAGAATCCTCAGAATGCTTGAATTCTTGTGTTTCAGCAATGCAAGAATCCCATGACCCCTTTTGCAAATCCTTGTTCATCTCTGAATTTTCATTCTCTTGTAAAGAAATTCCAATGTTTCCTTGACATGCCCTCTTGTCTTCAACAAAACTTGTTCTTTCAACATGACAGGATAAATTTCTACAAGCCCACACATTATCTTCAATTTCTTGTGCATAAAGAAACATCAACTCTAGAGTGCAAGGCTTTCTCTCCTTGAGATAAAAATCCAAGACATCAGAAAGAGCCCTCAAATAGTAAACCATAATTGTAACTTCAGGAGGCCAAATCTCTTTTGGCATGCTGAAATAAAAATTTTGAAACCTCCTATTAAACTCAACGACTGATTCATTGCTCGACCTCTGGATATAATATTATTCCAAAATGTGTTTTTCATATGAATTACGCTCACCCCAATATCTAAGAAATATATCTTGAAAACCTTGCCAGGAACTAATTGAACTTGCTTCCAAACATTGGAAAAATTGCCGAGCACCCAGCTTCAATGAATGAGAAAACGTCCTTAAAGCCACATATTCATAAATAATTTGAAATTTGTCCAGAAAGTACTCAAATTCCAAGATATGTTGTTCAACTGAAATATCTTCCTCCTCTCTAAAAAAACTTGGCTAAAATTTGAATCCTTTTGAAGGATATTGATGAAGGATTGTGGGCAGCACCAAGGGTTTGAAAATCACCTTGGTTCCAAGCTGGAAAGAAGCGAATTTCTTATGAGGTAGAATGTTATCACCCAAATATGATTAATCCTCACCTTTATTCCCAGACTGTGACATATTACCTTAAGGAATGGCAATGCAGCAATCATCTCTCCTTTCATATTTAAGAGGTAAATTTGTGTCAAGTTCAATAATACAATCGAAAGCAAAATATTCTTTCTCCAATAAAGAATGTACATTTTGGGCCTTATAATCTTCTGAGAAAATAAAGCAGGAAACGGTCTTCTTAATATGTAAGGGAAAATAGACCACCAAACTGATAGTGAAAAATAAAAATTCCTTTAAAAGATTCAAACTCTAATAGCTGTATTTTCCACGATGCTATCTCATTTTCTTGCCCACAGAATACCTCATCTAATGAAACCTTCATCAGTGGAGTCGCCAGGTGAATAATAAAAGACCAAATTTGTATCTAAATCTTATTCACCATCAAGAAATAGATATCGATACCCAGGGAAAAATAACTTCGTGCCTTCGTCCCCGACAACGACGCCATAAAATGTTGTATCTCAAGAAACAATCCCTTGGATGTGGTAAGGAATTAGTGCTTAAGACATTTTAAAAGTGTGTCACAGAAATGATTTTACCATGAGGTCTTTGTTCTATCACTCTAGAGACTAGTTTTCTAAAACCCTTAATGATTTGGAATAGTAAAAGGTTTCATAATGCTATTCACTGCTGATATCTAAATGAAAAGAAGAACTGTAGGGGAAACCAAAAGTAATATGCTGAATACACAAAATCTACCACTTTCAAGTTTCAGAGGAAATTCATGGAGACAAAGGAAACTTGAAATAATATGTTGTAAACATAGAATCTATTACTTCAAATTTTTGTCAAGAGTTTGTGAAGAGAGGGGCAACCAAAAGTAATATGTTGAATATGAAGAATCTACACCTTTTAAGTTTTAGAGAGAATTTGTGAAGGGAGAAGAGATAAAGTGAAGGAGTGCAAATTAATGTTATTTAACTCTTACTCATAGATGTAATTAAGAGATCGGTTGCTACATTACTTCACTTCATTCAAAGAAGAAAATACACAAAATGGCACAAGAAACATGGATCACCATCAAATGTTGCAGGTAACTTACTGCTTATTTCATTTACCCATCAGAAAAAGAAGTAAAAAAAGTAATCCCCAAGAGGTCCAGAACTTAGAACGCTTCCTCTCTCTTTTTCCACTCCTTAAATACAAACAAAAGCAGTTTGTAACTGCTCGAGCTTCTTGAAACTCCCCGATTGCCTAAAAATTGTTAAACTAATTATTACATTGAAATCGAGGACATCATTGTAGCTTTGATCTTTAACAAACAAAACACACTACACTTGGAATATAATCCTTTTGCTGAGTCTGATTTGTTGCTGATGTTTCTCCTTCTATTTCGGTTGTGATGTCCTAACAGTCTTCATAAACGCATTTCCACCCGACTCTGCCCATGCTTTTACATTTCGAACGCTGTCATCATGTCACCTGTTACCCGACTCTACCTCTTCTGTGCATGCCTGGTGTGTTTAGTCTATTTCTTCATAAAATTGCACATGAACCTCATACGCTCACACCTGAAATTCTTTAGATTTCATCTCGAAATCACACTGCATCCGTGCCAACATCGCACTTCACATATTGTTGTTTTTAAATTTTCTTTAGCACTTATCTTCTAAGACTTGTGACGTGCTCTATGCAATCAGGTCCCATCTGGAATCACGCATTTAACTTTGGCGAATTTAACATTTACCTTAGAATTTATTCTTTAAAACTTGTGATTTTCGATTTGTGATCGGGCCCCACCACATCGCATATTGCACTTCGATGATTTTAACATTTACCTCCCATGCCTATCCTTCAAAACTTGCAATTTGTAGTGTGCGATTTAATCTCTGCCATCCATCTCTCCATTTCAATTCTACGCTTTTGTCCTGACCGTCTATTTTCCCCTTTGCGCCTCCTCCAAAAATATTAAGTTTTTAAGGGAAATGCACCCTTTATTTGCCTTCAGGAAATTAGTTTGTTTGCTCCACGGTGTAACCCTCCTGATCTTATCCGGTGTTATTCCATGCTAGTCCCTCCTAAGCTTGCGAATGAGCCCGAATCAACCCTGTCTGGTGTGCAATGTTCTGAACGTGCCCATTGGTCCAACTCTTGAACTGTTCTGCATGTGAATGAGCCAAAATTGACCCCTCCTACACACTTTTCTCTTTGATGCTCCTCTGGCTTAGATTACACCTTCGATGCTGCTGCTTCCTTGATTTTGGTTCTGGTGCACCTGTGATGACGAATCCTCGTTGAGCTTGTGGTTATCATTTCAAGCACATTATAGGTCTTCTTAAAATTTTGACAACTGTTCATCAATAACCTTGAATTTCTCAGAACCTCTCTTGACTTTTTAGCTGACTCAAATTAGGCTACAACACTTGGCACGACATATCACTATTTCGCCAAGATCGAGAAAAAATTTAGGCAGAAGAATCAATACTTTGGATCCATGAGTTCGAAACTAGGGAAAGGCACCTCGAACTACAGAACAAGGGGCAAAGCCAAAACGGGGCAACTTAGAACAACACCAAAATTTCAAAGAAGGACACAGGGAAGTGGAGTGAATTTAATAACAACCCCACTCACAACACAAACAAGTGTCGGGCCAAACCGTCGTTGGTTGCCGAACTGAAGGCACCCAAACCATATGCATGTTCTAATCTTGAGTCAGAACCAGACAAGGGCAATGACAAAGGGAAGAAGATCATTGATGCGGATTGCAGTGCCATTATTTCCACTACCAAGCTCCAGAGGGAGGATCCCGAGTATCCTGAGGAGGTGGAGCTCATCTTCCATTTGCAGATGTGGGTGAAGGGTTCTCCACTGTGTATAAATTTTAATACAAAATATGTATTTCTTGGATTATCCTGATCTAAAAATTGTATGCCGCTGTTAAATACATAATCGCTTCTACAAAAAAATCTTATGGAATTTAAAACACGATTTCCAATTGCAATATCAAGAAGAAGGATCAATCACACATAACACATGTTTTTACCGGGAAAGCATAAAGCTAAAAACCCCACTATCATATATTATGTATATATCATGGATCATGAAACAATCTCATACAAAAATCTATTCCAGGAGCTCTTAGTACAATATACAATCGTCTCACACTGTCATACAAAAATTGGCAAATACATGCGCCAATTTACTACCTCCAGACATCCTGCCTCCACTGCGCAATCCCTACTAATAGAAATCCATAAATGAATGGAATCCTACTTTCCTTGACTGCAAAATACTCATGGGCACATCCAATTTCTGTGTGGTTGCATGAGTGCACCCACTAATGTCACAACTGATAGTCAAATTGTCACTTTCACCTACATCTCAACTGGGTCTCCACTGGATCTGACATGCATGTAGTTAACAATAGTAAATCTTCAGTTGCATGTGAGACCAATGATTGTGAATTAATTAATAATTAATTCACTGATCTCTCACTAGTGTATCTTTAGTTACAACTAGCACAATTGAGTTTAACTCACTTAACTGAGTTAAACTACTTTACAACTCACATAACTACACATCCAATCCTGTTACAACTTAGAATCACTGAGTTACAACTAAGTCCACTTGCATGTCCCACCAACTAACCTTTGAACTCGAATTTCCTATAGATAACTAATTTTCCACTTCAGTTAACTATTTCTAAGTTCCCATTGAGAATAGATTAATGTTTATTGTCCACCTATTATTAAGGGATAATAATAGTCGACATGTATCTATAAATAGACATGCAATCTATAAATAGAACTCGCACATAGATTTAAAAATAGAACATCATCTATAAATAGAATTTTCTCACCATCTATAAATAAAATTTGCTCATGCATTCTAAAAATAGACTTCCACCTAAAAATGCCTAAGGCTCCATCCTAGTGTAGGTGCTTAATTTTCACTAGGATCTGCTTGTTGAATCTCAACAATCCCTCTAAAAAATAAAGGGATTATCCTTCACCCCAATTGTGTCTCTATGGTATTCGAATTTGATCCTGGTGAGTGCCTTCGTCAGAATATCTACAACCTGATATTTCGTAGGAATGTACTGAAGCAACATGATCTTCTGCTTCACAAAATCTCTGATATGATGATACCAGATATCTCTATGCTTAGATCTCTCATGAACACAAGATTAATCAAGAGTTTAATGCAACTCTGATTATCACAATGAATCACTATCGGATCTAAATGAGAACCAAAAAAACCAACCAGGATCTTTCTCATCCAGATAGCCTCACATGCAGCTTGAATCGCTGCCATGTATTCCACTTCCGCTGAACTGAGTGCCACGGATCTCTATTTCCTGTTGTACTAAGAAAAAACTGTAGATCTGATATTAAAGATCCCCCTTGATGTGCTCTTTCTATCCGTTGGACTGCCCGCCCAATCTACATCCATGAAGCCATGCAACTTCACCTCATCCATCTGTTTGTACCATAAGACATACTAAGATGTGCCCCTCAGGTATCTCAGGACATGCTTGCCCGCCTTCCAAAAAATTTTGGTAGGCTTGACTATCACTTGAATTAGCTGGTTAACTACATAGCATATGTCTGGTCTCATATTCAATAAATACATTAGCGAACCCACCAACTGTTGATAAATAGTAGCATCCACTACCTCTCCACATGTAGCATCCTCTTTCGTCCAGTTTCCTGGAAGAGGAGTATCCATGGTTTTACATCCTTCCATGTGAAACTTACCCAGTATCTCCCTTGCATACTTGCCTTGAGACACAAAAAGTTCACCATATCGCTGCCATATTTCCAATCCAAGGAAATAATAAAGGAGGCCCATATCCTTAATCTCGAACTCCTTTGCAAGGTCCTCCTTGCATGAGTATATCAACTGCTCATCACCAGTCAGTATTAAATCATCAACATAAAGAAAAATGATTAAAATGTTACCCTCCACCACAATTTGCTATATGTTTGCACCTGCCTCACACTTGGTGAAGCAAATTTTGGTGAAATATTTGTCTATCTGAGTGTACCAAGCACAAGATGCTTACTTCAGCCCATACAACGCTCGTTTGAGTTGACACAAATGTGACTCACTACTGAAGATCTCAAATCCTTCAGGATGCTCTATGTACACCTCTTCCTCAATGATCCCATTGAGAAACATAGTCTTCACATCCATCTGATGAATGCGCTAACCCATTTGCGCTGAGAGAGAAAGGATGGTCCTTATGGAAGAATACCGTGCTATAGGTGCAAAGGTTTCTTCATAATATATCCCCTCGATCTGTGAGAAGCCCTGAGCCACAAATCTAGCCTTCTATTTCTCAAAAATCGCATCAACAACTTGCTTTACCTTGTAGATCCATTTCGAACCTACCACTGATTTATTGACCAACCTTGGAACAATTTCGCAAGCACTGTTTTTGATAATGGAGTCATACTCCTCCACCATTGCATCTATCCATGTGGGATCCTTCAATGCTTCCTGAAAGGAAGAGAGCTCAGTCACAATACATTTTCTCATGAAAGCCATGTATCTAGTAATTCAGTCAGGAGACTGTCTTTGTTTGCGCTATGAAGTAGGGGCTCCTACATTTTGCGCAACATCAAGTCTCAGCCTATCAACTTCTGTGGTACGCCTTTTGCCAGTTTTGATGTTTGGCTTTGAGTGAGTGGACTCCTCCACTCCATGAACCTCCTCTTGTGGCTGATCCACATCTAGAGAGTCACCTTTGGGAACCAACAATTCCTCCTCGGCATGCAAGTCTAGCTCCCTGTCAAGCAAAAACTTCATGGCATTCCCCTCATCGAATTTTATATCTCGTCACATAATAATCATCTTAATGTTAGGTAAATACACATGATAATTATGGGGTGTTCTATGTACCCCACAAATATCCCAACTTCAGCAGTCGGATTCAGCGTCTTCCTGGCATTCTTGGTCACATGCACATAAACAGATGAGAAAAAAATATTAAAGTGAGAAACATCCGGTTTCTTACTAATGAAACCTTCTTCAGGTGTACTCATGCCAAGTTCTCTATGAGGACAACGGTTTTTCACATAAACCGCAATGTTTCATGCTTCCGCCCACAAATGCATTGGTAAGCACTCATCATGCAACATTGATTGTGCTACACCCATGATCGTTCTGTTCTTCCTCTCTGCAACCCCATTTTGTTGTGGGTTATGAGGCACTATGAGTTCTCTTTGAATTCCATCTTTGTTGCAGAAGTCTTTGAATTCGTTAGAGATGTATTATCCACTATTATCGCTCCTCAGAGCCTTCACTTTCTTCCCCGACTCTTTCTCCACCAATTCCTTGAAATCACAGAACTTTGAGAATGTTTGATCCTTCTTTTGCATGAAGAAGATCCATCATTTACGAGAAAATTAATAAAAAAAATAACATAATACCTAAGTTTTTCTGTTGAAGCAACCAAGAATGGTCCATACACATATGTGTGAACTCTCTCCAGAATCACTGAAGCACGATTCTCCTTTTCATGAAAGGTGGATTTTACATACTTCCCCATGGTGCAACCCTTGCACTGATCTAACTGAGCAAGTGTTCCCATTGGAAGTCCTGTAGTATTTTTTGCACGACTTTCAACCCTCCATGATGAAGATGGCCCAATCACTTGTGCCATAATTTTCCTTCATCTCGGCTCACCACTTTTTTTGCCTTGCCCATCATGGCAGTGCAACCATCTACCTCTAGCTTGTAGAGATTCTTAATTTGAATCCCTATCCTCTTGGCTTGACCTGTTGTTTTATGTTGCATGAAAGCTTTTCCATTGCTAAATACAACTTCATAGCCTCTGTCCTCCAACATTGCGACTGAGACCAAGTTTTTCTTTAGGCGTGGAACATGCATAACATATTTCAATTGAAATGATTTACTTGAATCGCTCTCAAAGGTAATGGTACCAATTCTAGTCGCATTGTATCATCCATCGTCACCCATCTCTATATGCATTTGGAGATATTTCTCCTCCAAGTCACTGAAAATATCCTTATCTCTCGTCATGTGGAAGGAAGCGCCACTATCCAGATACCACACCAATGCCAATGCACTTGAAACCATGCATGCGATCAAGGAGAAATCAAGTTAAAATTGTGAGGCAAGGGCCTCACCAGTTTAGCTCCAACAACTTTCTTGTTCTTATTCTTATATGGACAGTTAGTAGGGAGATGCCCATGTTCGTGACAATGAAAACACTTCACCTTGGAAAAATCCATCTTCTTGCCTTTAGGCTCAGATTTTGAATGGAATTTATTCCCCTTTCCTTTCCTTTCCTTGTCAGCCAAAGCACAATCCTCTTCATCACCATGCTTTGATGAAGAGCCATCTCTGGTGTTCCGCCTTAACTCCTCCTACACTAGATCCGACCACAGTCATTCCCAATCGGCCAGGTTTCTCTGATGCATTATGATCTTTATAGCGCGACAACTCTTAGAAAGTCCCAGAGACGAGCTCACCAAATTATCACTTCAAAAACAATAGTTGTTACACCATTTTTTTGGTCATCTAACCCATTGTTATTAGATGGACCCAAGTACACCATGTAAGACCAATTTTACCCTAAGTAAATTTGCATTCAATATGAAAAATAACTTAGTAAACCACCTTTATTAGGTTGTTTATGGTCTAAACAGGAAACCCCATGATAAAATATTAAATAAATCTACATTTGTTTGATTTTCCTCAAGGAATAATTAGTTAAACAACAATTTAATTAATATTCCTGGTTATATTTCCTAAGTACACCATGTAAGACCAATTTTACCCTAAGTAAATTTTTTTTCACTATGAAAAATAACTTAGTAAACTACATTTATTAAGTAGTTTATGGTCTAAACAGGAAACCCCATGAGGAAATATTAAATAAATCTACATTTGTTTGATTTTCCTCAAGGAATAATTAGTTCAACATAAGTTTAATTAATATTCCTAGTTATATGTAACCCAAAATAGGAAAATTAATTAGGTTGTTGTTTACCTAATTAGTCCTTGAGTAAAATCAAACAAATGTAGATTTATTTAATATTTCATCATGGGGTTTCTTGTTTAGACCATAAAAAACTTAATAAATGTGGTTTTCTAAGTTATTTTTCATAGTGAAAGCAATTTTACTTAGGGTAAAATTGGTCTTACATGGTGTACTTATGTCCATCTAATAGTAACAGGTTAGATGACCAAAAAATGGTGTAACAGTGATTCCCACACTCCCTAGTTCATCCCGACATTGGAAAAACTTTGTGATATACTTTGGAATATTGTCGCCCTTTTCCATCTTGATCTTCCCGAGTTTATCTTTTAGCGCCAATTTCCCATGGTCGTTGCTGCTTTGGAAAAGATCTGGCAATGCCTTGCACATAGAATATGGTGTGGATTTCCCATGAAGGCTTGAGACAATGTGGTCTCATGCACCTTTCAACATATTCCTCCTTGCCTTTGCCACTTTCTTTTGCCATGCATTAAGTAATGCAGCATCCGTCAAAGTGGGCTTAGGAACATCACTATCGACGAATTCCTTCAAGCACCACCTCCATCTTGTCCTTCAAGGAAATGTAGTTCAAGCTTCCCTCGAGTGCATACTCTAGCCGCAAGCCATTGAAATCCATTTTGATGTTTACTCAATTGTAGCACTAAGAAAATATTTCTACAAATTCGAATTGTTTCCAACAAAAAACTCAACTCCTGCTTCAAAATTGCAATCTTTTGTGCTCTGATACCATGTATAAATTTAATAAAAAATATGTGTTGCCTAGATTCTCCTGATCTAAAAATGATATTCCACTGTTAAATACATAATTGTTTCTACAAAAAAATATTTCAGAATTTAAAACACGATCACCAATTGCAATATCAAGAAGAAGGATCAATCACACATAACACAGATGTTTTTACTGGGAAATAATAAAAATAAAAACCCCACTATCATATATTATGTATATATCATGGATCATGAAACAATATCATACAAAAATCTAATCCAAGAGCTCTTAGTACAATATACAATCATCTCACACTGTTATACAAAAACTGGCAAATACATGCACCAATTTACTGCCTCCAGACAACCTGCCTCCACTGCACAATCCTTGCTAATAGAAGTCCCTGAATGAATGGAATCCTACTTTCCTTGAATACACAATCCTCATGGGCACATCCAATGTCTGTGTGGTTGCATGAGTGCACCCACTAAAGTCACAACTGATAGTCAAACTATCCCTGTCACTTACATTTCAACTGGCTCTCCACTGGATCTGACATGCATGTAGTTAACAGTAGTAAATATTCAGTTGCATGTGAGACCACTAATTGTGAATTAATTAATAATTAATTCACTGGTCTCTCACTAGTGTATCTTCAGTTACAAGTATCACAACTAATTTTAACTCACTTAACTAAGTTAAACTACTTTACAACTCAAATAACTACACATCCAACTCTGTTACAACTTTGAATCACTGAGTTACAACTAAGTCCACTTGCATGTCCCACCAACCAAACTTTGAACTCGAATTTCCTATAGCTAACTGATTTTCCACTTTAGTTAACTATTTCCAAGTGCTCATTGAGAATAGATTAATTTTTATTGTCCAACTATTATTAAGGGATAATAATAGTCGACATACATCTATAAATAGACATGCGATCTATAAATAGAACTCGCACATACATCTAAAAATAGAACATCATCTATAAATATAATTTTCTCACCATCTATAAATAGACATAATCTATAAATAGAATTTTCTCATGCATTCTAAAAATATACTTCCACCTAAAAATAGCCTGAGGCTCCATCCTAGTGTAGGTGCTTAATTTTCACTAGGATCTTCTTGTTGAATCTCAACACGTTGTAATTCCTTATTGATAGAGGAAGCCAAAAGAACCTCATTTCAGCAGAGGTAGTGAAGCGTCTTGGCCTACCGACCATAGCACATCCACAACCGTATACCATCGGGTGGCTTCACCAAGGAAGAGATCTCCGCGTCTGCCAACAGTGTCGCCTTCCGTACAACATCAAGCCATTCACGGATGAGGTACTATGTGATGTTGCTCCTCTTGATGTGTTTGATGTATTATTGGGCGAACCATACTTGTGGCGACAACATGTTGTGTATGAGTATAGGCCTCATGCTATTGTTATTACTTTGGGAAATAAATTGTACAAGATACTGAAGGTAGTACCACCTCCTACCATCTCTTTGACTATTGCAAAACAACGCAGTAAGATTGTTTCCCAAACAAGGAAATTTATTTTCATTACTATTTGCCCACAAGACAAGAAGAATATTGTGGCCACATCCTTGAAACATTTCTCCACTGCACGGAAACAACAGATGGAAAAATTCGTGGAGGAATACGAGGACATATTCTCCTCACCCCCATAGGTTCCTCTACACTGTCAGGTCAAGTAATCCATTGATATGACCCCAGGTATGCCGCCGCCTGATGTTTCCATACCTCATGTGACCACGTCAAACGAATCCACACATGTACCGTCTGAGGCTTATAAAGAAACCAAATTTATTGAATGAATCCTTCATGTCTTCTAGCAGATCCATGAAATATTTGACAAATCCAATACCAAGTTCAATAGAATTTGCCTCATCCCATGGAGGAACTCAACGCAATGTGGACCATTACTTCCTAAGAGGGGACGAATGATCCAGGTGGATATTGGTGGCCAATTACCTATTCCATTTGGACCCCCACCATTAGTTCTTCCAGTTTTTCAGTTTCATCACAACTTACTATTTTTAGTAATTTTTTGGGTCCTGAACTTCTGGAGCCATTTTGAGGCCCTAAACAAATTTTTTTGGGAAAATCAGGAGCAACACGGAAGTTCCTTTGATTTTGCTCACTTAAAAATTTGTAGTGACCAGATAGATATTTAAAAAAAATTCAATTTTACATTTTAAAAAAATTGATTGAGCATAGTTATATACTTTTTACATTTACATTACTTACATCATTTTTTCACATGATAGCATTAAATACAAAAAAAAACTATAAAAAGTAAGTCAAAACTACATTTTAAAATTTAAATTTGTTTGAGCATATTTATCTTTTCACATACACATTACTTTCACATGATACTTTACATGCCAAATACTTTCACATACACATTCTTTTCACATTATACACAAGCATTATATATGATGTACTTCAAAATGAATTAATATCTAATGTTACTTCATTCTATTATGGGTTACTAAGATTTAATGTTTCATAATATTTGTAAAACAATATTATGCTATATGGTTATGAATATTTGTATATAGATACAAAAAATTAGCTCAATTATATTTTAAAATTGATCTCATTTCACATTCACATTACTTTCACATGATACTTTATATTGTGACAACCTCATTAAGAAATTAACTAGCATTAACTAGTTAAAACAATTGGTTTATTTTATTTTTTTGACAAGAAAGACTTTATGATCATGTTTTGAGACAAATTACTATTTTTTATTTTATTTTATTTTATTTTATGAATTAATAAGAGAAACCAATTAATGGAAAGATAATCTCTAAAGCTGTTGGTGATAGTTTCTCAAAATAGGTGGTGGTTGGGGACAGTTGGAAAACAGTTACCCTCTCCTCAGTGGATAAAGTTGGAATCCAGGAGAAGAGAGGGGGTTCTGGAAAATTGGCAAAAAGGGGAAAGTATTTTTCTAGAGCTGGAAACACCAGTTGAAAGTATCTTTCCGCAACCCTTGAAAAGGCCAGAATCTCTGTGTGTGACTGGAAGGGGCTTCCAGAGGTCACAACAAAGTACCATCCACTATTATTCTCGTGGCACCGACCTAGATTTTGAAGCTAGGGGGCAAGTGGAGGACGTAATTGCCTCACTTGGTTGGTTGGGAGGACCACAACTTGAGGAATTCGATTTTCAGATCCAGATAAGTATTCAGAACTGAAGTTTGACTAGGATACAAGTTAAATGTGTATGATAAAGTTATCTATTTTAAAATCTGTGACTGAATAGTTATATTCATTTTACTGTCTTACCGAAGGATGGGACAACGCAGTTCAGTTAGAATCTACTGGGTTTTCACTAAGTAAAATAATGTCAAACTGTGCATTAGTAGAGCAGGTGCTTAATATTATTATTATTATTCCTCTGTTGTGTTAAGAGAATAAAAAGAACGAAAGAAAAGAAGATAAATATATTACGTAAGTATTCATATCTGCTAAAAATGCATATATTTAGAAGACCTTTAAAATCTTCTACAGGAATGTAAATACAACATCGTAAATAGCTAGCAGGTTAAAAACTCAACATTAGAACTAGTTGCAGAAATACCTAGAAATCCATTCAAATAAAGTAGTAGCATGGCTGCACTCAGAAGAACTACCAGGTCCGAGGCTTGAGGCACAGAGGTGGGGCTGAAACCCTACCAAGCCCTCGCCTCAGGTCAACCTAGAATAGGGGTGACTATACACGGTCTGTAGAAGGTGGACTGGACACCTCAAAGATAATCTATGCCAAGTAAAGATTAAATAGTAGGTTAACCATTAATGACAACATATCGACACACTGTAAATTATGAGTGTACAGTTAAATAAACAGCCAACAGTGTAATCCAAAAAAAAAAAACCTCCTTGGAGATAATGTGCAAACATGAGAAAAATTCCAAGTACTGAAGTAGATATTATGAAATGGAAACAAATTCTTACTTTAAAAAAAAAGAACCTCTTACGACATTTCAGAGATTTTCCATAAGCACAGTTGTAGCAAAATGACTACATATCCAACGAATTCTTGCTCAGAATGCTGTTACTCAACAAGGAATTGCATGGCAATAACTCGGAAAACCAAACCAACAGGAGTAAAGCCAAATAAAGCAAGAGTATTGATAAACGAGTATCAAAACCCCCAGGGTTTTACATATAATAAAAATAGAAAACGGTTACAGTATAAAAATAATAGCCATGGATTTATCCCAGTTATTGTATTAGACTTCTGTAGCATTACAAGACAAACTTGCACTAGGCGGAATTAAAATCCTCAACCGGGAGTGGGTAAACACCCGGTTTAATCTCAAAGAAATTAAAATAACACGCTGAAAGCTGTACAGAACCCTTGTGGTGTTTTTGAGGTACCTATGGCAGGAAAAGCGTATGTCAGTTGTAGCTAAGTGACAAGGTAAGATTGCAAGATGAACCTAGATAAATCTCACTCACCTGCAAGACACAAAGAAAAACAAATCCCTGTCATGATAATGAAGAGGTTAATATAATGCTAAATGAAACTCTAAACTCCACCGGGCAAGGTGAAGCTCACCTGTAAGCCTGCGTATTGATAACCTTGGAAGGCGAAAAAAAGGAAAGTTAAATTTAAGAGAGACAGTGGAAACTTGCTAATAACTGGAAAATTGTAATATTTGACTCCACAGCAGAACATAAAACAAATGATAAGTGGGTACCTTTCCAGACACAACCTTAGTGGCTGAAAGCATATCTCCGTTTTCAGAGAAACCTCCACCGCAAACTGTATGCAAAGGGAAGTAAAACGTCATGCTGTGTGACCAATTAGTTCCTAGGTAAAGCATACAGGAAAAACATGAAATTTTCTATGAAACTCTTGAAACCAAAAACCAAGACTGAAATAGTTTTCGCAGGGCAAACGCTGCATACCTCTTTTAAAACAGGATTAAGTGACGGAGACGCCGAGGAGGAGTAATCAACTCTTAGCGCGCTATGGGAGAATCTCCAAATGCCAAAACTGAAGAGAATGCCGAATACTCCAGACTGAGCCTATTTCCCTCGCAAAAATGTCGAAGGACTCGAGGCAAGTCACAGCTATCACCATTGATAAATGCCAAGTACAGAAACTCCACAGGCAGCGACGCCTCTTCCTCGACATATGAGAGCTTCGTGCCAGGTGGCCGGATCATTAATCAATAACAATCTCATAACTTAATCGTTACAGCTGAAAGGACTAACCCTCATTAAACGCTGTAGAATTGGCGCGCCAGGGAAGTACCTTCCCAAATAAATACAAATAAAAGTCTTGCCGCATATATGGTAAGTATAGATAATTGTGGTGTGCTCTTGGGAGCCACCGAAAACACATCAACCATGATTTTATTTCCATATGATAATGTGTCTCTTTTACATCAACATTAATATGGAATTTTGAGTTATGAATTCTACGAACTATCACAGCATACATTAATGTTATTAGTATGAAGTTGTGATTTGCATGGTTCCAAGTCAACCGTGGAAAGGAATTTAAGTTAAGAGGTAAAAAAAATTTTATTATGTGTAATTTTTTTGGTTAATGACAGTGACAAGTGGTATCAGAGCCGGTTGCTACATTGGCATCCTAAGGGTTTGCTAACCTTAGAGCTATGTATGTGATAGTGCACTGAGAGGAAGCGAGAGAAATGAGAGAAGGTACATCATCTCAATCACAACCGGAGGAGACTCAAGGCCCAACAGTTATGAATCTAGAGATGTCGGTTCAATTAATTGTGGAACAACACCAAAAGACAAGCCGAATACTTGAAGAACAGCAGCATCAAACTGCATTTCTACTAAATACAGTACAACAATTACAAGAAGAAATGACGAGGGTCTGGAGGGATAATGAGAGGCTGCTACATGACCAAGAAAAGATCCTGAAAATTTTATTTGACAAACAAAATTAAAAAATGGAACACCCCAGTTCTGAAAAAGAAGAATCAACAGAACAGGAGGAGCAGCAAACCAGGAATAATACTACTGGTAAGACTGAGAGGAGCCCCTCCCAAAAGAGAAAAAACAAGAAATATAATGAGGCAGAGTCGGGCAACCTGTCCGACCAGCAAGACCTCAAGAGGCAGAAAGTGGAACTGCATGGGGGAATTTCATAAAATTAAGCCACCAATGTTTGATGGGGAGGCAGAAGAGGCAGCTGAGGCTTGGTTAATCAATATAAATAAATATTTTCAGGTATATGAGTATAGCAGCAATCTGAAGGCCAGATTAGCTATATACCAGTTGCGAGAGAAAGCCACCCTGTGGTGGGAAGAAGTAAAGAATGTTCGCAGCATTGATGAACGAGATATTACATGGGAACAGTTTCAACAGTACTTTAAGGATAAATACCTGACAGAAAGGTTTTACGATGACAAGGCCAAGGAATTCCATGATCTTTGGCTGGGCCAAATGACCATGGATGAATACGTCACGAAATTTACCTCCCTGTTACGTTATGTACCTTATCTCTGAGAAGAAAAAGCCAAGGTGCAGAGGTTCTTGAGCAGTTTTCCTGCTCCCATGAGAGAGCGAATAGAGTTTGTTAACCCCCAAACTATGGATGAAGCTATCCGTAAAGCATGCATGTGCTATTAGCAATATAAGATCAAGGGGGAAGGTGGGAAATGATGGCAGCCAAAGAAAAATCATAAGAATGCCTCTACTTTCAAAAACAGCAAAAGAAACAACTTTAAAGGGGCAGTAAGGAACACCATCAGCAAGCAGTTTGGTAAAAACCATCAAAGGATCAAGTGGCCAGATGAGGAAAAACCCACAGAAGCATCAAGCAAACCAGAACAGGGACAGAATACTAAACCTCCCCTACAGTGTTGGGGCTGTGGGGAAGCTCATTACTATAAAAAATGTCCACATCGAAATAAAAGTGAAACTGTGGCAAATCTACAGGAGGCGTCAATAGTAGGGGACGTGGCATGTAACATACCACGTATAAATGCAGCCTTGGAGGACCGACAGGCTGACTTCCAGCCCACCATGATTGAATTGGAAGGTACCATACTATCTAACATGTTTCGATTTTAATAGATCTTGGAGCTAGTTTAAGTTATGTAAGTCCTAAACTAGTGGAGTTGTGCAAATTAAAAGAACAAAAATTTAAAAATTCCTGGCTAGTTCAATTAGCCACTGGGGCAAAACGCAAGGTAACCGCGAAAGTTGCTAACTGCATACTGGAAGTGGTAGAACAACAGTTGCAAGTAGACTTAAATGTTCTACCATTAGGATCATATGATGTGTTATTGGGAATGGACTGGTTAGAGAAACACAGGACCCTAGTGGACTGTAAAGAAAAGACAATTTATTACAGAACGCAAGATGGCACACGTAAGGAACTTAAAGGAATTAATAAACTTGTGCAATTACGCCCCATAACAGCATCTCAGATGGGCAAGTGTATCCGAAAGGGATGTCAGTTGTACGCAATTCAAGTAGGATATGCAGAATCCAAGGGAAAGGCTGCAAATATGGAGGATATTCCTGTAATACAGGAATTCCTAGATTTTTTTCCAGAAAGCATCCCTGGTTTGCCACCCAAAAGGGATATTGACTTCACCATAGAGTTGCTGCCCGGAGCCACACCAGTGTCAAGAGCTCCCTACAGAATGAGTATACCAGAATTAACTGAGCTAAAGATACAACTACAAGAACTGTTAGACAAGGGCTATATTCGCCCAAGCATGTCTCCTTGGGGAGCACCAGTTCTTTTTGTTAGAAAGAAGGATGGAACCTTACGCATGTGTTTGGATTACCGACAGCTCAACAAGCTGACAGTTAAGAATAAATATCCTTTACCTAGAATCGATGATTTATTCGATCAGGTGAGGGGTGCTAAGGTGTTCTCTAAAATAGATTTGAGGTCCGGATATCATCAGATACGAATCAAGGATGAAGATATTTGCAAAACAGCATTCCGCACTAGATATGGGCATTATGAGTTTGTGGTACTGCCCTTTGGACTGACAAATGCGCCAGCAACCTTTATGAGGTTAATGAATGTCATCTTTCATTAGTTCTTAGACAGCTTTGTATTGATCTTCATAGATGACATACTGATATACTCAAAAAGTGAGGAGGAACATAAGGAACATCTGAGAATAGTTTTGGAAATATTGAGGAAGCATCGGCTATATGAAAAATTTAGCAAGTGCGATTTCTTTAAATTAGAAATCCAATATTTGGGACATGTTGTGTCAGCGGAGGGAATAGCTGTTGATCCTGAAAAGATCAAAACCATATTGGAATGGCGAGTACCTCAAAACGTAGCAGATATTAGATCATTTATGGGTCTAGCTGGATATTATAGAATATTTATTGAAGGGTTTTCTAAAATCGCCTATCCTATTACATCTTTGCAAAAGAAAGGAAAACCTTTCAAATGGACGAATGAATTTCATATCAGCTTTGAAAAGCTGAAACAACTCCTAACCATAGCACTAGTACTGAAGGTAGTTGACCCCAATAAAGACTATGTGGTGTGTACTGATGCCAGCAAGGAAGGAGTTGGTGCAGTATTGACACAAGAAGGAAAAGTGATAGCCTATGAGTCCAGAAAGTTGAGAGAACATGAACAAAGGTACTTTGCTTATGACTTGGAACTCACAGTAGTAGTGCATTCTCTTCGAGTATGGAGGCATTATTTTTTGGGCAAAAGATTTGTACTTAAAACAAACCATAGCAGTTTGACTAACTATTTTAAGCAAGCAGATTTAAACTCTAGGCAAGCAAAGTGGAATGCCTTTTTGAGTGAATTTGACATGGATATACAACATGTTAAAGGAAAATAAAACTAAGTTGCAGATGCTTTGAGCAGGGAATTGCATGGGATATATGCAATGTACTATAGCCAACCTGTAAGCCAATTGTCAGAGCAATTAAGGGAAGAAGCACATAAGGATCCAGAATACAAATTCTTGTGGCAGCAGATGGAAAAGGATAAGGAGCAAGGCAAGCCATCAGAGTATGGAAGTAACGAAGAACAAATGTTAATTTTTCGCGGAAGAATCTATGTTCCTAATCGCGCAAGTATTAAGGAGTTAATCCTGGACGAATACCATCGCAGCAACTACGCTGGCCATCCAGGCTATCAAAAGATGCTTACGACAATAAGAAAGATATATTATTGGCCAGGTATGCGTAGGGACATTGCAGAATATCTGAGCAAATGTTTAGAATGTCAGCAGGTTAAAGTGGATCACCAGCACCCTGTAGGGCTACTGCAGCCCATACCCATTCCTGAATGGAAATGGGAAGTGATCTCTTTAGATTTCATCATGGGATTACCTCGAACAAGGAAACAGAATGATTCAATTATGGTAGTGGTGGACAGATTAAGTAAATCTGCCCATTTCATACATGTACAATCTACCTACAAAACAGTGTAGATTGCAGACATCTTCATGAAGGAAATATTTAGGTTGCATGGTATACCTAAGACCGTGATTTCAGACCAGGATGTTAAATTTACATCCGCATTTTGGAAAAATTTGTTTTCAGGACTAGGGACATAGATACACTTCAATATTTCCTATCACCCTCAAACTGATGGGCAGACTGAGCGGGTAAACCAAGTATTGGAAGACATGTTGCGCATGTATGTAATGCGGCAGCCAGCCAAATGGGAAGATTACCTGCACCTTGTGGAATTTGCATACAACAATGGATACCAGGAATCTCTAAAAATGAGTCCCTTTGAAGTGTTATATGGTTGGCAGTGTCGCACACCGATAAACTGGAGTAGTCCTGAGACAAAATTAATGTTGGGACCAGAAATGATGGCTGAACTGGAAGCCGAAGTAAAAAGAATAAGGCAGAATTTGAAGGCTGCGCAAGATCGACAAAAGTTCTTTGCAGACAAGAAAAGATCCTATCGGGAATTCAGGGTAGGAGACCGCGTATATGTAAGAATATAAGCCTAAAATAAGTACCTTAAGGTAGACTTCTTGCGCCAAATTAGCTCCTCGCTACTGCGAACCCTTCCAAATTCTGGAAAGGGTGGGACCAGTAGCCTATAGGCTGGCTTTGCCTAGTCATATTAAAGTACACAATGTGTTCCGTATCTTTATTAAAGCGATATGTGCATGATGAAAAACATGTAATTCATTGGCAAAACATTCAGGTAGGGAGAAAGAATAGAAACAAGTCCTAACTGAAGTTTGAATAAATTTAAATCTACTGATTGGAAATCCTGTTGTTTTCCTTTTAGGTAGAACCGGACAGAGAATTTCTGGTAGAGCCACTACGCATACTTGATCATAGGGAAATTGAACTCCGTAAAAGAGTAGTTACCCAGGTGAAAGTACAGTGGAAGCACTTTGGACCGGACGAAGCTACTTGGGAGGATGAAAAGTTTGTGCAGGAAGCCTACCTAGAACTCTTTGCAGAGATGGGCTGAAAACACCAAGGACGGTGTTACTTCCAGGGGGGGAAGATGTGACAGCCTCATTAAGAAATTAACTAGCATTAACTAGTTAAAACAATTGGTTTATTTTATTTTTTTGACAAGAAAGACTTTATGATCATGTTTTGAGACAAATTACTATTTTTTATTTTATTTTATTTTATTTTATGAATTAATAAGAGAAACCAATGAATGGAAAGAGAATCTCTAAAGCTATTGGTGATAGTTTCTCAGAATAGGTGGTGGTTGGGGACAGTTGGAAAACAGTTACCCTCTCCTCAGTGGATAAAGTTGGAATCCAGGAGAAGAGAGGGGGTTCTGGAAAATTGGCAAAAAGGGGAATTTATTTTTCTAGAGCTGGAAACACCAGTTGAAAGTATCTTTCCGCAACCCTTGAAAAGGCCTGAATCTTTGTGTGTGACTGGAAGGGGCTTCCAGAGGTCACAACAGAGTACCATCCACTATTATTCCCGTGGCACCGACCTAGATTCTGAAGCTAGGGGGCAAGTGGAGGACGTAATTGCCTCACTTGGTTGGTTGGGAGGACCACAGCTTGAGGAATTCGATTTTCAGATCCAGATAAGTATTCAGAACTGAATTTTGACTAGGATACAAGTTAAATGTGTATGATAAAGTTATCTATTTTAAAATCTGTGAATGAATAGTTATATTCATTTTACTGTCTTACGGAAGGATGGGACAACGCAGTTCAATTAGAATCTACTGGGTTTTCACTAAGTAAAAGAATGTCAAACTGTGCATTAGTAGAGCAGGTGCTTGATATTATTATTATTATTCCTTTGTTGTGTTAAGAGAACAAAAAGAACGAAAGAAAAGAAGATATATCTATTACGCAAGTATTCATATCTGCTAAACATGCATATATTTAGAAGACCTTTAAAATCTTCTACAGGAATGTAAATACAACATCGTAAATAGCTAGCAGGTTAAAAACTCAACATTAGAACTACTTGCAGAAATACTCAGAAATCCATTCAAAGAAAGTAGTTGCATGGCTGCACTCAGAAGAACTACTAGGTCCGAGGCTTGAGGCACAGAGGTGGGGCCAAAACCCTACCAAGCCCTCGCCTCAGGTCAACCTAGAATAGGGGTGACTATACACGGTCTGTAGAAGGTGGACTGGACACCTCAAAGATAATATATGCCAAGTAAAGATTAAACAGGAGGTTAACCAGTAACAACAACATATCGACACGCTATAAATTCTGAGTGTACAGTTAAATAAATAGCTAACAATGAAATCCAAAAAAAAAAAACCTCCTTGGAGATAATGTGCAAACAGGAGAAAAATTCCAAGTACTGAAGTAGATATTATGAAACGGAAAAAAATTCTTACTTTAAAAAAAAAGAACCTCTTATGACATTTCAGAGATTGGCCATAAGCACAGTTGTAGCAAAATGACTACATATCCAACGAATTCTTGCTTAGAATGATGTTACTCAACAAGGAATTGCATGGCAACAACTCGGCAAACCGAACCAACAGGAGTAAAGCCGAATAAAGCAAGAGTACTGATAAACGAGTATCAAAACCCCCAGGGTTTTACATATAAGAAAAATAGAAAACGATTATAGTATAAAAATAATAGCCATGGATTTATCCCAGTTATTGTATTAGACTTTTGTAGCATTACAAGACAAACTTGCACTAGGCGGAATTAAAACCCTCAACCGGGAGTGGGTAAACGCCCAGTTTCATCTAAAAGAAATTAAAAGAACACGCTGAAAGCTGTACAGAACCCTTGTGGCGTTTTTGAGGTACTTGTGGCAGGCGAAGCGTATGTCAGTCGTAGCTAAGTGACAAGGTAAGGTTGCAGGATCAACCTAGATAAATCTCACTCACCTGCGAGACACAAAGAAAAATGAATCCCTGTCATGATAATGAAGAGGTTAATATAATGCTAAATGAAACTCTAAACTCCACCGGGCAAGGTGAAGCTCACCTGTAAGCCTGTGTATTGATAACCCTGGAAGGCGACAAAAAGGAAAGTTAAATTTAAGAGAGACAGTGGAAACTTGCTAATAACTAGAAAATTGTAATATTTGACTCCACAGCGGAACATAAAACAAATGATAAGTGGGTACCTTTCCAGACACAGCCTTAGTGGCCGAAAGCATATCTTTTTTTTCAGAGCAACCTCCACCGCAAACTGTATGCAAAGGGAAGTAAAACGTCACGCTGTGTGACCAATTAGTTCCTGGGTAAAACATATAGGAAAAACATGAAATTTTCTATGAAACTCTTGAAACCAAAAACCAAGACTGAAATAGTTGTCGCAGGGCAAACACTGCGTACCTCTTGTAAAATAGGATTCAGTGACGAAGACGCTGAGGAGGAGTAATCAACTCTTAGCGCGCTATGGGAGAATCTCCAAATGCCAAAACTGAAGAGAATGCCAAATACTCCAGATTGAGCCTGTTTCCCTCGCAAAAATGTCGAAGGACTCGAGGCAAGTCACAGTTGTCACCGTTGATAAATGCCAAGTACAGAAACTCCGCAGGCAGCGACGCCTGTGCCTCGACATATGAGAGCTCCGTGCCAGGTGGCCGGATCATTAATCAATAACAATCTCATAACTTAAACGTTACAGCCGAAAGGACTAACCCTCATTAAACACTGTAGAATTGGCGCGCCGGGGTAGTACCTTCCCAACTAAATACAAATAAAAGTCTTGCCGCATATATGGTAAGTATAGATAATTGTGGTGTGCTCTTGGGAGCCACCGAAAACACATCAACCATGATTTTATTTCCATATGATAATGTGTCTCTTTTACATCAACGTTAATATGGAATTTTGAGTTATGCATTCTACGAACTATCACAGCATACATTAATGTTATTAGTATGAAGTTGTGATTTGCATGGTTCCAAGTCAACCATGGAAAGGAATTTAAGTTAAGATGTAATTTTTTTATTATTATGTGTAAGTTTGTTGGTTAATGACAGTGACATATATGCCCAGTACTTTCACATTCATAAGATCCCTTATATACCATGAAAAAATCACTTAAATCAACTCATAAAATTACATTTAAAATTTTGTTATTTAATAAAAAATATTATTTATTTATTATTTGTGTTATTGTTGTGTGTTTTAATTTAATTTAAAGTTATTGAGATTTAATGATACAAAATATTTGGACAACAATGTTATGTTATATTTAGCATGATATCCTTTCCATAGAAACAAGTGACGTATTAAAAATGAACTTGTACACTTTTAAAGGCTAATAATTTTCATTTTAAAAAGGGTGGTCTTATATTTTTGTTTTGAAATTTTAACTTTATTTATTTTAATTTTTCAGATTTACAAATAAGTGAAATTAATGATTTTTGACTTATACTTTATTTGATTAATTGATATAAAATTAGTTTTATTTTAAATTTGTGATTTAAATAATAAAAATAAAAATTCACTTTACATCTTACATTTTGAACTCTTTATTTTATTTTTAGGTATTTTTCAAAGAATAATTTTATAATACAATTGATTTAGTGATATATTAATGATTTTTGAATTTTAATTAATTTAAAGTTAATCTAATTAATTATGTTTTTACAAAAAAATTATTCAATTCTACATTTAAAAAACATTAATTGAGCATATTTATATCTTTTTCAAATTTACATTACTTATATTAATTTTTTCACATATTTAATACCAAATAAAATGACTCTAAAAATTAACTCAAAACTATATTTTAAAATATAAATTTGTTTGAGTATACTTATTTTTTCAAATTCACATTATTTTCATATGACACTTTATATGCTAAGTACTTTCACATTCACATTACTTTCATATGACACTTTATATGCTAAATACTTTCATATTCACATTACTCTCACATGATAAGTTATATATCAAACACAAATCAATATGAAAGTAAACTCATAAAATTACATTTAAAATTTATACAATTAAAACCTTAAATTCTATTTATTTATTTGTGTTGTTTGTGTATATATAATTACACACAAACATTCTATTATATTGTGTATTTTAAAATGAATTAAAGTAATTGAGATTCAATGTTTCAAAATATTTCTACAACAATGTAAAGTGGTATGGTTATGAAATTTGAATATAGATTTTAAAAACTAACTCAAAATTATATTTAAAACACTTTATTATATGGTGTATTTTAAAATGAATTAAAGTTATTGAGAATCTTAATTATTTTTTTTTTTTTATTTGTGTTAATGTTGTGTTATCTTATCTGTTGTTTGTGTATATATAATTATACACACATTGTAATATGGTGTATTTTAAATTAAATTAAAGTTATTGAGATTTAATGTTATAAAATATTTTTACAACTATGTTATGTTATGATTAGCATGATTTTCTTTAAATTAATTGAAAGTTATTGAGATTTAATGTTACAAAATATTTATACAATGATGTTATGTTATGTTTAGCATGATATTATTTCCATAGAAACAAGTGAAATATTTACAAATAAGTGATATTAATGTAAAGGCTATAATAATTTATAGTAATAAAATAATAATCTATATATTTATTTAAATTACTATGTGATATTGTGATGTATTAAAATGTGTTGTGTTATGTACATATTTAATTGTGCATAATTTAGTGTATTTTAAATTGGCATATTTTAAATTAATTTTAACTTTTTATACCTCAAATGTAAAAAATAATTACATTTAAAATTTAAAATTTTGTTATTTTAATAAAAAGTAATAATTAAAATTAATGAAGCTTTTGAAAATAAATTCAATTTAACATTTAAATTTGATTGAGCATATTGGTCTCTTTCCACATTCACATTACTTTCACATGACACTTTATAAACACACCACAAAACACCGTAAAAATCAACTCAAAATTGCATTTAAAATTTGAAATTGTGTTATTTATTAAAAAATAATATTTAAAATTAATTGATGTGTTTAAAAAAAAAGGGTAAACTTTTAACGACAATAATAATTTTCAATTTAATAAGGGTGGTCTTCTAGTTTTATTTTAAATTTTTAAATTTTGTAGTTTTATAAATAAATGATATTAATGATTTCTGACTTATACTTTATTTAATTAATTGATACAAAATTAGTTTTATTTTAAATTTGTAATTTAAATTATAAAAATTAAAATTCACTTTACATCTTACATTTTGAAGTTTGATTTCATGTCTTTCTATCTAATAATATAGTTTCCACACAATACTTTTTGTACCAACCACAACTCATCTTTAAAAAGTTATATAGTAAAAAATTATTAATTGGAAAATAAAAAAATTATACTAATAAAATAACAATTTATATATTTATTTAAATTAGAGTGTACAATGTTATGATGTATTGTTATTTGCATATTTGATTGTGCATAATTTAGTGTCTTTTAAATTGACTTATTTTAAATTAATTTTAACTTTTTATACTTCCAATGTAAAAAATAATTTAAAATTACATTTAAAATTTTAAAATTACGTTATTTTAATTAAAAAAATAATATTTAAAATTAATTGAAGTTTTTGAAAAGAAATCCAAGTCAACATTTAAATTTGATTGAGCATACTTATCTCTTTTCACATTCACATTACTTTCACATGATACTTTATAAACACGACCACAAAAAACTCAAAATTACATTTAAAATTTTGAAATTGTGTTATTTATTAAAAAACAATATTTAAAATGAATTCATGGGTTTGAAAAAATGTCATCTTCACATTTTAAATTTGATTGAGCATACTTATTTCTTTTCACATTCACAATTTGATTGAGCATACTTATTTATTTTCACATTCACATTACTTTCACACCATGCTTTATAAACCAAGCACAAATGGCTGAAAATTATCATAAAATTACATTTAAAATTAGGCTATTAAGTAAAAAATTATACAATTAAAATTATATTATTTATTCATTTGTGTTCGTGTTGTGATATGTTGTGTTATGTGTTATTTGTGTATATATATAATTATACACATAACTTTGTGTGTAATATGATGTATTTTAAATTATTTTAAAGTTATTGGTATATGGCTTTTGTGATTCATAATATTGTTTTTAAAAACTACTTTAGTAATAAACACTTTTCTAACCAACCAGTGTGGAAATCATTATTGTTATATGATATTTAGATTAATTATTAATTATAATACTATAACCTTTTAATTAAAACAATAAATTCCAAGAAGATTTATTATTCTATAAATATAATTTTGAAAAAATAAAAATAAATGAATAAATAAATACAAATAACATAATAAATAAATAAATAAAATACAAAATAAAAATAAAAATTGTGGTAAATAAATACCTTATAAGCCATATATATATATATATATATATATATGAAGGGTATGGGGTAAGAAATTAAAAAAAATAATACAAGAATATAAATAGAATGAAAAAAAGAATATGATTATTTTTAATAATATGATTATTTTTAATAATTTTATATTATTAGTTTCATTTTATTAAAAATTTATTCTATATTGAAGGATTTGTTTTAAAAAAAAACAAACAAACAAAAGGGCACAACGAAGGGTCGAGATCCAATATCTACTAACACCCAATCCATCATCTCTAACACCCCATCCATCATCTCTATTAAGGTTAACAGGTCTTTTTTTTTTCGATTTCTAACGCTTCTCTTAACTTAAGGTGATGAAAAAGGTCAATCTTAACAATTACCTTAGTTTCTTCGATGCAAATGTGATTCTTTGTCTTGCTAAGGCAGAGGAGTGTGTTTTTCCATGCTTAAGGTCTGCCACTTGCTCATGAATCCTTTGATTAATGGAATTTAACCAATGTAAGGAGCCCCACAGGAGCAAGGAATTAGGTATACACCTTCACATTCCTTAGAGCTAACTCAGTCTTTAAAAGATTTTAGAGAACTCTGAATAGTATGGAGGGCTTTGAAAATCGAAGAAACATTATGTTTCTTGAGAATGCTAACAATCTTATCCTTCCGTTGAATAAATGGGAGTCTATAACCTCTTGTTTTATTCCTTTACTATTTACTTGTTGTTACAAGAGTTATTATGACACACATTTAGGTACATAATGTGTTTAAGTTTGTTGTTTAAGGTTTCGTATTCGGTATTGCAAGTTCTATAGTAGAGTAAAGTAATGATATTCTATGAATAAACATCTGAGTTTCTAATTGCCTGAAATAAAATCAATCTAGGAACAATTGAAAACACATGATATGTTTACATAGAAAAAGAAAGATTACACGAAGGAACAAAACATTGTTTTTATTCTCTGTGGTAATTAAAAGATGAAGTAGCAGCTTTCTTTCCCTTAACCTTCTACTATTGGTGAACAATTACTATGAGACATGCTGTCGAAGTAATAATGTTTTAGAAAATAGATGTTTGTGCTATAACATGTATAAATTTACATATCACTGGAATGAATCTGTAGAATATTTGTGGTTATAGCAAATTTGAGGAAATAAAACATACAGGTTACTGTAATAAATATATAGTTTATATACCACTGTAGGAAACTATGTGAATCACACATGTTCTCACAGTGAGCAATGCAAAACATAAGCTACCACCGTGAAAATGAGAAATTGAAACCCACTGTAATTGAAATCTATGTACCCAGATACTGTAGAGACTAGTTAACTTCCACATAAAGGAGAAAGCACACAAGGAATGGGAGAACCGGCCATATAAGGGTTTAGAACTATGACCCAAAAACAGGATCTCGGTTCTGGTCCCAATGAAGAACCTCTACTGGATCAATGAGAGACCACAGTGAGAAATAAATGAAGAAATTGTATACATTAACCAAGCTAGAATACTTCAAAGAATAAGGATGAATATTGCTAACCAAACCATGCAATTGATAAATTATTAAAATGCAGAAGCTGGAACGAACAAGGTCTATAATCCATAGAATAAACTAAATATTCTAGCGAGAAAAACGTAGTAGCATAACATTCAAATATAAACATTGAAGTTCAAATGCAATACACAGCCAAAGCAACGCAAAAGTTGGAGAACCCATAACATGATAAAACCGGTTGTGTAGACACAACATTGTATAACTGAAGATATCCATAGGTATATTTACAAATTTGAAAGAAAAAGAAACAGAGATGTAGCTTTGAAATTTTAAAACCTTATGAAACAGTGCATAGGTCACTGAGGACCAATTCCGGTGGACATATATTGGGACATGGCCGAGCCCAAAAGAAAAGACAGTGTAAAAAAAACCCATATCAAAAACTAAACATTTAACTGCTCATGCAACCGATAGCCAGAATTCTTTGCCTGCAAATTTCAACAGAGGAAGGCCAAGCGTTACAACATGTAGTATTACGGGCTGAGTATAAGGAAGAAAATGTGAGAGGCTCTTATCGTTTGACAAGGGATTCGAGCCAAGGAAGAGACTTCAAATTGGAATGTTTCTTGTTCACCCAAATTGTGCCTAACGAGAGCACAAACAAAAATAAACTAGTGCCTCTGACAATTCTAGGAAAAATAAGAAAGTAGATAAAAAAATGCTCATATTTCTCAGTATAGAATTTATAAAAGGAAAATTGGCATGCAAACGTTACCGAGAAACATGTATGGAGGAGAACGTCGGAGATTTCAAGGCATGTGTGAACCATGAAGCCGAGACTGAAGGCGAACAAGGCACACACAATTCTCTTCAGCTGGCAGAGCCATTCCCAAAGGCGTCGTAGAATTTTTTCATCATAATCAGCTCAGCTTACCAACAAGGAAAGGAAAAAACGACAAGAAAGGAGTAACACAGAATCAAACTGATAACGAAACTCTCCTCGTGGTGGTATGTGCTGAGCATCACCGCAAGAGCATACAGTTGCAGAGTCGAGAGCTCCTTGGCATAACGCAGCAATGAAACAATGGCAGAGGTGTTTGGGGAATGGGTAGTTACCCTAACCCACCCCATTTCTGGATCTTCATCAATCTCAAGGGGAAGCAATCCAACGACGCAGAATATGACAACCAACCTTGCCAGATGGAGACTGTAACACCATGGAGGCATAACATTAATCATTGGTGTAATAATATAGACTAGACAAGTCAAATAAATAAATATGTAATTCCTATTAGACATTAAGTGCTGTTGCGGGTTAATCATCTTGGGAATCAAATGATGGTTCATACTATGTGACAAATACATGAGAAGGCTAACTTCGTACCCAAGAAATTAACACATGTACAAAACTGTTAGTCGGATTATATAGCCAACTTCATATGGATAGGTTCGTTACCTAAGTGAATGTGAAATATAAACCTTGTAATTTGATTATGTTGAAATGTTTTACATGTAGTTAAAGTAAAAGGCATGATTGATACATAGTATATACATGATCTAGTTTTTTTTTACATAACATGTACATGTTTCAATTTTTTTTTTTAATATAAGCAGTAAAAAGTAAGGATGTAAGTAGGTAAGTGTTACAAGTGGTATCGGAGCCAAGTTACAATCTGGGGCCAAATGGGCTAGAACCATACTATACTGTTATGTTATGAATTCTCTTAAATTTAATGATTTGATATTGCGTTAAGTATAGGAACAGATTCTTGTAATCCATCATGAGAAGAGGATCAAGTCAAAACCCACCCAAAAACATGGGAGAGTCCCATCTTGTGACCAATTTTGAGGTTAGTCCTGAAATGTGGGTGCAGTTAAGTGTGGACCAGCATCAATAGACAAAAAGAATGTTGGAAGAACAACAACGACAGACAAATAAGTTTTTGGATACTGTACAATAGCTACAAACAAAAATGCTTAAAGTTCACAGTGACAATGAAAGGATGATGAGATAATAAGAGAGGATATTAAAGAGTCTGTCGAATAGACAAATTCTTCCCAGTGGAAAACCTAGCCCTGAGAGAAACACTCAGGAAAACATAGAACAACGCCAAGCAGTACATGATCGTGTCAAATACAGTCGAACACCAAGAAGCCATAAAAGTTGAACATATAATGAGGCGAAATTTGGAAATGTCATGGAAGAACAAGAGTTGAAGAAACAGAAGGTGGAATCGCAGGGAGAATTTCGAAAGATCAAACCTCCAACCTATGATGGAGAGGTGGAAGAAATGGCAGAAGCTTGGATAATAAATATGAATAAGTACTTTCAAGTGTATGAGTATAAAAACAAACTAAAAGCTCGCCTAGCCATTTACTAACTGCGGGAAAAAGCAATGCTGTGGTGGGAGGAAGTGAAGAATGTACGAGAAGTGGAAGATCAAAATGTAACTTGGGATGAGTTTCAGCATTAATTTAAATAAAAGTACCTAACTGAACGATTTTACGATGAGAAATCTCAAGAATTTCATGATTTGAAACTGGGCCAAATGACTATGGATGAATTTATTACAAAATTCATGTCTCTACTAAGATCTGTACCTTACCTACGTGATGAAAAGGCCAAGGTGCAACGTTTTTTGAGCAATTTTCCAATTCACATGAAAGAAATAATTGAGTTCATGAATCCGAAAACCATGGATGAAGCAATTAGGAAAACGCGAATGTGTTATCAATAGTCCAAGTCGAAGGGAGAAGTTGGGAAAAGTTGGCCACCTCGAAAGGGCAGAAAAGTTTTATTAATAACAGAAATAATTGATTAAGTAATTTCAAGAATGATGCAAGACATCCACTCAACAAACATAATGGAAAAAGCCAAACTAGAACCAAATGGATAGGGGAGGAAAGGCCTAATGAAGCTTCTAGTAGACCCGATATTGGGCAACCCCAGAAACCTTCGTTGCAATGCTGGGGATGTTGATAAGCACATTATTTAAAGAACTGCCCACATCGAGGAAGGAATGAGGTGGCAGTAAATCTGCAAGAAGCGTCCAGGGTGGGGGATGTAGCTCGAAATATACCTAGAATCAACGCAACACTGTAGGATCGACAAGTAGATTACCAGCCAACCATGATAGAATTCGAAGGTAAGATTAAAACTTGATCTCTTTCTATTTTAGTTGATCCTGGTGCCAATTTGAGCTACATACACCCCCGTGTAGTTGAAATCAGTAAGTTGCAGGAACAGAAATTTAAAAAGCCTTGGTTGGTTCAGTTGGTTATAGGGACTAGAAGACGAGTTCATACAAAGGTACCCAATTGTGAGTTGAGTATTGGGGACCAACACATAACTGTGGAACTTAATGTTCTACCATTGGGATCTTATGATATATTACTAGGAATGGATTGGATGGAAAGACATTGGTCCTTAGTGGACTGCAAGAATAAGGTTATACATTTTAAGTCTAATGATGGGTCAAGACAGGAACTGCAAGGCATAAAAAAGCCTTTGAAGTTGCGACCTATTACAACATCACAACTAAGTAAATGTATAAGGAAGGGTTGCGAGCGTTATGCAATTCAAGTTGGATTCACCATTGCAAAAGATAAGATTTTTATGCTAGAAAATATTCCTATTGTACAAGAATTCCAAGATGTCTTCCCTGAGGAGATTCCAGGGCTGCCACCAAAAAGAGACATATATTTTACTATTGAATTAATACTCGGGACAACACCTGTGTTCCGGACTCCATACAAAATGAGTGTACTGGAGTTAACAAAGTTAAAGATGCAATTGCAAGAATTGATGGATTAAGGTTATATTTGACCAAGTGTGTCCCCATGGGGAGCACCAGTGCTGTTTGTAAGGAAGAAGGATGGTACTATGCGTATATGCATGGATTATAGTCAACTCAGCAAGTTGATTGTTAAAAAAAAGTACCCCCTACCATGCATCGATGATCCGTTCGACCAAGTCAAAGGAGCTATAGTATTCTCCAAAGTTGACTTAAGGTCAGCCTACCATCAGATCCATATCAAGGATGAAGATATAAGCAAGACTGCTTTCCGTACCAGGTATGGACATTATGAGTTTTTGGTGTTACCGTTTGGGTTAACCAATGCACCGACAACATTTATGAGCTTAATGCATGGAATCTTTCACCTGTATTTGGATAAATTTCTGTTAATTTTCATTGATGATATATTAATTTATTCCAAGAGTGTGGAGGAACACAAGGAACACCTGCGCATCATGCTGAAAATGCTCAGAGAACATCAACTCTATGCCAAGTTTAGTAAATGTGATTTCTTTAAGGAGCAGATCCAATACTTGGGATATGTGATTTTAGCTGACATACGCTCATTTATGGGTTTGGCGGGTTACTACCTACGATTCATAAATGGTTTCTCTAAAATAGCTTATCCTATTACGTTTTTTCAAAGGAAAGGACGAGTTTTTAAATGGACACAAGAGTGTCACAACAGCTTTGAGCTATTGAAAGAGCTGTTAACTACTGCCCCTGTTTTGAAGGTAGCATACCCAAGTAAAGAATTTGAAGTATGTACTGATGCATGCAAGGAGGGTGTAGGAGTAGTATTGACTCAGAAGGGAAGACTCATAGCTTATGAGTCTAGAAAATTAAAATATCACGAGCAGAGATATTCGAAATATGATTTGTAGTTAACTGCAGTTGTGCATGCCTTGCGGATATGGAGGCATTATCTGCTAGGAAAAATATTTGTGCTGAGAACCGATCATAGTAGCCTAACCAGCTACTTTAAGCAGGCTAATTTGAATGCCCGCCAAGCCAGATGGAATGCATTCCTTAGTGAATTTGATTTCAATATTCAACATGCGAAAGGAAAAGAGAACCAGGTGGTGTATGCCTTAAGCAGAAAATTGCACGACATTTATGAACTTTATTTCAACCAGAATGAATTTAATTTTCAAGATCATATTTTGGAAGCAGCAAGGGAGGACCCAGAATATCAGAACTTGTAGCATCAAGTAAAAGATGATGAAAGACGAGGGAAGCAGTCCGAATATGAACTCAGTGAGAAACAACTTGTTTTTCAGAAGAGGATATATATTCCCAATTAGAATGGTCTAAAGAGAATTATTTTGGATGAGTATCATAGGATCACCTATTTTGGGCATCCAACATACAAAAAGATAATAAAAAAAATCAGAAAAGACTACACTTGGCTGGGAATGCGAAGAGACATAGCAAAATACTTGACCAAGTGCCTCGAGTGTCAGCAAATTAAGGTTGAACATCAACGTCCTGCGGGATTGCTTCAACCAATTCCAGTGCCCGAATGGAAGTGGTATGTCATTTCCCTTGACTTTATCACTGGACTACCTAGGAATAAAAATCATAATGATTCGATTATGGTGGTAGTGGATAGACTCAGCAAAGTGTCCCACTTTATCCCTGTTCAATATACCTATAAGATAGTACAAATTGCTGACATTTTTATGAAGAAGATTTTCAGATTGCATGGTATACCTCGAGCAGTCATTTCAGAACGTGATGTAAAGTTTAGATTAGCATTCTGGAAGACGTTATTTAGTGGACTGGGAATGCAAATACAATTTAGTACTGCCTACCACCCGCAAACAGATGGGAAAACAGAAAGGGTAAATCAAGTTTTAGAAGACATGTTGTGCACGTATGTAATGCAACAATCAATGAAATGGGAGGAGGACCTACATTTGGTTGAGTTTGCATACAATAACGGATATCAAGAATCTCCTAAGATGAGCCCTTTCGAAGCATTGTATGGGAGACAATGTCAAACTCTTATAAACTGGAATAGCCCCGAAAACAAAATGATGCTTGGACCAGATATGTTGGAAGAGGTGGAGCGAGAGGTTAAGAAAATTAGGCAGAATTTGAAGGCGGCACAAGACCGGAAAAAGGTTTATGCAGACAGAAAAAGAACCTTCAAGGAATTTGCAGTAAGGGACCATGTGTATGTGAGAATCAAGCCAAAGAAAAGCACTCTGCGATGGAATGTTTGTGCCAAGTTGGCTCCCCGCTACTGTGGACCTTTTGAAGTCTTAGAGAGGATAGGGCCAGTGGCCTATCGATTGGCTTTACCAAGCCATATATTAGTGCATAATGTATTTCATGTGTCTTTATTGAAGCGTTATGTGCACGATTCCAAGCACATCATACATTGGTAGGGTATACATGTAAGTCAACAAAGACTTACAATTTGCATATAGTAATCTTCGATTTGAGCTAATTAAAAAAATATTGTTGTTTGCAGGTAGAACCGGATGACAAGTTCCTAGTAGAACCATAGTGTATCCTATATCAAAGAGAAATAATGCTCCAGAAGCGAGTCATCCCCCAATTTAAAGTGCAGTGGAAGCACTTTGGCTCGGAGGAGGCTAATTGGGAAGACGAAAAAGTTATGTATGAGGCTTATCCATGGATGTTCTCAGAAAACGAGTAGCACTGAGGACAATGTTTATCTCAGCGGGGGAAGATATAACAAAAATGTAGCCTCCTGCTTTATTCCTTTACTATTTACTTGTTGTTACAAGAGTTATTATGATACACATTTAGAATGAGTAATGAATGATGCATTCATTAATAACATTAATACATGACTTTTATTTAAAAATATTTAATTAAATGATAATTTTATTTGAGTAAAAGGTGAAAGTAACTGTGTGGTAAAATATTCCAAGAAACCCAGGAAGAGTTTGAGACAATTCTAACAGTTACCTTCCCAAAGAGGATTTAAGGAAAAATCCTAGGAGGGAATGGGGTTCTGTGCAGAAGAGTTAGAGGGTTAAGTAGTGAATGCTAGTTCTGAGTTGTCCAGAGCTGGTGGGAGTACTAGTGGAACTCAAGGAACTCACCCTAGAGAAGCAAGACTGAATTTTCCAATCATGAGGTCAGACTTCTTGTCTCAGACAAATACCTACGACCTGGTGTGGAGAAGGGCGGAGCAGAGGACGTAATCGCCTCGCTCAAGGTTGGGTGGACCGACAGTACTGAGGCAAAACCTGTACTTTGAAGTAGGTACATAATGTGTTTAAGTTTTCTATTTAAGGTTTCATATTCGGTATTGCAAGTTTTATAGCAGAGTAAACTAATGCTATTATATGAATAAGCATATGAGTTTCTAATTACCTGAAATAGAATCGTTCTAGGAACAGTTGAAAATACATGATATGTTTACATAGAAAAAGAAAGATTACAGGAAGGAACAAAACACTATTTTTATTCTCCGTGGTAATTAAAAGATGAAGTAGCAGCTTTTTGTGCTATAACATGTATAAATTTACATATTACTGGAACAAATATTTGGAATATTTGTGGTTATAGAAAATATGAGGAAAGAAAACATACAGGTTACTGTAATAAATATATAGTTTTATACCACTGTAGGAAACTATGTGAGTCACACACATGTTCTAACAATGAGCAATGAAAAACATAAGCTACCACAGTGAAAACGAGAAATTACAACCCACTGTAATTGAAATCTATGTACCCAGATATTGTAGAGACTGGTTAACTTCCACATAAAGGAGAAAGCACACAAGGAATGGGAGAACTGGATGGATAAGGGTTTAGAACTATGACCAAGAAACATGATCTCGGTTTCGGTCCTAATGAAGAACCTCTGCGTATCAATGGGAGACCACAGTGAGAAATAAATGAAGAAACTGTATATATTAACCAAGCTAGAATACTTCAAAGAATAGGAATGAAGATTTCTAACCAAACCATGCAAATGATAAATTTTTAAAATGCAGAAGCTGGAATGAACTAGGTCTATGATCCACAGAATAAACTAAATCTTCCAGCGAGAAAAATGTAGTAGCATAACATTCAAATATAAACATTGAAGTTCAAATGAAATACACAACCAAACCAACACAAATGATGGAGAACCCATAACATGATAAAACCGACTGTGTAGACACAACATTGTATAACTAAAGATATCCATAGGTATATTTACAAATTTGAAAGAAAAAGAAAGAGAGATGTAGCTCTGAAATTTTAAACCCTCATGAAACAGTTTAGAGGTCACTGAGGACCAATTCTGGTGGACATATAACGGGACAGGGCTGAGCCAAAAAGCAAAAACAGTTTAACAAAAACCCATTTAAAAAACTAAACATTTAATTGCTCATGCAACCAATAGCCAGAAAGCCTTTGCCTGCGAATTTCAGCAGAGGAAGGCCAGGCGTTACAACATGTAGTATTACGGGCTGAGTATAAAGAAGAAAACATGAGATGCTCTTACCATTTGACAAGGGATTCGAGCCAAGGATGAGACTTCAAATCGGAATGTTTCTCGTTAACCCAAATTGTGCCTAACCAGAGCACAAACAAAAAGAAACAAGTGCCTCTGAGTTAGAAACTCCAGAAAAACCAAGAAAGTAGATAAAAAAGGTTATATATCTCTGTACAGAATTTATAGAATGAAAACTAGCATGCAAACTTTACTGAGAAACATGTATCGAGGAGAACGTCGGAGATTCCGGAGGCCTGTGTGAAGCATGAAGCCAAGATGAAAGGCGAACAAGGCATGCACAGTGCTCTTCGGCCGGCGGAGCCATTCCCAAAGGCGTCGTAGAAGTTTTGCAACATAGTCAGCTTTACTTACCAACGAGGAAAGGAAAAAATGACAAGAAAGGAGTAACACACATAATCAAACTGATAACGGAACACTCCTCATGGAGGTATGGCCTGAGCATCACCGCAAGAGAATACAATTGCAGAGCCGAGAGCTCCACTCCAGCTTAATGCAGTAATGAAACAATGGCGGAGGGGTTTGGGGAATGGGTAGTTACCCTAACCCACCCCATTGTCGGATCTTCATCAATCTCAAGGGGAAAAAAATCCAACGGCGCAGAAGTTGACATCCAACCTTGCCAGATGGATATTGTAGCACCACAGAGGCATAGCATTAATCATCGGTGTAATAATCTAGACCGGATAAATCAAATAAACAAATATATAATTCCTATCATACATTAAGTGTCGCTTTGGGTTAATCATCTTGGGAATCGAATGATGGTTCATACTATGTGACAAATACATGAGAAGGCTAACTTTGTAGCCAAGAAATTAACGCATGTACAAAATTGTCAGTCACATTATATAGTCAACTTCATATGGATAGGTTCGTTACCTAAGTGAATGCAAAATATAAACCTTGTAATTCGATTATGTTGAAATGTTTTACAAGTAGTTAAAGTAAAAGGCATGATTGATACATAGTATATACATGATCTAGTTTTTGTTTAGATAGCATGTATATGTTTTAATTTTTTTTTTTTTAATATAAGCAGTAAAAAGTAAGGATGTAAGTAGGTGAGTGTTATAGAGTCGAACCCTAGATAACCAATCACTAGAATTTTAAGAGATTTAATATTTTAAAAATATTTGTAGAACATTGTTATGCTATATGTTATGGATATGTAAATTTGTATTTTTTTTATATATAGATATGTATATAGATTTCAACTTTACATTTTAAAATTGTACTTACACAACTCTCATTTGCATGATGTCATTTTCATAGCAATAAGTGAAGTATTAAAAATGAGATTGTAATTCTAAAAGTATAGATTATTTTTGTTTTTAAACATAGGTTGTTCTTTCTTAACTTTTAAAGATAGCATGGCCAAAAGAGTCTCTTACTTTTAGTAAATTTTTTTACTCATTATCTTAGTTTTTAAATTTCAACTTTATTTATTTTTATTTTCACAATCTATATGGTTTTCACATAATATCCTTTGTGCCAACCACAAATGATGTTTAAAATGTTAGTAAAAATTATTAATTGGAAAGTAAAAAATATATACAAACAAGATTGTAATTTATATATTTATTTAAGTTGTGTTGTAATGTATTATGTGATATTGTGATGTATTGAAATGTGTTGGGTAATGTGATATTTGATTGTATACATATAATATTGTCCATAAGTTGCTGTATATTAAAGTAATTGAAACTTTTTAAAATTTGAAGTTTAATAAATATTGGCTTTTATAATATTTGGTCAAGGCTTAAATCATAATTTTGTTTTTCTATTATATATTTTAATAAAATGGATCTATTAAATTTATATTTTTAATTTGATTTATTTGTATATCTTAATAGATTTACTTTAGTTTGTTTATTTGTATGGACTTAAAATAGAAAGGTAAATAAACTTATATGGTTTTCAACTTTACATCTTAAAATTTGATTTTTAACATGTTCATTTTTCTTTATCAGGATATCTCATTATATCAACCACTCTTTATATTTGAAAGTTCCATTCTTATCATATTATACTAACCACTCTTTATATTTTAAAGTTGAGTTCTTAACCTTTCACCTGATAGCCATCTACACTAACCATGGGTGATATAATAAAAATGAACTTATAAAATTTAAAAAATATATTATAATATATAGTCATCATAGTCATGATAGCATGGCCAAAGTATGAGAGAAGTCTTTTATTGTTTAGTATTTTATTTCTTAGAATTTTAACTTAATTTATATAATTTCGTGTTTGCAAATAATAATTTTATAACAAGTTAATAAAAATGAACTTATAAAATTGTAAAAATGTATTAAAATACATAGTCATCGTAGTCATAATAGCATGACCAAAGCATGGGAGAAGTATTTTATTGTTTAGTGTTTTTTTTTTTAGAATTTTAACTTAATTCATATAGTTTTGTATCATAATAATTTTATAGCAAAGTGCACTTTGTTATTAAAATAAAAAAATCTCTTTGATTTAATGATTTATTCAAGTGTTATATTAATTATTAATTATTCAACTTGTTTAATTAAGTGAAATAAAATTAATTTTATTTTAAATTTGTGATTTAAAAATTAAAAAAATTCAACTTTATATACCATATTTCAAATTTGTATTGGTTACTTTCACACTTTTTTCACATTCATATAGTTTTCATATAATACCTTATATACCGACCACAAATGATATTTAAAATGCTAATAAAAATTAAAAATGGATAAATTCAAAATTTATACAAATAAAATTTTAAATTTATATATTTGTTTATGTTGTGTTGTATAATATGTAATGTAATATGGTTATGTATGAAGTGTGTTATGTTATGTGTTGTTGGTTATGTATTTGATGTATTTTAAATAAATCTAAAGTAAAAATTTTATGTTTAATAAATGTTAGCTTTTAAAAAAATAACTTAGATTACCAAGGACACCAAGGATACCAATCCTTTTTACAAGCTTCAAATTAGGACTCCAATCCATTCATAAACCAAAGGCTCCAACTTGGTTTAAGAAAGCCAATCATCCTCTTTAGAAATTCTAACCACCAAACACTAAAAATATAACTCAAACAATGATCCAAAGCTCTACCAAGATATCTCCAAAGCAAAGTTTCAAGGTGTCTCTAGTGGTTGCTCCAAAATGGCTTCAAGAATGTCTCCAAGTGCTCCTCCAAAGTAGCATCAAGGGGCTACTACAAAGTGGCTTCAAAAACTTTAAGAAAAACTTCAAGGATAACTCCAAATATGGTCTCAAAATCAACTTTAATTTTTCTCTTTAAGTGACTTAAGGAAATATCAAATCAACCACCAAAAATATACCTAAACAAAGCCCCAAAAAAGCTATGTATTCATGCCTTACTAAAGTAGTAATAAGTTGAGATATAGGGTTGAACATGTTGAGTTGCAAGGGTCATAATTACAGGTCTAAATAGGTTGAGTTGCATGGGTTGAATTTACATTTCTGAATAGGCTAAGTTGTAGGGCTGAATTGAGGTTGAACTAAGTTGAATTATGGGGTAGAAATAGATTAAATGTTTAATAAGAACAAGTTTGAATTCAAGAAAAATAAATAACTCCAGGAATATTAAAAAAATTGACCATGAAGCCCTCCAAGAAACCTTAGTCAATAGCATAGTGTCTTTAAGAGATGCTCCTACAATATTCTTCTAGGTTCATGAGATATGAACCATATTTTTCCTCATCTTGTTGACTCACTTGTTTTGGTTGAATGATAGGCTGAGTTGCAAGGGTCACAATTACAAATCTAAATAGGCTAAGTTGCAAGGGCTAAAATTCCAACGGTGAATAAGCCGAGTTGCTGGGCCAAATTGAGGTTGAACTAGGTTGAATTATGGGACAGAAATAAACCTAATTTTTAATGAGAACAAGTTTGAATTTAAGGCAGATAATCAACTCAAATTCCTGGTCTCTTGTTGACTGAGTTGTTTTGGTCAAATCAATCAGAGCTTGGCTTATTTATAGGCCTTGTTGCTCATTAAACAAGGCCAACCTATCCTATAGGAGGGTGAGTTAACAAGGTCAACATAGGTTGTTTATCTTCTTGAAAATTTTGTTTTTCTTTAATGGAGAGGAATTGGAGGGTGTCCTATACTTCATTGAAAAGGGCTTAAAGCATTGACGGTCAGCAATGATGGGTCGCTGTGTCAGCAACTGTGAGCGGGAGAATGCCAACACCAATGAGGGAGTTAATATCAGCAATAACACAAGGGTCAATTTTAATCTGATAATGAAGGGGGATTTTAATGAATATTGCTGATACAATAATCACTATGTCTTGCTTCACCATGGTGAAGATACCCTCCTCTTTCCATAGTTTCATTCCAGCAGTCAAACTCTTTTTTTAGGGTATAAGACTTTTTATATATCCTTGTTGGTAGCCAAATCATTGGATATCGAAATCTAGGACAGATCTAGTTATTCCTACATTGTTACATGTAAATAATATACTGAGCAACCCTTGTTAAGGCTATATTTAAGATTAGGTAGTTAAATGGATATTTATTTTGGCTTTGTTTTCACGAGGAATCCCACCTTTCTTTACATCCTTCTTGTGCGAAAATCTCCAATATTTGAATCTAGGCTACGCAATATGCAATCGTATGCTGCCTCTTCCTAGCGATATACTCTACTAACTATGACAAACTGGCCAACTGTTGTTGTTCTTGTATCAACTGCACAAGTATTTCATATTCTCCTCTAACCCACAAAATTTTGTCATAATTGCATTTAAAATTTTTAATAGCTTCCACTCAACTGACATGATTTCTCAAATACGATAAAAAGGCTCTCAATTGGACATCCCCTACATCAAGGTTGGGATTCCATGTTTTGTGATACCAGAAAATTATGATTGGTACATTTCAAAGAGAAATTCTTTTTCTAGATTCGTGCAGCCCTATATGATTCTATGAAGCCATGTTTGTATTCAACCTGGAAAGGCTTATTGTTGATGATAGAATTCTTTTTAAACTTAAACAATCTTTCTATAAAGTACATGTTGTGATTGGTTGGAGGAGCCATGAAACTAAGCACACGATCTATTATCTGTCCGAGTTTCTTCTTATCATTCTCCATCTTGTTCACCTTCCTTTCCAGCTCAGCCATTGTGTTTTATGTTCTCCTTAAACTTTGTTTATATATTTTTCCCATGTCTTGCAAAGGTCACAAATTATTTTTTCGTGCAAATGGAAAGTTATTAGTTTTCCCTTATAAGAGGGTATACACATGACTAATTTATCCTTTGGTTCCTCACCCTCTATTTTCACAACAATGTCTTTTGGTTAGTTTGATCTATGGTTCCTGATCCTCTATTAGTTTCATCTCTGGCTCATGTTACTTTGTTAGTTTCATCTCTAGTTCATGTTCCTTTGTTTGTACTACTATTTCTTTTGTTATTTTCAACTGTGATTCTTGTTCCTCTATTTGCACAACTATGCTTTTTGTCAATTTCATATCTAGTTTATGGTCCTCTGTTTGCACAACGTTGCTATTTACTTGGACCCTTGGAGAAGGTATATCTACGACACCAATTGGTAGGGAATCTGCAACTTGGGTCAAGCAATTTAATTTATCAAAAGTTTCTTTTTGTCTGTGCTCTCATCTGTTAGGGTTTTAATTTTGAGTGGTATTTGTCTACTTTTAATATGGATAATCCTATTCTTCCTTAATAATGAAATATATAGAGGAATATTTGTAGGGGTACTTACTGTTTCAATGTGCTTATTTGTCAATTCTGGAGGTGAAGTTGGTTGGTCCTCATCATCATCACCATGCAATTCTGGTGGTGTAGTTGGTTATTCCTCCTCGACATCCCCATACAAAATTGAAATTGAGGCAAGGCCATCTATTCCGTACCATTTGGCTAATCCTCATATGTACTCATAATGAGAATGAGGAGAGGGAACTTTATCGACTTGTTCTTATGTGTTAGCAAGGTGGCTTAATCCTTGTTCCATGAATCCTTGTTGCATGCATCCTTGCTATATGACTCCTCCTTCCATAAATACACACCGAGCCTAATCCCACCTTTCTTTACATCCACATTGTGCGACAATCTCCAATATTTGAATCTAGGCTACACAATATGCAATGGTCTGTTGCCTCTTCCTGGCGATATACTCTGTTACCTATGAAAAATTGGCCAACTGTTGTTGTTCTTGTATCACATGCACAAGTATTTCATATTCTCATCCAACCCACAAAATTCTCTCATAATTGCATTTAAAATATTTAAAAGCTTCCACCCAACTGGCCTGATTTCTCAAATGCAATAAAAATTCTCTTAATTGGACATCTCCTACATCAAGGTTGGGATTCCATCTTGTGTGAAGAGATACCAGAAAATTATGTGGGTACAGTTCACAGAGCAATTCTATTTCTAGATTCGTGCAGGCCCTTTATGCTTCTATGAAACCATCTCTGTATTCAACCTGGAAAGGCTTATTGTTGATGATAGCATTATTTCTAAACTTCAACAATCTTTCTATAAAATACACATTGTAATTGGTTGAAGGAGCCCAAAAACTAAGCACACCATCCATTATTTGTCTGAGTTTTTTCTTATAATTCTCCATCTTGGTCACCTTCCTTTGCAACTCAACCACTGTGTTTTTCTGTTCTCCTTCAACTTTGTTTATTTATTTTTCCCATGTCTTGCAAAGGTCACGAATTATTTTTTCGTGCAAATGGAAAGTTATTAGTTTTCCCTTATAAGAGGGTATACACATGACTAATTTATCCTTTGGTTCCTCACCCTCTATTTGCACAACAATGTCTTTTGGTCAGTTTGATCTCTAGTTTCTGATCCTCTGTTAGTTTCATCTCAGGTTCATGTTTCTTTGTTAGTTTCATCTCTGGTTCATGTTCCTTTGTTTGTACTGCTATTTATTTTGTTATTTTCATCTGTGATTCTTGTTCCTCTATTTGCACAACTATGCTTTTTGTCAATTTCATATCTAGTGTATGGTCCTCTATTTGCACAATGTCGTTAGTATGTTTTTTTCCAAGGGGTATATTTTCTTGGACCCCTGAAGAAGGTATATCTATGACACCAATTGGTAGGGAATCTACAACTTGGGTCAAGAAATTTAATTTATCAAAATTTTATTTTTGTCTGTGCTCTCATCTATTAGGGTTTTAATTTTGAGTTGTAGTTGTCTACTTTTAATATGGATAATCCTATTCTTCCTTAATAATGAAATATACAGAGGAAGATTTGTAGGGGTACTTACTATTTCAACGTGCTTCTTTGTCAATTTTTGTGGTGAAGTTGGTTGGTCCTCCTCATCATCACCATGAAATTCTGGTGGTGTAGTTGGTTGTTCCTCCTCGACATCCCCATACAAAATTGAAATTGAGGCAAGGCCATTTGTTCCATACCATTTGGATACTCCTCATACATACTCATAATGAGAATGAGGAGAGGGAACCTTATCGACTTGTTCTTATGTGTTAGCAAGGTGGCCTAATCCTTGTTCCATGAATCCTTGTTGCATGCATCCTTGCTCCATGACTCCTCCTTCCATCAATACATCCTGTGGATTCTCTTGCTCTTTCTCTTTTATCAATTCTTCTGTAACAATGTGGATGGTTTCAAGAACTAGAGAAATACTACCTTTCTTTCTCCTATTCTAATTGGATTTTGCACTACTGCCAGGTGTTTCCTGTATCCTCTCAATCCTTTGATGGTAGGTTTACTCCCAAATATTTTTACTTAACCATCATCATCTTTTTTCTCTCCTTTCTATGGGGATTTAGCAATAGAATCTAGTGTTTTAAAGCTCCGACTTGGTTTTGGAACTGCCCGAGGGTTGACTCTGACTCTGACTTCGAATCCGACTTGGTATCGACTCGATCAATTCGGTTCCAATGACTTGGTATTTGTAAAAAAATACATTAAATATTAATTTTTTTTATTAAAAAAACATAATTTTAAAGATTTTCATTCATGTTTCGAAACACACAAAATTATAATATAGATAAAAGACAACACCTGATCAAAGTAGGCTCATGAATATATTCATTATATCAAAATGGCACCCAGTGAATTGTCCAATACATACATGATATAGATATCAGAACAAAAAACATAACCAAGGAGGCTCTAAATGGCCTCTAAAACAAAACATGACTAGTCACTACTACTAGACAAGGCAATATTCTCTGGCTCGGACTTTGAATCAGAGGGGGAAACCCATGGCTGCTCCTCCTCATCAAGATCCTCAACTAGAACCATAGCACTAGCATGATGAGCTTGAGATAGACGAGCTATGCACTGAGGAAGTGCTTGTGGCTGCAACTGGAGGACTTGGGCCTGGGCCTGCAGCTGTTATTAGTGGATCTGCATTTAACTAAGCCTCTCCCTATAAATCAAATTTGAACCCCACATCAATATCCTCATCAGGGTCAAACTCTGGTGGATCTGTCTCCACTACCCAATTTTATGTTGGATCAATATCATCCAACACAATGGGATCTGAATCAGGTCTTTTATTTAGCAATTGTTTGCATCTTAGTTGGAGGTTGTATTAGACATAGACTAGATCATTTAACCATTTTTGCTCCAAACAATTTTCTTCTTAGTGTGAATCATCTCAAATACATACAAATTGCGCTCACAGCCCTTTGAAAACCAGTTTCAAGTCCAAATTTGGATGTTTCTGGGGTTCGTTGGCCATCACTAGGTCGACCGGTCTAAGTCAGAATCGGCTGAGTCGACCAGTTTGTGACCAAACCAACCGATTTGGTAATCGGCTTGGACAGGGGGTTGGCTTGGTTGACTCAGTCGAATCCGAGTCACAAGGTATCAAATGAACGCTTTGATTTATGCACACATTGAGCCATATGCTCTAATGTTTTTGCAAGAAATAAAGCTATGTTAACCAACCTGCCATGACACAAGTGGTATAACAACTGGAGGTGTTGGTACTAAATAATGACACACCTTCCTTTGCACGTGAAAATTTTCAAGACAAGTAATGCAATATCTTTCTAGGGTTGTGGTGATGCCCTCTTGTCAAATCTTGTGCTTATCTTCTGTAGTTGTTCACCTCCCTTAAGGAATTATCGGACAACATCAGGTTGGGGTCTTCGGGGCGCAAACCACTATTCTCCTGTTTGGGGTAACCCTGTCACTTCCAAAATTTATTCTTTTGTCGTATGCACCATTGTCTATGCTACCTCAGAGCTACTCTCCTTATAAAGCATGGAAATTCTAGAGCTATGCCATTGTCATGCCCCTCACACCTGTGAATATACTCTATCCAACCTACTTGTTCAAAAAATGGTTAAACACATGGAAATTATTGTAGCAATTCTTCACTAAATTCTTTATGAACCCTTGGGCCTCCCAACTTTAGTTAGAGTTCAGACTGACTATGGATGTGTTTGTTCTCTGCAACAGTTTAAATGTGGGAGAACGACGCAATGGAAGGGTTGAGGTAATGAGTCCAGTAATATCACGTGGCATCATCTATTGTGGCAACAATATGTAGTCAGGTGTTTCAGCAATGGTTTCCGCTCATTTGGCACCAACCGTTCGTTGCTATCATGTTCAGGGGATATTTATATTTCTATTGTACGCAGTCAGGTGTTTTCGCATCGGTTTCTGCCCATTTGGCACCGAATTTTTCTTACTGTCGTGGTCAAGGGAGATTTTCGTTTTTGTTGTAAGCAGTGAGGGGTTGCCGCAACAATTGCCATCCAATTGGCACCAACAATTCATTGTTGTCGTAGTTAGGGGAGATTTCTATTTCAGTTGTACGTAGTCAAGTGTTATCGCAACGGTTACTGGCCATTTGGAACCAACCATTCTTGTTGTCATGGTCAGGGGAAATTTCCATTTCCATTGTACGCAGTCAGAGATTCCCCTTGTACCCAGTCAACAGTTGCCGCAACGGTAACCATTGGAATGTGATGGCCCTGATTTTCCATAATAATAATTTAAAGTTTGATTACGTGCAACTTTGTGGCCCCATGCACCATTACATCGACTCCTTAAATTACCTGCCTTAAAAAGTATTGGTTACAATTTATTAGTTATCCTTGAATGCATATTATAATTTTTCATAGTATCAAGTTAACTTCATTGATTTGCAGGCTGTTCATATTATTTTCATTGTTTGTAGGCTTATTTGTTGTTGTCATGTATGTCAGAACATGCTTCAATTCAAATCACCTGATCTTGTGGCTGTAGATGTTGATAATGGAGAAATCCACAACAATTGAATTGTTTTTTTGGATATTTATACAATTATGCCCCTTAAACTAGGTTTGATCTATGGATTGGAAAAATGCAAGATATTACAATTGCATTTTGCATTTTTCATTTAACCATGTATAAAGGGAAAATAATGGTTGATCTATAAACTATCTTGGTTGGCTTGTAACCAAAGGTATCTAACATAATTTGTTATTGAAGGGGCTTATTTAGTAATTCGAGCTCATTAGACTTTTATTAGAGACTTGTATAAATTTTGCATGTGCTACTCATGTATAATGAATCAATGAATGTTCCTAGAAGTTGGAAATGTGAAGAGGTATTGAATGCATTCTAAGGTCTTATTTTGCAACATCTTTTGGAGTCCTCTATTTGATAATAAAATATTTATTTTTTTCTGTTTATTTTTTGGTTCTATTTAAAGTGATCTTAACTGATAAAATAAAATTTGTAAAATTTGCGGCAACTTGATGTTTGACCGTTACAATAGATCACTGGTTGACCATTGAGGCAGATCACTGGTTTACCATAGTGGAAGCATGCTGGCTTAGAGGTGGGATTCCTTACAGTTGTGGCAACTCGTTGGGTGACCATCGTGGTAACTTGATGGGTCACTATTGCAACACATTCTGTTTTACCGTTGCAACAACTCATTGGGTTAGAAAATGGTAATGCAAGTCAAATGGGAAACACTCATTGCCCTTTTGATGCAAGACCCTAAAGAAAATATCATATTTTCTAGAAGGGATTTATATTTGTCTAAAGTACATCGAAAACACATGGATATTGATTGTATTATAAAAATCCCTTCAACTAGAATTGGAGACTTTATTAGAGGAGATTAAATGAACCAAGATGCTTCATGTTCTTTCACCCAGGTACAAAATAAAATCTTGGGTTCAAGGCCTACTGCTTCCTTGCTATATGAAGTGCAAGTTTTTTAGATATGCATTGTTTATATGTTTTTTTTTTCTTCTAAATATGTCTAATTTCTATTATATGGTACAAAAGAGGTACATTTCAAAACATTCCCACCATAATTGCTACACTAGCCAATTCCGATGTGAAAAATGTTCAAAAAAACAAAAAAGGGACTGCCGTTGTTGGGGAAACCAGCCCAAAAATTAGACCATGTCTCAGGAGGAGTGATGCCTTAGATGGGGAAACCAACACATAGCATAATCATCCAAAATTTAGACATACTATGGAAAGAAAAATAAAGCATAAAAATAATTATGGAGATGTGATTGACAAAGGAGAGAGGCACCATGGCGCTAATCCTTTTGCAGCTTGTCATTCTAAATGTCTTCAAGAGGTGGATCTTCCACAATGAAGCATCCATAGTCTTCTCATAGGTCATCATCCTGCTTGGATAGCTGGGGAGCCGACTCTGGCGTGGAGGCAAAGTGTGCACCCAAAGCTGCTGCGTTTTCGTCCTTAGCTAAACTACTGCCACTTTCGCTACCCGAGGAATTCGCCACGGATTTGTGGGTAGAGCCACCAATTTCTTGGGCTACAGGAGGAAGGAAGGTGTCATGGAAGACTTACGCATTCTTTTCCGAGACCCCAAGCCAGAGGAGCTGGAGGGGGCATTAGGGATGCACAACGAAATGAGGGCCGACACTCTTTGCTGGTCCGATGCCTCTGTTGAATTCACATTGAGGGTGAGCTCAACAGGGAAATCCTTGGAAAGGGGAAGATGAGGATGGGAGGGTTGGCCATGACCTCTTCCTCAACAACACTTCATTCTATGACATCGCGGCATCGAGGCATCAGAATTCTCAGATGGAGAGGGGTTGCAGGTGGAATTGCAAACAAAGATATGGAAGGAGGCCTTAAGTGGGAGAGAAGACATGGGATAGAGAGCTTAATGCGCAGCAGTGAGGTTGTCTAACTGAACTGAGAGGCGAAGGGAGGAGAATGAAGAAGAGGCATCTATGGTACCCATGAAATAACTGAGCGGGCGACTGCAAGGACAACTATTAATGGCGGTGACAGGAGGGAGTTTAATGGCACTGGGGTGGTAACAGGGAGCTTTGAAGACTACCCCACGTGAACCATGTGCAACCATGTGGCTATGAAAACTATTGCACAGAGGAGGATCTAGGTCAAGCCTGTTATTAGAGACCCGCATCCGGGAGCATTGTTTAGATGTTGGTATTAATAATGCTCGATCATTTTTAATGTATTCATATGTATTGGATTTTCTAACATTTTTATGCAAATATGCTTGTTCATATGGCCCTGAGGATAGAAGAGGACAAGATGAAATGAAGCAAAGATCCTCATTTGCGAAAAAGAGGGGTTACCATTTCCATTTCATTGTAAAAGTTATAGTTCAAATCCTTGAGCTAGTGATAATAAAATATAACACGTATGAGCATGTAGGTAGCCAAGGATGGTGCTAAGTCCCTACATCAACCAAAGTTATCAAGGGACATTGTTTACTATGGAGAGATTCGTTTCTTCTTTGAAGTTGTAGTTGACTTGGTTTGCAAAATGCATGTTAACAAATATGTTGACATGGATGCTTCAATTCGAGATAGGGATTTCTTTTTGTGTAGGAAAGATGTTGTTAACATCTATAATATTCTAATGAAAGGAAAGTATCAGTTGCATAAGAAGGACAAAATGTGTGTGAAAATTTGGTACAGAAAACACCCAAATGATTTTTTATTTTATCAAAAGGCTAATGGTGGAGAGATCCATTTTATAGTTGGAATTTAGACGAAGTGGATGTTGGAAACCATGGTGAAGCTATCGAATAATAGCCTAATACCCATGGATTCAAAATGCATCACAAATAAATATGGGTTGAGTGTATTAAGAATGATTTATATAGTACAATAATTTGATTAGTAATGATTAATAATGATTAATGCACTGAAGTTGACTTCATATGTTTTTTTAATGTGATAATACCAGTTGTACTCTATCATGGTGTTTGATGAGGAACAAATTGGGGTGCCAATTACATTGGTGGAGGCATCATGTAATGAATTGATCCAGATGGATATTTGTGGCCACCCACCTATTCCATTTGGACCCCCACCATCGGTTCTTTCATTTTTTCTGTTAAAGCACAACTTACTATTTTTAGCAGTTTTTTCGGGTCTTGAACTTTCGGAGTTGTTTTAAGGATCTAAACGATGTTTTTTGGGAAAACTGGGAGAAACATGGAAGTTCCTTTGATATTTCACATTCAAAAATTTGTATTCCTCAGATATATCTTTCAAATGAGGTATTGAGCGTGTCAAACATAGATCATATGCTAAAGTTATGTCCCCGAGAAGTTGATGTACCGATTTATCCAAACGGGGCCCATAGTTTTGGCGCTTCATCTGCTAGGGTTATGTTTTTGGATTTTTAGGGTTTTCCATTGTTTCTCAACAATAAATATTCCTTTGATCCTCATTGTAACACAATTCAGAGGCCTATAGCCACCACATCTATTCGTAGAGATAAGCTACCAACGCCCTACCTAGTTTATTTCCATTATGTCTCTAATCATATTTCAATCATTTGTTATTAATGAAAGGAAGTTTTGTTTCCGATACATCTCTGTTTTTATGTCTATTTTTGTATTTTATTGTGTTCCTTCATAAATTCAGATCAGTGGTATCAGAGTGGTCTACTCTTTCTCTTTTTTTATTTGCATATCCCCAATGAGGTCAAGGTATAAGGAGTTAGGGCTCGATCTAGTTGAACCCTTGCAAGATCAACCTCGCAAACCCCAACGAGCTCCCATGGTAGAAGAAATGAAAGATGAGGGAGCAAGAGATCCTATCAAAATATTGCTCGAGGAGGCCCTAGAGAAACAATGGAACGCGATGATGGATAACTTTTCCCAAATCCATCAACGACTGCCCACCGACGGGGCATCTACATCCTACAGCCACTCTGGATGCCCCACTCATTTTAAGGTACAAGTCAACTTTGAAATTCCTATATTTTAATGCCATATAGATGCAGACATTGTAGATGGATGGTTGAATTTGCTGGAAGGGAATTTCTCTATCCATGATTTCTTCGACCGAGAAAAGATTATTTTTCACTTCTCAAAGCCACCCCCCATTTCAAAGACTGGTGGCAAACCTACTTTGATGAAAAGTATGAGAGGGAACCCTCTTTGTTCTTGGCTGCACCCACTTGGAATTCATTCCGAGATGACATCAAGGAACAATATTTCCCGGTGGGGAGCTATGAGGACAAGTACATCCAATAGACCATGCTGCAACATAAAAGGGATCAATATGTGCACGAACTAAGAAATTTTTTCCATACCTTGTGCACAAAGTTGGGTATTAAATATTCGAAGAGACATTTGGTGCTCAAGTACCACAAATTTTTGCACAGACACATTCAGCATGAAATAAAGTTCCTCGAAATTACCTCGCTTGGAGTTGTATCTCGAGAAACAATCCCTCGACTGTGGTAAGGAATCAATGCTTAAGACATTTTAAAAGTGTGTCACAGAAATGATTTTATCATGAGGTCTTTGTTCTATCCCTCTGGAGACTAGTTTTCTAAAACCCTTAATGATCTAGAATAATAAAATATGTCATAATGCCATTCATTGCTGATATCTGAATGAGAAGAATAACTGCAAGGGAAACCCAAAGTAATATGCTGAATACACAAAATCTACCACTTTTAACTTTAAGAGGAAATTCATGGAGAGAGAGGAAACTCAAAATAATATGTTGTAAACACAAAATCTATTACTTCAAAGTTTCATTAGGAGTTTGTGAAGAGAGGGGAAACCCAAAGTAATATGTTGAATACATAGAATCTACCACTTTTAAGTTTCAGAGAGAATTTGTGAAGGGAGAAGAGATGAAGTGAAGGAGCACAAATTAAGGTTATTTAACTCTTACTCACAAATGTAATTAAGAGGTCGGCTGCTACATCACTTCACTTAATTCAAGAAGAAAAGACAAACAATGGCACAAGAAACACAAATCACCATCAATAGTTGCAGGAAACTTACTGCTTCTTTCATTTACCCATCAGAAAAATAAGTAAAAAATTTAATCCCCAAGATGTCCAGAACTCGGAACCCTTCATCTCTCTTTCTCCACTCCTTAAATACAAACGAACGCAATTTGTAACTGCTCGAGCTTCTTGAAACTCCCTGACTGCCTAAAAAATGTTAAACTACTTATTATATTGAAATCGAGGACATCATTGTAGCTTCGATATTTAACAAAGAAAACAAAATAAACTTGGAATATAATCCTTTTGCTGAGTCTGATTTTTTGTTGATGTGTCTCCTTCCGTTTCAGCTGTGATGTCCTAACAGTCTACATAAATGCATCTCCACCTGAATTTTCCCATGCTTCTGCATTTAGAACACTGTCATCATGTCACCTTCTACCCGACTCTACGTATTTTGCGCCTGCCTATTGTGTTTAGTCTATTTCTTCATAAAATGGCACACGAACCTCATACACCCAGACCTGAAATCCTTTAGATTTCGTCTCAAAATCACATCGCATCTATGCCAACATCGCACTTCGCATTTCACTGTTTTTAAAGGATCTTTAGCACTTATCTTCTAAGACTTGAAATGTGCGCTATGCGATCAGTTCCCACCTGGCATCGCACATCGCACTTCGACGAATTTAACATTTACCTTCGCACTTATTATTTAAAACTTGCGATTGGGCCCCACCGCATCGCATATCACACTTCGACGATTTTAACATTTACCTCCCTTGCCTATCCTTTGAAACTTACGATTTTCAGTTTGCGATTTAATCTCTGCCATCCATCTCTCCATTTCAATTCTGTGCTTTGATCCTGACCGTCTATTTTCCCCTTTGTGCCTCCTCCAAAACTCTTAATTTTTTAAGGGAAATGTGCCCTTTCTCCGCCTTCGGGAAATTAGTTTGTTTGCTCCACGGTGTAACCCTCCTGAGCTTATCCGGTGTTCTTCCACGCTAGTCCCTCCTGAGCTTGTGAATGAGCCCAACTCGACCCTGTCTAGTGTGCAATGTTGTGAACATGCCCATTGGTCCAACCCTTGAACTGTTCTGTATGTGAATGAGCCCGAATTGACTCCTCCTACACGCTTTTCTCTTTGCTTCTCCTCTGGCTTAGATTACACCTCCGATGCTGCTGCTTCTTTGGTTTTGGTTTTGGTGCACTTGTGATGACGAATCCTCGTTGAGCTTGTGGCTATCTTTTCGAGCATATTACAGGTATTTTTGAAATTTTAACAATTGTGCCTTAATAACCTTGAATTTCTCAGAACCTCTCTTGAATTTTTAGCTGAATCAAATTAGGCTACAAAATCTAGCTCCAATTGGGAACAACACTTTGGTAACAAAGTGCTAAGAACTTGTAGATCAGTAGCCTTTATTGGGCATGGAGTCAAAGAGCACTTGTAGATCAGTAGCCTTTATTGGGCATGGATTCAAAGAGAACTTGTAGATCAATAACCTTTACTGGGCATGGATTCAATCTCGAATAGGAGTTGATCCAGTATGAAATCTTCCCGAAACCTACAACACTTTGGACTTCTTCCTTTATTCTTAAACTGAAAATACCGAAATGAAAATACTACAACTAAAAATGCTCAAATTCCAAGCTTATTTATGCACAAATCCTATCTATATACATGGCTGAAATTAATTAGGTGAAGTCAGCCTTCCAATGGCACCAACCTAACATGTGTGTATTATACTTAATGCCCCCATACCGTGGAAATTTGAAAATCAAAACAAGGATGTACAATGAAAATTTTTCAGATACAGATCTTTGCACATACCCTTGCATAAATGCTTGTTGCTGACAAAAGAAAGTTGTCATATAGTTAGCCACTGGATCATAGAACTGATGAGACAAATTTACCACAGCCTCCTTTTCTTGAACATCTTGCTGATGTAGACTTCTTTGAATAAGGCAACTTCCTTCACTGTTTGACTCCTCAATTTAAGGTTGTATGTGAGAAGATTGATTGTTGTTTTTTGTTGATAACCATTTAGGCTCGAAAGATAAATCTAAGGTTTGTTCCTCATAATGTTGATGTTCTTCATATAATGCCAATTATTGACAAAAATCTTCCCCCTCCTACAAACACACCTAAGAAGCTCCAATAGTTTCTCCTGTATTCACAAAATCATTAAAATTATGAAAATTGTAATGATTTTCTAGGATTTGAGCATGTAGTTCAGTTGTTGCAACGAATTTCTGACCAGAATCCTCAGAATGCTTGAATTCTTGTGTTTTAGCAATACAAGAATCCCATGACCCCTTTTTAAAATCCTTATTCATCTCTGAATTTTCACTCTTGTAAAGAAACTCCAATGTTTCCTTGACAGGCCCCCTTATCTTCAACAAAACTTGTTCTTTCAACATGACAAGAGAAATTTCTACAAGCCCACACATTATCTTCGATTTCCAGTGCATAAAGAAACATAAAATCTAGAGTGCAAGGCTTTCTCTCCTTGATATAAAAAGCCAAGACAACAGAAAGAGCCCTCAAATAGTAAACCATAGCTATAACTTCAAGAGGCCAAATTTCTTTTGGCATACTGAAATATAAATTTTGAAACCTCCTATTAAACTCAAGGATTGATTCATTGCTCGACCTCTGGATATAATATTATTCCAAAAGGTGTTTTTCATATGAATTATGCTCGCCCCAATATCTAAGAAATATACCTTGAAAACCTTGCTAGGAACTAATTGAACTTGCTTCCAAACACTGGAAACATTACTGAGCACCCAGCTTCAATGAATGAGAAAACATACTTAAATCCACGTCTTCATAAATAATTTGAAAATTGTCCAGAAAGTACTCAAATTCCAAGATATGTTGTTCAACTGAAATATCTTCCTCTTCTCTAGAAAAACTTGGCAAAAATTTGAATCCTTTTGAAGGATATTGATGGAGGATTGTGGGCAGCACCAAGGGTTTGAAAATCACCTTGGTTCCAAGCTGGAAAGAAGCGAGTTTCTTATGAGGTATAATGTTATCACCCAAATATGATGAATCCTCGCCTTTATTCCCAGACTGTGATAGATTACCTTAAGGAATGGCAATTCAACAATAATCTCTCCTTTCATATTTAGGAGGTCAATTTGTGTCAAGATCATTAATACAATTGAAAGAAAAATCTTCTTTCTCCAATAAAGAATGTACATTTTGGACCTTATAATCTTCTGAGAAAACAAAGCAGGAAACAATCTTCTTGATATGTAAGGGAAAATAGACCACCAAACTGATAGTGAAAAATAAAACTTCCTTTAAAAGATTCAAACTCTAATAGCTATATTTTCCACGACGCTATCTCATTTTCTTGCCCGCCGAATACCTCATCTAATGAAACCTTCATTAGTGGAGTCGCCAGGTGAATAATAAACAACCAAATTTGAATCTAATTCTTTTTCACCATCAAGAAATAGATATCAATACCCAGGGAAAAATAACTTGATTTCTTCGTCCCCGACAACGACGCCATAAAATGTTATATCTCAAGAAACAATCCCTTGGCTGTGGTAAAGAATTAGTGCTTAAGACATTTTAAAAGTGTGTCACAGAAATGATTTTATAATGAGGTCTTTGTTATATCCCTCTGGAGACTAGTTTTCTAAAACCCTTAATGATCTGGAATAGTAAAGATTTCATAATTCCATTCACTGCTGATATCTTAATGAAAAGAAGATATGCAGGGGAAACCAAAAGTAATATGTTGAATACATAAAATCTACCACTTTCAAGTTTCAGAGGAAATTCATGGAGAGAGAGGAAACTCAAAATAATATGTCGTAAACATAGAATCTATTACTTAAAAGTTTCATCAGGATTTTGTGAAGAGAGGGGAAACCCAAAGCAATATGTTGAATACGAAGAATCTACACCTTTTAATTTTTAGAGATAATTTGTGAAGGGAGAAGAGATGAAGTGAAGGAGCACAAATTAAGGTTATTTAACTCTTTCTCACAGATGTAATTAAGAGACCGGCTGCTACATTACTTCACTTCATTCAAAGAAGAAAAGACACAAAATGGCACAAGAAACACGAATCACCATCAATAGTTGCAGGAAACTTACTGCTTCTTTCATTTACCCACTAGAAAAAGAAGTAAAAAATTAAACCCCCAAGAGGCCCAGAACTCAGAACCCTTCCTCTCTCTTTTTCCACTCCTTAAATACAAAAAAAGGTAGTTTGTAACTGCTCGAGCTTCTTGAAACTCCCCGACTGCCTAAAAATTGTTAAACTAATTATTACATTGAAATCGAGGACATCATTGTAGCTTCAATATTTAACAAAAAAAACAAACTACACTTGGAATATAATCATTTTGCTGAGTCTAATTTGTTGATGATGTTTCTCCTTCCATTTCGGCTGTGATGTCCTAATAGTCTACATAAACGCATTTCCACCTAACTCTGCCCATGCTTTTAGATTTCGAATGCTATCATCATGTCACCTGTTACCTGACTCTGCCTCTTCTGCGCCTGCCTGGTGTGTTTAGTCTATTTCTTCATAAAATGGTGCACGAACCTCATACGCCCAGACCTGAAATTCTTTAGATTTCGTCTCAAAATCACATTGCATCCGCGCCAACATCGCACTTCACATTTCGTTGTTTTTAAATTTTCTTTAGCACTTATCTTCTAAGACATGCGATGTGCTCTATGCAATCGGGTCCCACCTGGAATCACACATTGCACTTTGACGAATTTAACATTTAACTTAGAAATTATTATTTAAAACTTGTGATTTTTTATTTTCGATCGGGCCCCGCCACATCACATATCGCACTTCGACAATTTTAACATTTACCTCCTGTGCCTATCCTTTGAAACTTGTGATTTGCAGTGTGTGATTTAATCTCTGCCATCCATCTCTCCGTTTCAATTCTACGCTTTTATCGTGACTGTCTATTTTCCCCTTTGCACCTCCTCCAAAACTCTTAAGTTTTTAAGGGAAATGGACCCTTTATTTGCCTTCAAGAAATCAATTTGTTTTCTCCACAGTGTAACCCTCATGATATTATCCGGTGTTATTCCATGCTAGTCCCTCCTGAGCTTGCGAATGAGCCCGAATCAACCCTATCCGGTGTGCAATGTTGTGAACGTGCCCATTGGTCCAACTCTTGAACTGTTCTACTTGTGAATGAGCCTGAATTGACCCCTCCTGCACACTTTCTCTTTGATGCTCCTCTGGCTTATATTACACCTTGGATGCTGCTGCTTCCTTGATTTTTTTTTGGTGCACCTGTGATGATGAATCCTCGTTGAGCTTGTGGTTATCATTTCGAGCATATTACAGGTCTTCTTGAAATTTTAACAATTGTTCATCAATAACCTTGAATTTCTCAGAACCTCTCTTGACTTTTTAGCTGACTCAAATTAGGCTACAACACTTGGCACGACATATCACTATTTTGCCAAGACCGAGAAAAAATTTAGGGAGAAGAAGCAATACTTTGGATCCGCAAGTTTGAAACTAGGGAAAGGCGCCCTGAACTGTAGAAAAGGGGGCAAAGCCAAAACGGGGCGACTTAGAACAACACCAAAATTTCAAAGAAGGACACGGGGAAGTGGTGTGAATTTAATAACAACCTCACTCACAACACAAACAAGTGTCGGGCCAAATTGTCGTCGGTTGTTGAATTGAAGGCACCCGAACCAGATGCAGGTTCTATTCCTGAGTCAGAACCAGAAAATGGAAATGACAAAGGGAAGCAGATCATTGATGTGGATTGCAGTGCCATTATTTCCACTACCAAGCTCCAAAGGGAGGATCCTAAGTATCCCGAGGAGGGGGAGCATCTCTTCCATTCCCAGAAGTGGGTGAAGGGTTCTCCGCTGTGTAGAAATTTTAATACAAAATATGTATTGCCTGGATTCTCTCGATCTAACAATTATATGCTACTGTTAAATACATAATCGCTTCTACAAAAAAATCTTACGGAATTTAAAACATGATCGCCAATTGCAATATGAAGAAGAAGGATCAATCACACATAACACATATGCTTTTACCGGGAAAGCATAAAGCTAAAAACCCCATTATCATATATTGTGTATATGTCATGGATCATGAAACAATCTCATAAAAAAATCTAATCCAAGAGCTCTTAGCACAATATACAATCGTCTCACACTGTCATACAAAAATTGGCAAATACATGCACCAATTTACTACCTCCAGACAACCTACCTCCACTGCACAATCCCTGCTGATAGAAATCCCTGAATCAATGGATTCCTACTTGCCTTGACTGCACAATCCTCATGGGCACATCCAATGTCTGTGTGGCTGCATGAGTGCACCCACTAATGTCATAACTGATAGTCAAATTGTCCCTTTCACCTACATCTCAACTGGGTCTCCACTGGATCTGACATGCATGTAGTTAAGAATAGTAAGTCTTTAGTTGCATGTGAGACCAATGATTGTGAATTAATTAATAATTAATTCACTGATATCTCACTAGTGTATCTTTAGTTACAACTAGCACAACTGAGTTTAACTCACTTAACTAAGTTAAACTATTGTACAACTCACATAACTTCACATCCAACCCTGTTACAACTTCGAATCACTCAGTTACAACTAAGTCCACTTCCATGTCCCACCAACTAACCTTTGAGCTCGAATTTCCTATAGCTAACTGATTTTCCACTTCAGTTAACTATTTCTAAGTTCCCATTGAGAATAGATTAATGTTTATTGTCCAAATATTATTAAGGGATAATAATAGTTGACATGCATCTATAAATAGACATGCGATCTATAAATAGAACTCGCACATACATATAAAAATAGAACATCATCTATAAATAGAATTTTCTCACCATCTATAAATAGACATCATCTATAAATATAATTTGCTCATGCATTATAAAAATAGACTTCCACCTAAAAATAGCCTGAGGCTCCATCCTAGTGTAGGTGCTTAATTTTCACTAGGATATTCTTGTTGAATCTCAACACTCCCTCTCAAAAAGAAAGGGATTATCCTTCACCCCGATCGTGTCTCTATGGTATTCGAATTTGATCCTAGTGAGCGCCTTCATTAGAATATCTACATCCTGATATTTTGTAGGAATGTACTGAAGCAACATGATCTTCTGCTTCACACAATCTCTGATATGATGATACCAGATATCTATATGCTTAGATCTATCATGAACACAAGATTAATCAAGAGTTTAATGCAACTTTGATTATCACAATTAATCACTATCGGATCTAAATGAGGACCAAACAAACCAACCAGGATCTTTCTCATCCAGATAGCCTCACATGCAGCTTGACTCGCTACCATGTATTCCACTTCCATTGAACTGAGTGCCACGGATCTCTGTTTCTTGTCGTACCAAGAAACAACTGTAGATCTGATACTAAAGATCCCCCCTTGATGTGCTCTTTCTGTCCTTTGGACTGCCTGCCCAATCTGCATCCATGAAGCCATGAAACTTCACCTCATCCATCTGCTTGTACCATAAGACGTACTCAGATGTGCCCCTCAAGGATCTCAAGACATGCTTTCCTACCTTCCAAAAGATCTTGGTAGGCTTAACCATCACTTGACTTAGTTGGTTAACTGCATAGCATATTTCTGGTCTCGTATTCAATAAATACATTAGTGAACCCACCAACTGTTGATAAACAGAAGCATCCACTACCTCTCCAGATGTAGCGTCCTATTTCGTCCAGTTTCCTGGAAGAGGAGTATCCATGGGTTTACATCCCTCCATGTGAAACTTACCTAGTATCTCCCTTGCATACTTGCCTTGAGACACAAAAAGTTCACCATTTCACTGCCATATTTCCAATCCAAGCAAATAATGAAGGAGGCCCATATCCTTAATCTCGAACTCCTTTTCAAGGTCCTCCTTGCATGAGTATATCAACTGCTCATCACTAGTCAGTATTAAATCATGAACATAAAGAAAAATGATTAAAAGCTTACCCTCCACCACAATTTGGCATAGGTTTGCACCTACATCACTCTTCGTGAAGCAAATTCCGGTGAAATAGCTGTCTATCTAAGTGTACCAAGCATGAGGTGGTTGCTTCAGCCCATACAACGCTCTTTTGAGTCAACACAAATGCGACTCACTACTAAATATCGCAAATCCTTCAGGCTGCTCTATGTACACCTCTTCCTCAATGTTCCAATTGAGAAACACAGTCTTCACATCCATCTGATGAATGCGCCAACCCATCTGCGCCGAGAGAGCAAGGATGGTCCTTATGGAAGAATATCGTGTGATAGTTGTAAAGGTTTCTTCATAATCTATCCCCTCGATCTGTGAGAAGCCCTGAGCCACAAATCTGGCCTTGTATTTCTCAACAATCCCATCAGCAACTTGCTTTACCTTGTAGATCTATTTCGAACCTACCACTGATTTATCAACCAGCCTTGGAACAATTTCCCAAGCACTGTTTTTTATAATGGAGTCATACTTCTCCACCATTGCATCTACCCATGTGGGCTCCTTCACTGCTTCCTGAAAGTAAGAGGACTCAGTCACAATACATTTTATCATGAGAGCCATGTATCTAGTAAATCAGTCAGGAAACTGTATTTGTCTGCGCTATGAAGTAGGGGCTCCTACATTTTGCGCAACATCAAGTCTCAGGCTATCAACTTCTGTGGTATGCCTTTTTCCAGTTCTGATGTTTGGCTTTGTGTGAGTGGACTCCTCCACTCCATGAACCTCCTCCTGTGGCTGATCCACATCTAGAGAGTCATCTTCGGGAACCAACAGTTCCTCCTCTACATGCAAGTCTAGCTCCCTGTCAAGCAACAACTGCATGGAATTCCCCTCATCGAATTTTATATCCCGTCACATAATAATCATCTTACTGTTAAGGAAATACACACAATAATTATGGGGTGTTTTTGTGTACCCTACAAATATCCCAACTTCAGTAGTCGGCTCCAGCTTCTTCCTGGCGTTCTTGGTCACGTGCACATAAACAGGTGAGCAAAAAATATTAAAGTGAGAAACATTCCGTTTCTTACCAGTGAAAGCTTCTTCAGGTGTACTCATGCCAAGTACTCTAGGAGGACAACGGTTTTTCACATAAACCACAATGTTTCATACTTCTTCCCACAAATGCATTGGTAGGCACTGATCATGCAACATCGATCGTGCTGCACCCATGATCGTTTTGTTCTTCCTCTCTGCGACCCCATTTTGCTGTGGGTTGCAAGGCGCTATGAGTTCTCTTTGAATTCCTTCTTTGCTGCAAAAGTATTTGAATTCATTAGAGATGTATTATCCACTATTATCGCTCCTCAGAACCTTCACTTGCTTCCCCGACTCTTTCTCCACCAATTCCTTAAACTCACAGAACTTTGAGAATGTTTGATCCTTCTTCTGCATGAAGAAGATCCATCATTTACGAGAAAATTAATTTTAAAAAATTGCATAATACCTATGTTTTTCTGTTGAAGAAACCGAGAATGGTCCACACACATTTGTGTGAACTCTCTCCAGGATCATTGAAGCACAGTTCTCCTTTTCATGAAAGGTGGATTTTACATACTTCCCCATGGTACAACCCTTGCACTGATCTAATTGAGCAAGTGTTCCCATTGGAAGTCTAGTAGATATTTGTTGCATGACTTTCAACGCTCCATGATGAAGATGGCCCAATCGCTTGTGCCATAATTTGTCTTCATCCCGGCTCACCACTTTTTCTACCTTGCCCATCATGGCATCGCAACCATCTACCTCCAGCTTGTAGAGATTCTTAACTTGAATCCCTTTCCTCTTGGCTTGACCCGTTGTTTTATGTTGCAGGAAAGCTTTTCTATTGCTAAAAACGACGTCATAGCCTCTATCCTCCAACATTGTGACTGAGACCAATTTTTTCTTCAGACCTGGAACATGCATAACATATTTCAATTGAAATGGTTTACTTGAATCACTCTCAAAGGTAATGGTACCAATGCCAGTCGCATTGTATCGTCCATCGTCGCCCATCTCTATATGCATTTGGAGATCTTTCTCCTCCAAGTCACTGAAAAGCTCCTTATCTCCTGTCATGTGGAAGGAAGCACCACTATCTAGATACCACACCGATGTTAATGCACTTGAAACCATGCATGCGATCAAGGAGAAATCAAGTTCAAATTGTGAGGCAAGGGCCTCACCAGCTGCAGCTCTAGCAGCTTTCTTGTTCTTCTTCTTCTACGAACAGTTAGTAGGGAGATGCCCATTTTCGTGACAATGAAAACACTTCACCTTGGAAAAATCTAGCTTCTTGCCTTTAGACTTAGATTTTGAATGGAATTTATTCCCCTTTTCTTTCCTTGCCTTGGCAGCCAAAGCACAATCCTCTTCATCATCATGCTTTGATGAAGAGCCATCTCTGATGTTCTGCCTTAACTCCTCCTACACTAGATCCGACCACAGTCGTTCTCAATCCGACAGTTTTTCTCGTCTGTTGACAGTCTTTATAAACCGTGCCAACTCTTAGGAAGTCCCAAGAGAGCCAAGCTCACCAAATTATCATCAAAAACAGTTATTTTTACACCATTTTTTGGTCATCTAACCTGTTACTATTAGATGGACCTAAGTACACCATGTAAGACCAATTTTACCCTAAGTAAAATTGCTTTCACTATGAAAAATAACTTATTAAACCACATTTATTAAGTTGTTTATGGTCTAAACAGGAAACCCCATGAGGAAATATTAAATAAATCTACATTTGTTTGATTTTCCTCAAGGAATAATTAGTTAAACAACAGTTTAATTAATATTCTTGGTTATATTTCCTAAGTACACCATGTAAGACCATTTTCACCCTAAGTAAAATTGTTTACAATATGAAAAATAACTTAGTAAACCACATTTATTAAGTTTTTTATGGTCTAAATAGGAAAACCCATGAGGAAATATTAAATAAATCTACATTTGTTTGATTTTCCTCAAGGAATAATTAGTGACTATGTCTATTTTTAGACATGATGATCATATTTCAGAAGTTGTAGGATGCTATTTGTGGATGGTTGATCAAGTTGGAAAAATAGATGAAATTCTATTGTTAGAATATTGGGCAAATTCTATTTATAGATCTTCAATCTAAAAATAGATGCATGTCTATTATTATTAGCTCTTAATAATAATCAGACTCTAAACAACAACTTATTCACTTGGAGCACTTCATTTCAGTGCACAGATGTGGCACAGCAGCTGACAGAAGGAATTATGCTATTACAAAGGGTTTACTGGAGCTAATGCATGGAGGACTCAGTTAGAACTCAAGTGGCAGAGTTATGACACAGTTGGAAGAAGTATTTTTGGAGTTGTATTCAATTTAACTCAGTTAGACTTAGTTGAGCTAGTTGTATCTAGTCTAACTAATTGATACACTAGTGAGAGTGGAGTGAATTAATTAGTTAATTAATTCACAAATAATAACTCATTAATCAACTGAACGATACATCAGTTAACTACAGTGAATGGCAGTTTCAGTGGAGACCAGTGGAGAGATAGGTGAATGGGCAAGATAGACTATCAGATCTGACTATAGTGATGCATTGATTGCATCACACACTCAGTGGAGATGCCAATGAGGATTGCACAGTCAAGGATGGATTAATTCAAATTCATTCAGAGCTATTCTTCAGTAGATATTGCGCAGTTGAGGCAGGCTAGCAGGTGGCATAGATCGGTGCATGGATTTGCAAGATTAGGCCTTATTAGTGTATGACGATTGTACTGTACTGAGGGCTTGTGATAAGATTTATATGTTTGTATGAGATTTTCATATGACCTCCATGTTACATAATATATATTTGGGGTTTTCAGCTTCAGGCTTTCCCAGTTAAAAACTGTGTTATGTGCGATTGATCATTTTTTTTATGCTTCAAATGTGTGTGCAATTAATTTTTCCGCAAAAGATTAACAAGTGGAATAGATTCAGTATCTTGAATAAAGTTAAATAATGTGAGATCAGGTGGATCTTGGACATATGCATGCTTAGTGCATATAATTTCTACAGATTGAGTCATTCAATTTTAATCCCTACATTCGTAAAACTCAAACTAGTGTTTATTTTGTTTTCCATTGAATTAGTACATTGTGTGCTTCATTTCATTGAAAAATTCAAAAAAATATTTTGCATTCTTTCATTGCATCGAAATTGAAATGTTCCTTTACATAACTAGCATTTGTCAATCTAGGAAAGAGTTTCATTTTCGATTGATTACATTAGAGGCATTATAAGTTTTCTTCGCATACTTTCCTTCTTTTTTATTGTTTGAAATATCTCTATCCTTCTCATAACTAGCATTCATTGAATTGAAAATGATGTTCATTTGCATATAGTTTGCATTTAGGAAGTTGAGCTCCAAATTCGATAGGGCCTTAAAATTGAAACATAATACAAGATCAACTTTAAAATTTACTCAATGAACCTAAGGCAACATTGAAACCTAAATCAACATTTCTAGTGGTCTAGGCTAGAGACGTGTTCCGACGTCTTAAAACCTAGTAGCTTTCATTCGCCTTTTGGCTTTAGATAGTGCTAGTACGGACTTATGCTCCCCGTACCGTCGCGTATTTAAAGGGAGACCCCTCAAGTTTGCAATCCTTTATCTATAGGAAGCTGATTCTGCTACCTTGTAACCATGATACACCGAACACAACATTCGGGGAGAATACCTACATGTAACATCAAGTCCTTGGCCATTTCTCTTTCATTTTATCACCAAGGTGTATATGGAAGTTCACGGAAACCTGGTACACCCTCTTGCTTAGAGTACCTGAGTAGTCATTTCAATATTTTCGTGACTCTTTAAACAACAGAAGAGATCATCGAGCACTTGTCCTTTCAAACTCGTTTCAAATTGAAAGTGATTAGAGTCATATTTTGCTTGTTTCTCGACTCTTAAAACATGAAACAGTAAAATTTGGTTTCAGTGTTATAAAATTAATCACCTACGATCACACGCCTATTAAAATTTTTTTTTACTTGGCATGTTTTGTTTTCCTTAGTTCTTGATATTGGAACCTTCGATTAGTTATCTCTTTCCTTCCTGTTCTGATATTCAGTCAAAGTAGCAGAACATCCAGCTTCGTCGTCCTCACTACCTCCTAGTGGTGGTTCTTTTCCGGACGTTTCTTTTGAAACCCCTCAATCCATTAGGTCTGTCGAGTTTTTGCAGCCTATTCTCCCATCTATCCAGCCCCTTTCTACTCAATCTCCGCTTGATGAGCCGTTTGAGTTCAATTGGCCTCCTTCAAGTTCTTGGTCTGGTTTTGGGGAAGAAGGAGAATTTCCTCCTCCTATGTCAGAATCCCTGTTTATTGCTACTGTGATACCTCGTATTCCTCGTAGTCTTTTCGAAGATCTTACAGCAGAATCATATATGGATTCCTCCAATCCTGTTGGCAGTGAAGGAATGCATGTTTCCATAGGAGAATATCATATCTTTCTTGAAGATCTCTCTCGCGCCTTTATCCAATCTTCTCCACCATCGGTGTCACTTCTGCCCAGCTATAGGTCTTTGAGTTAGATTATGTTTGGTGTTGCATCCATAGCACAGTCTAGCACAGTCCATCACGGTAACTCCTCCACACAGTTTGGTCCTCCCTTCACTAGGACCGTCACCTTTGGCATCAGATCTGTTAGTTACCATTACATCTGTCCTAGTTAAACCTATTGTCTGTGTGGCTTCGTCTACACCGGTTGTTGCATCTCAGCCATTTGGATCGTTTCACACTCGCAGGTCTATTTTTCTCAATCCTACGTGGCCTATTAATCCCGACCTGGATAGATCACAAACCCATGCCGTGGAAACTCCGTCTACCTCTACCATGCCTATGGTTTCTACCTATGTGTTTGACGAGCAGATGTTGGATATTCATCGACGTTATGCTCCCTCGACGGAGGCCACACCTACTTCTAGTGTTGTTTCCACTACCCCCGTGATTCATGGCGGCCTTACTTTTGAGGAGTATCTATTGGTTGTTTAGCAGCAAATCTCTCAGGGTTCTCAGTAGTCCCAGACTCCTGCAAAACCCTCTTTTTCATCACTATGATCCTATTGGTAACCTGTTTATTCATTTCCACTTCATTATGATGAGCATGGTAATCCTGTCTATTTGCCTCCTACTGATCCTTATCAGACCGTTTCTCATTTTAGACCTACCTTGCCTGTGCAACCCTCTGGCTTACAAGGACAACCCTCTATGGGACAACCTTTAGCTCGGCAGGGCCCTGCCTTTGGTCCACAGGGACAACCATATGGTCCACAAGGCCAACCTTTATAAGGACAACCTTTGGTCCAACATGGACAACCCTCTAGTCTTTCGGGTCAACCTCTGAATCAACCAGGACCATCTTTTGGTCTTGGGGGGGGAATTTATCCACCACAGGGACAACCTGTTGCACCTCAATCACAGCCGCACATTCAATATGGCCCAAATATTGTGCAACCAGGACAACCCTATGGTACTCCTCCGGGTCAACCTGGTTATCAGGGAAAACTTGGTCCGTCGCAACCATCAGGCCAACCTTTCCCACAAGGACAACCCGGTGGTCCCCAATATCTAGTTCAGCAGTCTGTTCAACTAGCTCAATAGTCGATTCAACCCGCTCAGTAGCCAGCTCAACCATTTCAACAGCCAGTTCAACCAGCTCAGTAACTGTCTCAACCTGCCCACCAATAGATTCCTTTGGTTCCGCAGTCGGTTCTACATGTTTACCCAACTCAGCCAGGTCCACCTGCTCAGCATCCTGCTCAACCACAGGGCGCTTACTACCCTCAAGTTTCATATCAACCGGTATATAGTGTGACCCAGATTCCTTACCCTCAAAATCAACCTATATATCATCAACCTCAAAGCCATGTTTACATTCCACAACAGAATCCTTATGCTACTCAGAAAGGACCTCAGTGGTCTACTTCGACTCAATATCCCTGTCCTCAACCCCAGTATCAACCGAATTATCCTACTTCTAATCCCTATGATCTGAATCCTTTGGGACAGAATGTATGGGGACAAAATCCTGCTCAGACTGGGTGGAATGTACACACAGGTCCTTATCAAAGACCTTCGATGACTTTTAATACTCAATTATCGTTTCTTGCTACGTTGGAATTACCTGATGTGTCAAAGTTGACAAATGATCCTATTCTTCATAACCCGTATTGGCCTCCGGTTCCAACCAATATTCCTGGTGATTGTCCTAAATTTGAGGGTAAGCCTAGTGAAGACCCCCAACCACATGTTATGACTTACCACTTGTGGTGTTCCTCTAACTCTTGGGTTGACGATTCTATTAGACTCCACCTTTTTCAGTGAACTCTTACTAGTGCCGCTGCTAAGTGGTACATTGAGTTGTCTCGTGGAGTTTTTCAAGATTTAAATTCCTTAGCCATGGCATTCCTTACACATTTTCAGTTACTAATCTGCTATGAGACCGGGACGCATCTCCTCACTTCATTGAAACAAGACCGAGCTACTCATATCTCAGATCATATTCATGAGTGGCAGCAGCGTCGTCGCATGATCAAATTTGAGATTCCTGATCAACTTCTGACTCATTAGTTCACTACCTCCTTTGTCAAATAGATTTCCAAAGACATAGCTATGGGGGCTTGTGTAACTGAGGAACAAGCCATTGCTTACGCCCAGTACCTTCATCCTGTGTACTCTCAGTTCGGCACATTATATGATATCTTGCCTGATGCTCATCGACCTGGAACTTCTAAACCAAGAGCAACTCCATCCATTGATGGTATTATTGGTTCCATATCTTAGAATTCTCAAAAGTCTCCTTCATCTAACTCTGGGAAGTAGAATTCTACTTCTTCCAATAATGTTGCTTCTCAGCGAACTTCGAATTCTGGCAAGCCCGCAGAAGTGAATTTCGTTCAGGCCAATCCTACGGATAACATTTCTAAAGGTAAGAAGAAGGGTAAAGGTAAGGCTAAAGCCGATACCCTGAAACAGGATTCTCTGAAATCTCGTTCTACTGATGGTTCTCAACGCAAACTAAAGTATCTTTGTTTAATTTGTGATGAAGAGAACTTCACTGTAATATTCCTTTTTAGGGATTCTCAAGATTCTATTTCAGAGATGGACTACAGAGGAATTTACTGGTTATGTATCCTTCCAAATAAGGGAGAGAACCAGAGGCTACCTGGCCAACTGTAGACTCTTCCTATAGATCTTGGAATAATCCCTTTGAGGAATCTCAACAAGGTCTTCACTGAAAACGTTGTATAAGAAAATCTGAGCAAGAATAATGCAGATCAGGGTTTGGATCCCCTCATTTATGTTGTATGTGACTTACATATGCAATTTCATCATAAAAAAATAATTCTAAGCACATTAAACAGATCTCTCGAAATCAAGACTAGCTAGAAATCAACCAAAGAGAGAGGTTGTTGCAACATGAAAACCCCAGCTACTAGAATTGTGTAGTTTTGACTGAAAATAAGAGGAGGACAGAAAAAGATCTGATACTTCATATATATAACAGTAAATCAGATTTATATATGATTTTATTTCCCCTGCAACATATTACAAAGAGAACTAGGGCAAAATCCCTTCAGAAATTAGAGTTGCAACTAGGAATAAACTGCAGAAATACATTGAGAGCGTTATTTTTCAGATGGTTCAGTTGTTGTACATTAAATATCAGATATTTGACATATATATGGATAAAAAATCATATCTAATATAGATCTGGAAACTACAAGACTTGAAGAAAAATATCCAAATTGGAATTACATCAAAATATTGCATAATAAGCTGTAGATCTGAATTACAATTTACAGTGCTGCAGAAAACCGAGAAATTTCTGAATGTAAATTTTATTACTGAAATAGATCAGATCTATAGAGACATGGATCAGCAACCCAATCCACATATCACCAAGGGAAGGCAATCCTAACACCAAGAGATCTTCCTCCAAACTAATAACAAACTAAAACAAGAAATCCCTCTCACAAAATAATGCAGTATTGAGCAGAAACTGCACATAGGATGAAGGAGACTGAATAACTGGAATGAAATTACAGATCTGATACAAAATATGGATCAGCTATCTCTTTGGAGACTGAAGAACACACTCCAACGGAGAAAGCCTCTCAAAACAAGCTAGATCTAAGCAGATCTAGAACACCACTTGCTACAAAAGATGGCAGCTGCAAAACCCTCAATGGGCCAGCGCTGCTCATGAAAGATAGAGCTTGGTATCAAACTATATAGTGGCCAAATTCAGCAAAGAACTCCTCCAATGATCCTCAAGGGAAGAGATGAAACCCCTAAACAGGAATTCCAATCACAATCCTCCACTAAGCAGCAGAGAATGGTATTTGTCTAAGCAGACAAATACTTCAGAAATATGATCAATCAACAACCTCTTCATGTCGCTCTCCTCCTTATTTTATAACATGAGAAAGCCCTTGCAAACCCTAAACCACTTTGATGATTTACCCCTCTTCAGATTAGAGGCTCCCTTCTAGAACTGTGCAGTCCCGCTTGGAGATGCGTTAAACCTAGACAGCGTTGTTGATTTGGTCAAGGTGGACCCAATATTTGGCTCAAACCTCTTGCACACCTGCAAGTGATTAATTATATAGCCCAGATTTTTCTTTGTTCACATGGGCATTGATTTATTAGGAGTTTTACATGTCCTCCTTTATTCATTTATTCATAAAACATAAATTAAATCAAAATTGAATGTCTCCTCTTAGCTAAGGCTAAGTAGGAACATTAAATTCACCAAGGATTGTCACCGATGGTCCGAGGTGAGTTGATTTCTCAAAGGTGCCCAAGGAGCTCTGGCTATTCTTAAAGAACCTTTCCCAACTCAACAAACCTAGATGGTAGAGAAACCTCAGTCCTCTACCACATTTGGCTCTCAAGTCTTCATGATGAACGGTTCTGCACCCATTTCTATTGCTACTCGATCGAAAGATTATTTTGGCTCGCGTCAGGCAATGGGGAAAGAGGTCGCTGATGGTCCTCCTCCTCCACCTATTTCTGGCCTTCTTGAGATTGAACGGCCTAATATTGAATCCGTTGTGCGACCACCTTCCAAAGGTGTGCTCCACAAGTCTTCGTACAATCTTGACGCCCGTGCTGCTCAACATTACAGTATTGTTGAGGATTTGGCTCAGGCGCCATCTGCGATGTCTATTAGAAGTACTTCATAGTTGTCTATCGCAATAGAAGGCTTTGTTATCTGTGATAGGTGGGGTCGATCCTGCTGATACTAGCCCTCTCACTTTCGATTTAGATAATTTCGTCTCGCGACTCCTGCACGAAATTGCGCTCATCATTAAAGTTGGTATTAATGGTTTGAATATTCACCGGACAGTTGTGGATGAGGGTGCATCTACCTGTGCTATTTCATTTACTTGTTGGAAAGCCATTGGTTCTCCAGCTCTCACTTCTTCATCCAATGCCCTTGAAGCATTTGATGGAAGAGAGTCTAAACCTCTTGGTGTTCTCGTTAGTTTTCCGATTACATTGGAAGGGAAAACAGTCAATTTCAAGGTTGAATTCACTACCGCTAAACTCAATTATAATCTTCTCCTCGGTCGCAGATGGACTCACGCCATGCTGTGTGTTACGTCCACTTTCTTTCGTGTTTTAAAACTACTGCACGAAGGAAAGATTATTATTGTCGATCAATTGTCTTTTTTCACTTCTTCTTCATAGAACAACATTTCGTACATGAATAAGATTCCTACTCCCTACGAGAGTGTAGGGCCAGGCATTTTCAAGGATCCTGCCCTCATGGATGTTTTTCCCCTTCCATCACAAAATATTGTTTAGGTCAACATGATTTCTTTGACTGATGATCCATGGGTTATCCCTTCGCCTGAACATATCGATTCTTTCGGAGATCCGACACCATTGAGTCCGATTGAAATTGATTATTGTGAACTCATTGCCGCTTTAAACACTCCGTCCTCTGATTCTTCTCCTTCAAGCATGTCCCTTGACATTTATTCTCAATCCCTTTGGCTTGGTGATTTTGATTCACCGGATCCTTTGAAATAAGTGTTTCCCTCCGATGAGGCCATCGTGGAAACTATGTCTCTCAAAGATCTACCATGAGACGATGGTCATCATCGTTCCTCATTTCTGCCAAGTCTCTAGGCCATGTCTACTTGTCTTGAGCGTTTTTCTTCTCAGGTTCCTTCTCCTCCGCTTCAAACGCCTGTTCATATCCATGAACTTTTTTTCAAAGGTAACTTGAGTAATATTACATAGACGATGCCTATTGACATTTCTGTTAAACCGAGAATTGTCGAGAACATCCATATCGGGGTTACTTGTTCTTCCGATGAAGTACAAGTCTATACTAGCCTTTTCTGTGAATTTTGTGATGTCTTTGCAAGGTCATATGAAGAAATGTCTGGCATTGATCCTAGCATCGTGGTACATGAGATTCCTACCTACCCCGGTTTGAAACCTATTCATCAACGTCTTCATCCGGTGCATCCTAGGAAAGCTGCTTCCATTAAGGTCGAAGTGGAAAAGCTTCTCAAAGCTGGTTTCATTTATCCAATTCCATTGACATAATGGGTCTCTAATATTGTTCCTGTAAATAAGAAATAGGGCACTATTCGTGTCTGTGTTGACTATCGTGATATCAATCGAGCTTGTCCCAAGGATAATTATCCTACTCCCTTCATCGATCAAATCATTGACGACTGTGCCAGGTGCGAGATTTTTTCCCTTATGGATGGTTTTTCTAGTTATAATCAGATAAACGTTCTCCCGACTAATCAACACAAGACTGCCTTCATCTGTCCTAGGGGTACCTTTGCATATAAGAAGCTTCCTTTTGTTTTAAAGAATGCTAGGGCCACATTTCAGCTTGCGATGTCTTATGCCTTTCATGATATTCACCACATCATTCAGCCTTATTTGGATGACCTTTTGGCTCATTCGGCTAAGTGTAGGGATCACCCTGACTATCTTTGTCATATTTTTCTTCGTTATAGACACTATAATATTTGGCTTAATCCGCACAAGTGTGCATCCTGCATTGATTATGGTAGACTCTTAGGGTTTATTGTGTCCAAAGACGGAATTCACCTTGATCCACTAAAATTTGAGGCTATTGTCAATCTCCCCTCTCCCTCCTCATTAAATCAGTTACAGAGTTTACAAGGGAAAGCTAATTTTCTACGCCGTTTTATACCTAACTATGTCGAAGTGGCTAAAGGATTCACACAATTGTTGAAGCAGGGCGTCCCTTTTTGGTGGGATGAAATCTCTTAGAAATATTTTGATGTGTTGAAAACATTGCTTGTCAATGCTCCTCTTCTCCGCCCTCCGAATTATCATCATGATTTTTCCCTCTATTTATCTTCTGCTTTCAACACGATTTCCATGGTTTTGGTACAAGACGATGATGACAGTCATGAGCATGTTATTTATTACTTGTCTCGTAACCTTCTCGACCCAGAAACGCGTTATGCACATATCGAGAAGTTAGCGTTAGATGGAGTTCAGGCAGTCTAGCGTTTTCGTCATTATATTCTTTTGTGTACTGTAACTGTGATTTCTGATTGCAACACTATGACTTACATATTGTCTCGATAATTGCTGGGGGACAAATACTTGAAGTGGATTTTTATCCTCCAAGAGTTTGATTTGGAATTTATTGCTGCCAAGTCTAAGAAATTATTAGTCTTTGTTGATTTACCAAGTCTAATAAATCATTAGTCTTTGTTGATTTACTCTGTTCTCTCCTTCTGACTCCGCTCCTTCTCATTCTGAGGAATCCATTCCAGATGATTCGGTTTTCTTGATTAGCACCCTCGATCCTTGGTACGTTGATATCATCATCTATCTCCAGACTTCATCTTTTAGATCTAAGTTAATGAAGGATTCCCACCGACACATCCGACATCAGTAACAACCTTATCGTATAGTTGGAGATACACTCTATCACACTGGATTCGATTCCATACTCCTTCGATGTTTGATTCTCGAGGAAGCTGAGAAAGCCCTAAATGATTGTCACAGTGGCGCCTATGGTGGTCACATTCTTGTTATGCTACTGCACAAAAATTTCTTCGTGCTGGTTATTTTTGGCCTTCTATTTTCAAAGACTACATTGTCACGGTTCGTAAATGCCATGATTGCTAGATTTATCAATGCAAGATGCATGCGCCACCCATTCCTCTTCATCCTGTCATTACCGTTGGTCCCTTTACAAAGTGGGGCATTTATTTTATGACATGTAACCCTCACTTGGCTGGTGGGCATGCCTATATTATCGTAGTCGTGGACTACTTCACCAAATGGGCCGAAGCAATGCCTACACTTGCTGACAACAGTAAGATAGCTACTCAGTTCATATTCAATCACATCATTGCTCAGTTTGGAATCCCTCAAGCCATCGTTACTGATAATGGTTCCCATTTTCAACATTATATGTTGGCAGAGTTGACTTCTAAGTTGGGTCTATGTCATGACAGCTCAACGCCGTACTACCCTCAAGCCAATGGCCAGGTTGAAGTTGTGAACAAATTTCTTGTCACTATGCTTCAACGTACAATTGGGATCCACAAATCCAATTGGCATCTCATGTTATTTTTGGCTCTTTGGGCATACCAAACCTCAATAAAGAACGCAACCGGGTTCACTCCTTCCAGTTGGTTTATGGCCTAGAAGCTACTCTCCCGATTGAATGTGATATACCTTCGCTCAAGTTGGTTGTTGAATTACTGCCAAATACTTCGCCAGAAGAAGAGTGTCTCCTTTATTTAGAAAGGCTGGATGAAACCCATCGCTTTGCTGCTTTGGTTATCAAAGCGTAGAAGAAGCGGGTCAAAGCTCATTTTGACCAGTCAGTTTCTCCTCATTCTTTCATTGAAGGAGATCTCGTCCTCCTGTATGACCAAGATCATGACAAGATGGCGGCAGGAAAATTTCAACCCATGTGGCATGGGCCCTACATCTTTAAGCGTGTATTGCATAATGGGGCCTATGAGTTTATTGATTACGAAGTTCATCCTCTTGAACGACCCAAAAATGGGTTGTATCTTGTAAGGTCCCACCTTACCTACCATAATTATTATAGAGAAACATTATATTAAATCAAAATGTGATATATTTTTTTTTATTTTTTTTATTTTTTTATTTTTTTATTTTTTTTTATTATTATATAGAAGTTATTGGTGTCCTTTACACTACACCCTAAATTCTACCAACTTATCTTCAAAGCTACAAAGTTCAAGGTTTATCAAGATCCAAAAAAGATACAACCATAATACTTGCTTCTCAAGACTAAAATCACCTTTAAAATATAAATTATTTAGTGGGATGAATAAATGTCAACCTTTATGAACCACAATTTACAATAAACTAATTGTTAATTCCGTTGTAATTAAATGTGTTCAAGAGTGACTAATAACATGCTTATGAGTTATTTTCTTAAAAGGATAATTTAAATTATATAGAGTTGGCATCTCATAATTTAGGAATTCATATGTGAGCTGATATTGCAACAAATTACTTACTGCAATTTTTAATTTTCAGCAAGACCCTTTAACTCAATGAGTTATTATACTAGAAATACCTTGATTGCAAATCTTAACTTAACTTAAGCCTTTTGTTTTATGGACGGTTCATAAATGTAATTAGATGCAACCATTGAACATTATGAAAACCAATTTACAAGCATGAAATGTACAGCCATTGAGGCATTTCGTCAAACACTTACAACCATTATCTCTTTAAGGTGTTTTCACAATAATTAGCTAACATGAATCCAAAGTTGCATGACTTCTCTCTTTTTTTGTAAGTAGTGCCAATAATTGAACTTAAGATATTAGTAGACTATCAGCCATATTCATTGTTGAATCTATACCAATGAATATAAATATTTAGAAATTTCAAACATAGCTCACAATGTTGTAAGGTACAACCATTGAGGAATTTTGACAAATATTTGGCAGTCATAAAATAAGTTGCCATATGGTTATTTAAATTTTCAAATTATTAACCATTTATACTTTAAAAACAATTTCCAAGTGGTTAGCCTAAATCAGATTCATCACTATAAATTATCAGGCAGTTCCAATATAAAAAGAACCAAACAGCAAGACAAAACAATAGGCGGTTCTACATGCAACAGCAAATCTGCAAAACATAGCAGATTTGGGAATTGATGTCTGAAACCTTGATTTTTGGAATCAAACTTGGGGTGAAATGGCCTTTTGGTATGGATACCCCCTGAAGTGGAGCTGAATCGCAACAGGGACGCCCATAAATGCGATTCTTTAAAACAACAAAATTTATAACCTAAATGTTTCATTTATGACTTGTCAAACATATGGAATGAAAACTTACAGCTACACCTCTACATGAGGAAAAACAACCCAGAGTTATGCTACTAATATATGCTCATTGAAATCACACATTTCTAAATCCACCATATGAGTTCTTGAAACATTTTACCACCCACAAGCTAATTCATTTGACATGAGTGACAAGATTTTTGCACCAATTGCTACTATTTAACAAACACATGGAAGCCCTGAATGCTACAACTATTAAGGCTTTCTATCAAAATTCTGATAGTACTATTACAACAACTTGAATAACAAAACATTGAAGAATATGAAACATAAGCCATAACTAAAATTTATCTCCAACTTACCTCAAGCATTTGATCTTCCAAACTATACTTTAGTTGTCATTATTTTTGCATTTTCTTTTAAGGGTTGATTCTGTAATTCCTCCAAGCATATTTTGGGTACATGTCCATTTTCTTACTTCTGCAAGTTAGCACTTATTCGTGCATAAATAAATTTATAACATTACTCATTCACAGATTTTGTCAAACACTTTGCAAACTATCCTAAAACCATTTATAAAACATGCATCTATTAATTACTTGAAACAGAACCATAAATAATGAAATGCTTACCCAAGTCCTTTGGAATTTATTTATTGAAATTACCTTCAACAATTTTTGGCTTTCCTTTCTCAAATGCTACAATACCAAGATTAGTACCATAAACTATACCAATAATAACTCCAATATTGAGATCTAAATTTCCATACATATAGATTGATCTAGTCTTCATTTTTAACTAATCAATAATATTTTAGATAACATAAGCCTAAACCAAAATTAGATGCTTACAACAATTTAAATGTCTACCTTTTATTTTATGCTAAATCTATACTATAATTTTAAGACAATGGAAATTATACCTGAAAAGATATTCAGCTCCAATCGTTGAGAATATGATCCACCTTCGATCCCTTAACCAACTCATTTGAACCATCCGGTTTTCCACCCAACCATATCCAGGGAGAACTCCTCCCCCTGGAACCCCCGAGCTGTAAAAGCTCACAACCAGTACCAAAATACAGCAATAGAGAGAGAGATGCAAGGAAAACTAATGAAGATAGTTTTCACTTCCTTTAAATACCACTCATGTTCAACCTCAATAGATACTTAGTAGATTAGTAAGAAATTCAATTTTTTTTTTTTTGGAAGAAATTGGATACTCTCCATATCTCTCCCTTTCACAATATTCCTCAAGTCTCTTCCACTCTTGGCATTACCCCCTCCCCCCTCCCAAATGAGAATACATGAGACTCATATATAGGAGGAGCAACAAATTCATGTCATAAAGGAGGATTAATATGCATGCATTGTATTCATTTTAGAGGAGTGTAACTTATGCCATTAAGGAGAGGTATGCATGCCTTATTTAAGGAGAGTGTAACATATGCATTAAAGTGAGTGTAAGAGGAATATTTTATGACACATATTTAATGAGTGTAAGAATATTTTATGACACATATTTAATGAGTGTAAGAGGAATATGCCATTCCTTGATGAGTGCATAAAAGAGAGTGTAATGTAATATTTAAAATAGAGAGAGTTACATAGAGCCATGAGAGTCATGAAGGAGAGAGGTGTGAAGTGATTGGGGAGACATAATTTCCTTTTAATAATAATATCATAGTCTCATAAAAGATAATAATAATAATAATAATAATATTAATAATATTGAGGATTAAGTCGAGATTGAACTATTACAATTGATTAATCATAATTTAAGTGATTTTCCTTCAAGTATACTTGTTTACCCATTGATTGGAGGTGATTTACTATTTTTGGAAAGTCATACTTGAAATGGTAGACATGACTTTCTATTTTTAGAAAGTCACTCCAAAATTGTTAGGAATTAGATTATTAAGGAAATTCATCTACGAGTTGCCCATGAGTGGTATTTTTCTTCCGGATAATATGGATTCCGCAACCCTATTGTATGCATCTTTGTGCCTTAGTAGATTGAGGACTCCGCGCCCTGATCTACTCTAAAGATCCAAGATTCCGCACCTTGATCTTTTTTTTTTTTTAAATATTCAGGACTCCGCGCCCTAAACATTTCATTATAGATTCAAGACTCCGCGTCTTTATATTTCATGGATTTAGGACTCCGCGTCCTAATCCTTTTATCATATATCCAAGACTCCACGTCTTTATATTTCATGGATTTAGGACTTCGCGCCCTAATTTCCATGGCTTCTCATCTATTCTGCTTTGAAACTCCACGTTTCACCTTAAGGTACTGATTGTGAGCTTATACCCATCTGATGGTTCGTTGGTAAGGTCTTCTTCCAAGACCTGCACACATCACAATCTCAATGATCAAATCAATCAAATGAATTTCATAATTAACTTATTCAAATTTTACTAAATATTGTGCATGACTTCCACAGTCATTTTGGTATTGGAGAAATGACTTCCGCAGTCATTTATAACTTGAGCATCCCTGTTGGCAATGACCAAGTCCCCTGCCACATCATGCTTAGTACGAGATTATGCACACATAATCATACAAATCATGTATCATCCATAAATCATAATTAACCATATGTTCCACATAACCATGATCGTCCATGGATCTGTGTCTCAATTCTAAATCACCATTCATGTCATACACCTATGTCCAAAATAGGATACCAAAAGAGAAAACATCACTAATATTCTCTTAACCAAAATCAATCTTTGTGCACGCAACCATAGATATTATCATAAGCACACAACAACCAAGTGACCCAAACTAGGTCATAGCATATAAGCATGTAGATAAGTCTTTCATACATAATATTATATCAAAATCACCATCTCTAAGTGTCATCAAAGCTATCTCACTAATAAGGGACACTACATATCTCAAAAAATATTATGCGTGAGTCATTCATGCATAATTTTTGTACATAGGCGTTATTTTAATTTTTGTGCATGTTTTGGTTTGATGTGTTTTGTGAGCATTTTCTTGCTTATTGAGTCTTGCTTATTGTGCAGATCCCTATTACCCCTTATGTCGGTTTCGCGGATGGTGCTTCTCGCAGTATCAGGAATTTGTCTTCGGCAGCCTGGGTAATTTATGATTCTGCTGGTGAGTTGATAGATCTGCAGGTATCTGTATAGGACAAACTACAAACAATGTCACTGGATATAGCACTGTCATTGAGCTATTAACTGAATCAATCAACCTCGGCATACGCACATTGTTTGTAAAACCTAGATTCGTAACTTGTCATTCTTCAACTCAATAGTCATTATTCAGTTAGAAATCCGTACATTTTGAGATTTATTTACGTATTAATTTGCTAGAAAGACATTTTGATTTTATTACATATCAACATATTCCTAGATGAATGAATACATTAACTAATACAGTGGCTAACATTGTATTAGATAGACATTTCCATAGTTTGTAAAATAATCATCATATGTAAAAGATCCATGTAGGAAAATAGATGTATATATATATATATATATATATATTGCATGTTTACAGCTGTGTGCATCATAACTTCAAAAAATATATGTGTGTTTCTATTACATCCTAAGACATCATGTCTCTCAAAATATGCAGATAAAACCTAGGCGTTTAATCATCACAATGCTCATGGTAGCATGTCACTGCCTGTACAAGCTGCCTCAGCAAGTGGTGAATTCGACTGGGCACCCCTACTGTATGTCTCTGGTAGGTGCGAGGAACATCATCAAATCGTGCATAGTTGGGGACTCCTCGAGTGATTCCCTCCAGATTGCGTACAATCTCATCTTCCTCGCCGCCCTCACCTTGAGGGTCAAAATCGCGAGGGATTCGTCTCGCTATCATTGACATACCTGCGGGTCTCTCTGGGCCAACATATGTAAGCACAAGGATTTAATGTCAGAACATGCATAAATAAAAAAATCATAATACTCACAAAACTTAAAAAATGAGTCTCACCCAAATATTCATCCCAATCCTCTCCCTCCGGGAGTGGGAGGTCTGGATCATCAGTGAAATCTGTACCAGAGTAGGGCCAGTCCTCCATGAAAATAAATTGTCAGCGGAGCCAATAAAAAAACTCTGGTCTCCAGGACATCTATTGACTGCCCCCTGTCCTTGGCATCAGCACTGCCCATCGGGCCATCCGTGGTTCTCTCGCTGGTGGTGTTGGAACTATGACCTCCTGACGCTGAAAATTTGGTAGTCGTTCTAGGAAGAATGACACCAGGATAGAACCATAACCAAATTGTTTCAATTTTCCCTTCTTGCATTTTGTTAGATTGCGTTTCATGTTTATTGTCATGAACTTTTCCCAATTGTATATGGTTGGTTTCAAGCAGTCTACAGCAAGAAGCAACTGTGTTTTTGTTACTTCATGTGGTGCTTGCGATCATGCAGCTCGTGTCATGGTATGTAGCACTACTTTTAGTGCTAAGTCTGGGATAGTTTTGATATCAACTTTCCCACTTCCTGTTCCCTTTCGTACCCCTCAACATACCCTGTTCATTACCATGGACATACTCTCCATGCATGGATGGGTACTGGTAAGGATCGGTGATGCTCCCATCTGCGACATTCCAATGATAAAGTAGATGTCAGAAACCTCAATCTCATGTTCCTGATCTCGAAGGACGAACTTTTCCTGATCTTCATCCCATATGCTGATCAAGTACTGTAGCAGCTCCAGTTGAGCTCGGAGACACGGCGTCAAGAATAATTTCTTTAGTCCACAATCTTTGAGAGTTTCCATGCATCTCTAATTTTCCATGGAAAGCCCGTCCTCTTCACTATGTTCTCGTTCTTTCCATTCAATAACCATTTTGCCTCTTTCTACCTACAAACACATTCATATGAATGATATTAGCCATTTTTTAACCTTAAAATTTTGAATAATTTGAGTATTTGACTAACATTTTGCACAAAAAATGGTTTGCGTCGTTGGCGTGACTATTTCCAAAATAGTCACGCCAATGGGCGTGCCCTAGTGTAAAAATTGGGTGGTTGGCGCGACTTCGTGCCTGAAACCCACGCCAACCGCCATGACCTAATATTCAAATTTCCTCCCCCAGAATTCAAAATTGGAAGTTGCAGGTAGTAAGAAATGACTTAAAATGGAGGGAGAGATCTCGGCTCTTACCTGGTACTGACGAATTCGAGATTGATTTGCTAGATTGGCCGCTATCGTCACCGCAAGATTACATAGTAAAATGGGTAACTATTGCTCCACAAGAGGTAAAAAGTGAAAAGTAATTATTTTTACCATTTTTGGCATTTTATAACTTTTTTATAACCCTAATTAGGTTTTAAGATATATTTTTCGATTATTTTATTATATTATTTTCGATAAATGGGTTTTACACTTGTCTCTTGTGCAGCAATAGGTTATCATGCGACAATGATGAAGTAACGAGTTATATTTTATACTTTTTTCAGACTCGGTAAAAACACGAAAAAGTCACTACTGGAGTCATCTTTCAGCTCTTTTATGACTCTCTAAAATTGAAAATATTGTCGAGATTCTTGTCGTTTTGAACTCATTAAAATGGCTATGAAACGATATCTACCTAGTATACGTTTACCCATTTTTTGGGCTGGGGTGGATTATTTACGAAAAAGGAATACCTTAGCCTATTGCGACTAAGAGGTTCTCTGAGACATAGTTTTTTGCCTTTTTGGATCTGTGAGACTATTTACGAAAAGGGACTGCTGGAGTTTTCTTTTCTGCCTTCTTTTCAAACTCTCTAAACATGAAAAGATGTCGAGTTCTCCCCTTGTTAGACTCATTAAACCCTGATGACATCAGATTTCGTCACCATGACGTCATTCGAGTTCTTCCTTCCTAGGGCTCGTAAAATGTACTAGGATGGATTTGTCCAAAGGACAAACTTATATTGAAAGCATATGTTATCCCCTTCAAGCTTATTTTAAAAAATAATTGGGGTACTCTCTAGAAATGGTGGGGGAAAATGGAACCAAGTTTTAGTTATGTTGGCAGTATGTCGCTCTTGAACATGGCACTTGTCTGCATTCATGTCGGGTTGGGGATATCTCATTTCGTCATTTTTTCCTCCATGGGTTTGGGTAATCTCTTTTGACCTCTCATATGCTCTTTTCCACGTCATCATGACCTCAGATCCTTTGATGTAAAATACTTCCAAATCCAGTGTCATGTCACTGATATGTTCAAGAGAAGTTTGCCTTTGCAGTTTTCAACCTCCCTCTAATTCCCTGTTTGTCCTAATTCACTTTCATCATGTTCCTCTATCTTGTGTTGATGATGTGGGAAACATTATGGCCCTCCTTCGACCAGGTCACTTCCTGTCAACTTCAGCTCATTATCCAGGAATTTGACCTAGAGACTCCCTTCTGGTACCTTGAAGCCTGCATGCCTCAATGGCAGGTTTTTTCGCATTCGACACAAGGTTCACAACATTGACCTTCAATCAAATGATTCTACGGGTGTTCGACGTCAAATCATTATTCACATTCCGTAGATTGTACCTTTCGTACCGTAGATTGTACCTTTCGTACCTTGAGGGACATCATAATTATTGGTGGTTTCTCTCGCATTTGTTAACATCTTTCATCATTGGTCGGTAATCAGACAATTTTCCTTCATGTTCGACTTCAACTCATATATTTTCATGCTTGAAATTGTACTTGTTTGGGTCGAGATGGAGCGCAAAACCCTGGGTTTTTTCTGATAAAATCCAGGCTGCGGATCTTTGTGGATTATCATGACTCTCTTGATTGGATGGTTGTGACCATACCTGAGTATATTTGTTGATCCTTACTACCGGATGGTTGCGTCCATACCTTGGATCTCAATTTTTATGTACTCTATTATGGATGGCTGCGCCCATACCACATATTCATGTACCATACATCTCAATTTTATTTTTAATTGCAGGTTTTCCAACAACAGTGTTTGGTTCAAACGTGTTCTCATAAAGCATTTCACCCCTCCCTCTCTCTCGGAACTCATACTTTAGGGGGCATTTGTTACACATCATTTTTTTACTGTCCCTGAAATCCCCAACTCGCACATTGGAGGGTCATTTATGTGACTAATAAGAAGTTCCATGCCTTGCAAAGACCATCATTTCATCCCTTTACATGAGAGAAATATTCCTTTTGTTGACAATTCCCTGAGCAGAGCTGTAAAAACCCTTGCTTTTGCCTTAGTGCGAGTAGCCAGTTACACCCCCGTGCCAATTGGGAAATTTAACAATGGGCCCACACCATTTGGCGCTCTATGCCAGTTAGACACCCGTGTCAAGCTGTTTATGGAATGTTTTCTAAAAATAGAGGTGAATATTTCACTTCAACCACCTCAAGGATGAGTCATTGGGAGTGGTTGAACTGATAAACCATAGACTCCCTCCTTTAGGTTTATGGTTTTCACCTCTTATGGGAACTCCCTAAAGGATAGGCCTCCCTCCCACCTTTTTAGGGATCCTAACCTCCTCCTTTTCCTCTATAAAATAAACTATCTCTCTTAGTACAAGCTAGCTGAACTTGGAGAATTAAACATATTATAGCCGAATTACTAGAAGATATTATAAGAAGGAATTACGTTGAGGAAGCTTGAGTCCATGACTTCTGAGAGAGCTTGATTCCATGCCTTCATCCCGTCCGAATTCCCCAACGAACGCCTGAGACGCGCTTCAGCTGAACCCCGGTGGAGGAGACTACGACGTCAAAGCATTAGTTGTAACTCTTCCTTCTATTCATTTATATACATAACTATTGTTTGGTTCCACTGTTGTGTTATGATGTTTGTTTAATATGATATGTTTAGCCTTCGTTGACTGGCTAATAGTTATGAGTGAAACCATTATGTCGTATATTGTTCTTGTTTCCTGTTCTATGTGCATGTACCCAAGCGCAATGGCAAAAGGATTGTGACTTGTCGAGGCAGGAGCGAGAGGCCACCACCACTACAACAAAAAAGATAGCGCTGGACTCCATGTAGGTCAATCTACCATATCCTTTGTTGATTCATTAACTAGGAAGTAACACTTTAGCATGTCCCTTTGTTCCTAGACCCACCCTAGGGCTAGAGGGATCGTCTCTGTCCGCAGAGAGGATTTACCTGCATAATAGAAAGTTATGTCCCCGGGAAGTTGATGTACCAATTTACCCAAACGAGGCCCATAGTTTTGGCGGTTCATCTCCTAGGGTTAGGTTTTTGGATGCTTATGGTTTTCCATTGTTTTTCAACAATAAATTGGCCTTCGAGCCTCATTTTAACATAGTTCAAAGGTATGTAGCCGCCACATCTCTTATTAAGATAAGCTACCAACGCCCTAGCTAGTTTATTTCCATTATCTTTGTAAGAATATTTTAGTCATTTTTTATTAATGAAATGAGATTTTATTTCTGCGACATCTCTGTGTTTATGTATATTTATGTATTTTATTGTGTTCCTACATAAATTTGAATCATACATCACATGACATTTCACTATGGTTGGAGCATCTCATGCATAGGTGTCACCATGTTGATCATAGTTGGAAAGTTAATTCCTTTACGGTTGATAATGCATTGGTTGAAATCAATGCTTTAAGGTAAATTAAATCTTCTTATTTTACAGTATAACTTGTATTTATTACAAAAATAATATGCTTGAAATGAATTAAATGTGGCACAAGAATATGGTTATGTATTAAATGTGTTATGTTATGTGTTGTTGGTTACGTATTTGATGTATTTTACATAAATATAAAGTTAAAATTTGATGTTTAATAAATATTAGCTTCTAAAATACTTGTACATTTGTAATTGTTGGAAATATTAAGAGGGGGTGAATCAATAATTTTTTCAATTATTATATCGTGTTAATTAAATATTATTTCACAAATGAGAAGCACTAGCACCACATCACAAGAATAAAAAATAACTTAGATTAATTTATTTATGAAATAACAATGAGGACACCAGGGACACCAATCCTTTTTACAAGCTTAAAATTAGGACTCCAATCCATTCATAAACCAAAGGCTCCAACTTGGTTTAAGAAAAGCAACCCTCTTTAGTAATTATAGCCACCAAACACTTATATATATAACTCAAACAATTATTCAAAACTCTATCAAGATAGCTCCAAAGTACTATTTCAAGGTGTCTCCAATGGCTGCTCCAAAATGGTTTCAGGAATGTGTCCAAGTGCTGCTCCAAAGTAGCTTCAAGGGGATACTCCAAAGTGGCATTAAAAACTTTAAGAAAAAATTCGAGGATATCTCCAAAGATGGTCCCAAAATCAACTCAAATTGTTCTTTGTAAGTGACTCAAGGAAAGATCAAATCAACCACTAAAAATATACCCAAACAAAGCCCCAAAAAAGGTATGAATTCATGCCTTACCGAAGTAGTTATAAGTTGAGATATGGTGTTGAACAGGCTGAGTTGCAAGTATCACAATTATAGGTCTAAATAGGCTAAGATGCAAGGGCCACAATCACATGTCTAAATAGGTTGAGTTGCATGGGTTGAAATTACAGTTTTGAATAGGTTGAGTTGCAGGGTTGAATTGAGGTTGAACTACATTGAATTATGGGGTAGAAATAGGCTGAATTATTAATGAGAACAAGGTTTAATTCAAGACAAATAAATAGCTCCAAGAATATTCCAAAAATTGACCATGAATCCCTCCAAGAAACCTTAGTCAATAGCAGAGTGTCTTTAAGAGATGCTCCTACAATATGCTTCTAGGTTCATAAGATATGAACCATCTTTTTCATTGTCTTGTTGAATGATAGGTTGAGTTGAAACGGTCACAATTACAGATCTAAATAGGCTAAGTTTCAAGGGCCACAATCACAGGTATAAATAGGTTGAGTTTCAAGGGCTAAATATCCAGCGCTGAATAAGCCGAGTTGTTGGGCCAAATTGAGGTTGAACTAGGTTGAATTCTGGGTAGAAATAAGTTGAATCGTTAATGAGAACAAGTCTGAATTCAAGATAGATAATCAGCTCAAATTCCTCTTGTCTCTTGTTGATTGAGTTGTTTTGGTCAAATGGGGGAAATCTTGGCCTATTTATAGGTCTTGTTGCTCGTTAAACATGGCCAACCTATCCTATAGGAGGGTGAGTTGACAAGGTCAATATAGGTTTTTTTTATTCTTGAAAATTTTGTTTTTCTTAAATGAAGAAAAATTGGAGGGTTAGAGGAGAATATGAAATACTTGTGAAGGTGAACATTTTTACTATAACTGCTCGCCTTGACTTTGTGTTGATATTCCTAACTTCATGTTCTCCGCCTTTGTCATCAATATCTAACGGGTGTTCTACTAGGATGCAAGAGAGTTTACACCCATATTTTGACAAAGATATTCAAATGCTTCTCGAGGCATGATTTTAGGGAATACGTCTTCAATTTGTTCTTTAGTGTTGACATATTCCATTTTGATATTTTGATCAACAACCTATTCTCAAATAAGGTGGTACTAGATCATCATATGTTTTGATTTTGAGTGCATGATTGGGTTTTTGGAGAGACTGATTTTGCTAGTATTGTCAAAAAATATGGTGATAGGATGATTTATTTCCATTTTGATATCCTTCAACGCTTTATAGATTGTTGCATTTGTAACACTAATAATGTAAACTATCAAACAGGAATTGTACCGAGCGCTAATTTTTTTGAGATAGCAAAAAAACATCTGAATTCTTTTCACTCTTCACTGGTGATCGCACACATTTCTTAGCTTGTGATTTCCCATGGTTTATTCATTGAAAAATTTTCAATCATGTCATAAAGGTGGGTTGGTTTTCTTCCCGTTCAATGGATTCAAACTAATTACTAAATCATCAAAGCACAATTGATTCATACAATGACCCTCCTGAGATGCAAACACATTTTCCATGGATAGTCACAATGTTGATATAAATGTTGAAGGACTTAAGTTGGCCAAAGAGGCATTATTTGGATACATAGACATGGTTCAAAAAATTCCTCTTGCTACTTTGACCAAGACTGAATAGTTGATTGCTTTGGTTAAAAAAATGTTGTATGACTCCAACAATATTCATATTATGGATTATGAATTCATGTGTGGGTTAGGTGCTTTTGAGTCTTGTTTGAAGATGAAGAAGAGTTTATTGAACCCAAAGAAGAGAAGAAAAACAAGAAAACAAAATGCAAGATTGGAAATTGGCTTGAATATCGATGTAGATGAAGATGAACCATTTCAGTTTGAACAACTGAACAAGCGAGATCGCCCTCACTCGAACAATGCATGGTTTTCTAGGTTTGTTGTGATGCATTTGTTTTCAATTTGATTTTAATATTTATTAGTGTATTAAATGTATTTTATGTATGATTGTTTTGTTGAATATGTTCTTATATGTTTGATAGGTGGTGAGGATATGTTTTCTTATTTGTCTAATTTGTCCAAATTGTCATTTAAGGTCAGTAAATAACTCCATGCATTTGCAGTCAGTATATGTAATGGAAGATAACTTTCACTGGGTTTTCCATACTTGCATTTTTCTTGCATATATTGGTGTCTAAACATGAATCTGATATATAAATTGGACTAAAAACAACAAAAACGTAACAAAATTTGTAGAGGAAATGCACCGAAATTGTAACTAAACATGTAAAACACAATTTTACCAGTTTTTTGTAACTACTCAATGCTAATGGTGATATATTGTTGGAGAATATTATATATTATAACATCAAATATTATGCATTTTCTAACTATGATTTTCCATACCAGTGGTAATGAGTGTCAACAACAATGAGTGAGTGTGTTAGCAACGGTGAGTGGGAGAATGCCAACACTAGTGAGAGAGTTAATATAAGCAAGAACACAAGGTTCAATCTGAATATGAGAATGACGTGGGATTTTAATGAATATTGTTGATACAATAATCATTGTGTCCTGCTTCACCAAGACGAAGATACCCACATGTTTCATAATTTCATTCCAGCATTCAAACTCTTTTTTTTTTAGGGTATAAGACTTTTTATATATCCTTGTTGGCAGCCAAATCATTAGATAACAAAATCTAGGACCGATCCAATTATTCCCACATCGTTCCATGAAAATATATTTATTTCAGGTTTCTTTTCCCGAGCCTAATCCCACCTTTCTTTACATCCTTCTTGTGCGACAATCTCCAATATTTAAATCTAGGCTACGCAATATGAAATGGTCTGCTGCCTCTTCCTGGCGATATACTCTGTTACCTATGACAAATTGGCCAATTGTTTTTGTTCTTGTATCACATGCACAAGTATTTCATATTCTCATCTAACCCACAAAATTCTCTCGTAATTGCGTTTAAAAAAGTTAAAAGCTTCCACCATACTGGCCCAATTTCTCAAATACGATAAAAAGGCTCTCAATTGGACATCCCCTACATCAGGGTTAGTATTCCATCTTGTGTGAAGAGATACCAGAAAATTATGTTGGTACAGTTCATAAAGAAATTATTTTTCTAGATTCGTGGAAGCCCTTTATACTTCTATGAAACCATCTCAGTATTCAACCTGGAAAGGCTTATTCTAGAAGACACGAACATTAGGTGCAGGACGGCAAGCAAGATATAGAGAAAGTGCGACACCAAAGTTAAGGAGATTTTTAGGAACTTTTCTCTGATTTTCAAGGCTTGACATGAGGAACTGATATGTTAGACTTGCAAAGGAGGAAGTATGAGTGATAATGAGCTCATACACATAGCAGAATGTCAGGATGACAATTTTCAGTGTAACAGATTGCCCCCTAAAGTGAAAAGTCTAGAATAGATGAAGTTGAAGTCTGTCATATATGAAGAGTGCAGTACTTTGTCATTTCAAGGATCATCTTGTGGACACCCCAGTCGGAACCTGTAAAAAACATTCAATGCAAAAAAAAAAAATATATATATATATATATATATATATCATCGCTGAGGTAGGCATTCCCATACTCGGATCAAAACTAACTAGAAACTGATTCAAACTGTTCTGATACAGGAATGATTTTGAATACATCACAGTATAGACATGTGTAGACACAGTATGGATGCAGCCATCTGTTTATGAATAGTCTACTGTATAAATGATAACAAAATTCCTCGCAGCCTGGATGGTAGAAATCAGATCCAGGGTCTTGATTTCCGCATCTCAAACTAGTACGATTCTATCCATGTGAATGAATGTATCGAAGTCGAACATGGTAGAAACCACTTGATTACCAGTTAATGATGTAAATTGTTAACAAGTGTGAGAGTAACCACCAATAATGTCAATGGTTCTCAAAGTACTCAGTACAATCCATGAAATATGAATGAGTGAGCTGAAGTCGAACACATCACGGAATCATTCAATCGAAGGTCAATGATGTAACCTATCGTCGAAGGTGAGAAACCTGCCATTGAGGCATGCAGATTTCAAGGTACTGACGATTTCTAGATCAACTTCCTAGATAATGAGTTGTCGTCGATAGAAAGTGATCCGTCGTAGGCAAGCCCACAACACGAAATCATAGATCAAGTTTTGAAAATATATTGGCAATGACTGAATCAGGGATGGTCAAAATGAATGACATATATTTTGCAGATGAATGGTTTATTTGAACTGTCCTCTCGAACACATAACGACACTGCAGATGGTTTGGTGACAATTACCCCAAAGCTAATACCCAGAAACCAGCTAAAGACTTTCAATGTGGTTTGATTAACTGTTAGGTAAAGTATTTCCCAACCCAGGTGGACAAAAAGTGTCGTGTTCAAGAGTGGTTAATTGGATTTTCAAAAAATCAAAATACAACAAAAAAGTCCATTTTTCTCTCTTTTCCCCCACCATTTCTGGCAAGTACCTCTTTATTTTTGACAAGCTTGAGGAGGATAACATTTGCTTGTTTATAAGCTCATCCTTCGGATGATTCCAACTTAGTTTAAGATTCGAACCCTAAGAAGGAGTGGTTCGTTCCTGTTTTAGAATTGAACAGGTCCTTTACTGTTAAATTTTAATGAGTCCAGTATAGGAGAAACTCGGTGTTTTTCAATTTTAGGGAGTCAGAAGAAAAACCTAAGAAAACTCTGTGGGTGTACTTTTTTGTAAATTTGGTCTCTTGAGCCCGAAAAAGGATAAAATAATGCGAGAGAGAACTCTACTAACCGTAATTAGTCAACGTATACCTTTTTCGTAAATAGTCCATTTCAGTCCGTAAAAGGGGTAAACTTATACTGAAAGGACGATCATTCATTTACTTTAACGAGTTCGAATAATCAAGTGCTGAACAATCTTTTCATGTTTAGAGAGTCTGAAAAGGGCTTAAAAGAGGACTCCAAGTTTTTTCTTTTTCGTAAATTTTTGAAAGAGTCCGAAAAAGTGATAAAAGTATACTCTTTGTTGAAAAACGATCAATTCTCCTGAAAAATCCAATTTCTGCACAAAAACTTGAAACATTACACATACCTGTTTAAGATAAATAAAAATTCTTTCAAAAATAACCTTTTTAAAGTGAAAAATAAACAAATTAGAAACTCGTTTATTCGAAAAAAATTATAAAAAGGGCTTTTCTAACTTCATTTTTACCGTTCGAGTTCAGAGTGAAAAGTAAAAGCTTTTGGGTTAAGAAGTTCCTGTGAGGATTCTGGAAAATTCATCCAACAAAATCGAGAACTGTCAGCTCCAGGTAATCCACGACCTCCTAATCTTGTATTTCATTCATTTTCATTTCATTTTTAGGCTTTAGATTTCATTTTTAAGAGAAGAATATGTTTAAAAAATCACCCGCGGGGGTCCGCAGTGTTGGGAAAAATACTGAGAGGGGGGGTGAATCAGTGTTTAGTGCAAACAGAAAAATATTTGCTTTTTCTTGCTTTTAAACTCATACGCTACTTTAGTGAACAAAACTAGCATATATACGCGGATAATCAGAAGGAAACTAGCGTATGCACAGAGATCTAATTATGCACTTAATTCTTAACATAGATCAGTGCTTTATTCATTCATCAGATGTTAATTAAGCAGTAAACAGGTGCAGTAAGAATAGAATAAATCATTACACATCATCAACACACATGAACACCATGATTTAAGGTGGAAACCCAATTCGGGAGAAAACCACCGTTGTCGTTGTCTCAGTCTTCAATATTTATTATATAAATAAAACTTCTTACAATCATGTACTGGTGCAGACTTATACCAGCATGCAGGCACCAACCTGCAGAAGGTTACAACCTTCTCTCATTTACCATCGTCTCCTGGAAGGGAGCAACAACCCCCTGCTCTCATTTACCAGCCTCACCTGGAAGGGAGCTACTACCCCCTGATATTAGCACCAGCCTCTACTGGCAGAAAAGCTTCTACTTTCAGACTAAATGCTTCAACCCTCAGATCCACTGCAAACCACGTTTCATCAATTTTCAAACTGGATCAAACAGCTTCAACACAATCCTTCACTTATCAACAAACATCCTTTTCCCATTGCATCAAACAAAACAGTGAAACCACTGTAACCAGAATATCAGAGATAGCCCAGACTTCATAATAGATATGCAGAAACTCAATCAGCTTTGAGAAACCATCAGTTCAGATACCATACGCGATTTTTTTTAAAAAGACCCGCGTATACACGCGCTTTTAATGCATATAACCCGCATATACATCTGTGCACTTTTCAGAAAAACCCTAACAGTCCATACGTGCTTTTGTTTAAACAGATCCGCGTATACACGCGCTTTCCATGAAACGAACCTGCGTATAGATCTATAGAAGATAAACTTTGCAGAACAGACCAGATCTATGAACTTACCCAAATTTCTTCAATTTCTTCCATAGATTTGCACTAGGTCTTCATTACTTCTTTTTAGATCATCCTAGAGATTCATCATTTCCATATCTAGAGGATTTGAATCTTCATCACATTCATAGGTGCATCATAGATTCAGATCTATCGATTAAGAACAGAGTTCATCCATACAGATAAACTTCAGAGTGAAGTATTCATTAAAGCCTAGACACTTGCACACCCTTTGCACAATGAATTTCTTCTCCTTAAATATACTTAGCCTTTGACAATACCATGAGCCAAAACCTCATTACTTCCTATGGTATTCATGGATAGGATCAAATAGACAATCTAACGCTCAATACAATGGGCCAATACCATGGTAAAGTCCCCTGGTTTTACGAATTTAGAGCGCAATTAGGCATACGCGACTTGGCACGTACTTTTCCACGTGCATACTCAACTTCTCCTAAACAAACCCGCGTATTCTTTGTGACACACACTTTTCATCATTGTTCTGGCCCTTACTGATATTTCTTTCTCTGGTACTTCTGAGCTGCTTGTAGAATATCAGATTTACATCATTAATAAACTCATCAAGCATCAAGGACAACTTCATCAAGTAGGTTTCAAACATCTTCATCAAGTGGGTTGCCATCAAGGACAACACTCTGCATCATATTGCCAACAATCTCCCCCGTTGGACTTGATGGCAACCACGATGGTGTTTGATTCACCACAACAGATAGATACATGATATTCTCCCCCTATTCAAACACCATGTTACTCTCCCCCTTTGACATCAAGGGCAAAGGGCGGATCAAAACCAACACAAGGTTTTTCTCCTCATGTAGAAAGAAGAGCGTTGTAGATTTGATGTGCACTGAAGTTACCATGCTCCCCCTGAGTTCACGCTGAATCTTCAACCATATTTATCAAAGAAGTACATGACTCTATGACCTTCCTATCACCAAGGAATCATACTTACATCAAAGATCCAACCAAGTGGATTTACATATGAGACTCAAGTACCCAACCAAGTGGGTTTACACATTTTGACTCAACTATCCAACCAAGTGGATTTACAGAAATTGAACAAGTCCTTTACATGACTGAATATTACAAGTTTACATCATAGGTTTTAACATGACCTTTTCATCAAAATACAAATATGACTTTTATAACCAAAACTAAGAAGACCTCAAGAGAGAGATCATATTTTAGAATCATCATAATGCCAACAATGCATAATACTCAGCAAAGCTAATGCTCCCCCTGAAACCGTAGATCTGTTCTTGAGTCAGTTTATTCCTTCATCTCCCCCTTAGCTTGTGCAACCTGAACACTTTCAATCAACAGATCATCAAGGCATCTTCATCAAATATCAGAGAATGAAACAGAACTATGAGAGCTGAAACATCACCAGAGATACCATACAGCACCACAGCTTGTGCTGAAGAATGCTGACCCACAACAATTGTCAGCAATCAACCATACGCAGCTTTCAGTGTAGAAACTCGTGTATATACGTGACTGTATTTCAGGAAACCCGCGTATCCAATTTAATCAGATCTGATCTTCTGCACACCAGAGACTACTCCCAGCTTCTGTTTGAGATATTCGAACGCTTCCCTGGGCAGAGGTTTGGTAAATATATCAGCAACTTGTTCTTTGGAGGGAACATACTCCAACTTCACCTTTTGTTCAAGCACTTGTTCACGTAAGAAGTGATACCTGATGGGAATGTGCTTGGTCTTCGAATGCATAAAAAGATTCTTTGAGATACTGATGGCACTTGTATTATCACACATAATTGAGATAGGAGGTGTACATTTGATTTGAAAATCTTGTAAGGTTTGCATCATCCAAAGGAGTTGAGTGCAACAAGATGCGGCAGCCACATATTCTGCTTCTACTGTATATAAGGCAATAAAATTTTGCTTCTTGCTGAACCAAGATACTAACTGGGGCCCCATATAGAATGCACCACCACTAGTGCTTTTCTGATCATCAACATTTCCAGCCCAATCTGCATCAGTGTAAGAATGAAGAGTAAGATCAGCATTCTTTGGATACCATAGTCCAAAATCTTGAGTTCCTTATAGATATTTGAATATTCTTTTGACAGCCTGAAGGTGAGACTCTTTTGGATTAGCTTGGAATTGTCCAACAATCCCAACTGCATGCATAATGTCTGGTCTAGTCCCAGTGATAAAGTAGACTTCCTATCATCGATCTGTATTCTGGTTGATTCATCGTGGGAGAATCATCATGAGAACTGAGATTACATCCGATTATCATTGGTGTACTTATAGGTTTGCATTCTTCCATCCCATACTTCTTCAAAATTTGCTTAAGATATTTTGCTTGTGATAAGAATATACCATCTGTAGTTTGATGCACTTGCAAGCCAAGAAAGAATGTTAGTTCCCCAAGTAAGGACATTTCAAATTTTTGCTGCATGACAGAAGCAAATTTCTTACTCATAGATTCTTCATTACTTCCAAAAATGATATCATTAACATATACAATCACAATCAATAGTTTATCATTTTCAATTTTTGTGTATAAGTTGCTATCAGTAGACCCCTTTGAGAATCCTTGTTGATGAAGATATTTGTCAAGACGATAATACCATGCCCTTGGAGCTTGTTTGAGACCATATAGAGCCTTTTTAAGTCTACAAACAAGATTTTCATCATTTCCCAAAATGAATCCTTCTGGTTGTTCTATATAAACTTCTTCTTCTAGATCACCATTGAGAAATGCAGATTTAACATCCATTTGATAAACTTTGATTTGTTGAAAACTTGAAAAAGCAAGAAACATTCTTATGGCTTCAAGTCTAGCTACAGGAGCAAAATTTTCTTCAAAGTCTATACCTTCTTGTTGAGTATACCCTTTGCAAACAAGTCTAGCTTTGTTTCTTACAACATCCCCATTCTCATTTAACTTGTTTTTGAATATCCATTTAGTTCCAATGACATTTTTGTTATGAGGTCTTGGTACTAATTCCCAAATGTGATTCTTTTCAATTTGATCAAGCTCTTCATTCATGGCTTGAACCCAACATTCATCTTTGCTAGCTTGATTGACATTGTGTGGTTCAATAGTGGATAGAAATGCTAGATAGCTAGAAGATCCCACAAGAGTCCTTCTTGTTTGTACACCTGATCCCTTATCTCCCAAGATTTGAGATTCTGGATGATTCTTTTGAACATATTTGGATGGAGCTTTTTCAGATAAATCATCTTCAGGTTCTTCATTGGGTTCACTATCTATATCATTTCTATTTGATGTAAAAGGACATAAGTCACCATCGTCTTCATTTGTTGTTTGTTTTTCTTCTTTTGGGGCTGCAGGAGACTCATCAATAACAACATCAATACATTCAACAATCTTCCGAAGTCTTTTATTGTAACATTTATATGCTTTACTCCTAGAGGAGTAACCAAGAAGTATTCCTTCATCTGCTCTGGGTTCAAACTTGCCAAGTTTTTCATCATTATTTTTGATAAAGCATTTGCTTCCAAAAACTCTAAAATGCTTCACAGTGGGAGGATTACCATACCAGAGTTCATATGGCGTTTTATCACTATTTACATGAACATGTGCCTTGTTAAGAATATTTATCGCTGTATGTGTTGCTTCTCCCCAAAATGTGTCGGGTGTTCCAGAATCATCAAGCATAGCTCTAGCCATTTGTTGAACGGTTCTATTCATTCTTTCTGCTACGCCATTTTGTTGTGGAGTGTCGGCTACAGTAAACTGTCTTTTTATGCCATGTTGTTCACAAAATTCAGGGAATTCATCTGAAGTATATTCTCCTCCTCGATCAGATCTAAGACACTTGATTTTTAGATCTAATTCATTTTCAACCAGAGCTTTGAAATTCTGAAATTTCTCAAATGCTTCATCTTTGTGTTTAAGCAACCCAATCCAACAGATTCTAGAGAAATCAGCAATAAACAAAATATAATATTGTTCACCACGTGGTGAATTTTTCCTCAAAGGACCACATATGTCAGTATGAATAAGGTAAAGAGGCTTACTTGATGATCCTTCCTTGGCATTAAACTGTACTCTGGTTTGCTTACCAAATTGGCAAGATTTGCATATGATATTTTCAGGTGGAGTAATGTTGGGAAGATCACGGACAGCTTTAAGTCTGCTTGATTTGTTGATTTGAGAGAAGCTTAGATGCCCCAACCTTCTATGCCATAGCCAGTTTTCTGAAGATTGACTCAAGTAACATTGTTCTTTGCAGTTCTTCAATACATACAGGTTGCTTGGAGTTCTTTTTCCTTTTATAATTGTTTTACCTGTTTCAAGATCACGAACCACACATTATTTTGAACTAAAGACAACTTCAGTTCCTTGATCACACATTTGACTTACACTTAACAGGTTATGTCTTAAGCCATCCACATACATGACATCATTAGCCTTCACCTTTTCTTTTAGAAACACAGACCCTTTTCCTTTAATTACAGCAGGAGTATCATTTCCAAAAGTAACTTTCTTTTCCCTTTCCAAAGCATTATATGCACGAAGTTTGTTTTTGTCACCTATCATGTGTCTTGAGCATACGCTATCAATGTACCATTGATTTTCTTCTCCTTCTACAAATAACGCTATGCCACAATTTTCAACCTGTAAATCCTTCTTTTTCCATACTTTGGTGCTTGAAGGAACATGTTCTTTTAGCTGGACTTTGCTCCTGCATTCAGATTCTTCATGGCCAAAGTTATTGCAATAAGTACATTCAACTTCATTTTGAAGAGGAGAAAAGTTGTTATAGGTATTCTTCTTTGTTCCAATATCAATCCTTTTCTTTCTTGCTTCTCTTTTCATGATAGTTTTATATGCAACACATTGAACAGCTTTATGACCAAAATTGTGACATGAGAAACATTGTCCATTGAAGTAGAAATTTCTGTGATCATGAAATTTTCTATTTGAATTACCTGTTGGTTGGTGTTTCTTTGAAAAGTATTCTTGTTGAAGTTCTTTGACTTGAGTTGATCATGATTTACCTGTGAAGATTCTTTATCCCCTTGCTGAGTGGCAGAATGTTGTAGACCAGTTGTAGCTGCTTTTAGATAATTTGGTACGGAAGCCTGAGAAGATTCTCCAGTATATCCAAGACGTGTCTTTATAAGAGGAGAACGTTGTACCTTGATAATCTCATCTAAGGTTTCAGATCCTTTAGAAAATATAAGATTCAGAGTCTTTACTTTCTCAAGTTCTTTTCTTAGACTTACCACTTCACATTCTAATTTTTCATTGTGCTTCTTCTCTTCTTCAATCTGATTTTTCAGAGTCTCTGTGATTATTTTACTTTCTTCTAAGAATATTTTGAGTTGATTGTTTTCATTAAGAAAATCATTGTTCTCTAGAGAATTCATAAAAGTATCCTTTTCTTCTTTAGATTCATTTTCAAATGCCATGAGAAGTCTAAGATCTTGTTCACCTTCTTCCTCACTATCAGATAACCCATCATTGTCTTCATGAGTATAGTAACTTTTTCTAGCGCTAGACCGGTTCTTATTCCTTCTTGCTACTTCATTCCCTTTTGCAGGAGTTTCTTTATGAGGAAATTTAGTAGCATAATGACCAACTCTTCCACAATTAAAACATTTGAAAGGAAGCTTACCTCTGAACCGTCCTGTGCCAAGTTAAAGTTTCTTTACAAAATTTACCTCCTCTTCTTCTGAGATATATCCTGATCCTTCTGCTTCTTGTACATCTTTCCCTTTTGAAGAAGCTCTAAAGACGGCTTCTTTGACTTCAGATGGTCCTCCTCTTCTCATTTCATATGCAGTTAGTATGCCATGTAGTTGCACCACGGTAAGATTTTGAAGATCCTGTTTTTCTTCAAGAGCAGAAACTTTTGACTCAAATTTTGTCGTTAGAGATCTTAAGATTTTCTCAACCAAGGTAGATTCTGCTATTGTTTCTCCCAGATTTCTCATGTGATTTACAATATCATCAAGACGTAAAAAGAAACTGGCAATACTCTCATTACTATGCATTCTTAAATTTTCGTATTCAATTCTGAGAGTTTGGAGTTTTGCACTTTTTACCTTTGCATCACCTTCATGACTTAAAATGATTTTGTCCCATATTGCCTTTGTTGTGTTTAGCTGCATGACTTTGACAAATTCTGATTCAGTTAGACTTCCCAATAGAGCACTGACCGCCTTTGCATTTGTTTCATAATTCTTCTTTTCCGTTGGATCTGTTGGTACAGTGGGTGGATACTGATATCCTCCTTCAACAATGGCCCATACATCTCCTAGAGATTGAAGATAGGATCTCATCCTTGTTTTCCAGAAGATTAAATTGTTTCCATTAAAAAGAAGAGGCCTGATAGATGTTGTTCCATCCTGATTGCTCATCTTGCTTGATCTTCCTTCTAGCGGTTAAGCTTTTCAGAAGGACCTGCTCTGAAACCAATTGTTGGGAAAAATACTGAGAGGGGGGGGGGGGTGAATCAGTATTTAGTGCAGACAGAAAACTATTTAAACCCATACGCTACTTTACTGAACAAAACTAGCATATATACGCGGATAATCAGAAGGAAACTCGCGTATGCATAGAGATCTAATTATGCAATTAATTCTTAACTTAGATCAGTGCTTTATTCATTCATCAGATGTTAAGTGAGCAGTGAACAGGTGCAGTAAGAACAGAATAAATCATTACACATCATCAACACACATGAACACCAGGATTTAAGGTGGAAACCCAATTCGAGAGAAAACCACCGCTGTCGTCATCTCAGTCTTCAATATTTATTATATAAAGAAAACTTCTTACAATCATGTACTGGTGAAGACTCATACCAGCACGTAGGCACCAACCTGCAGAAGGTTACAACCTTCTCTCGTTTACCAGCCTCTCCTGGAAGGGAGCAACAACCCCCTGCTCTTGTTTACCAGCCTCACCTGGAAGGGAGCTACTACCCCCTGATATTAGCACCAGCCTCTACTGGCAGAAAAGCTTCTACTTTCAGACTAAATGCTTCAACCCTCAGATCCACTGCAAACCACGTTTCATCAATTTTCAAACTGGATCAAACAGCTTCAACACAATCCTTCACTTATCAACAAACATCATTTTCCCATTGCATCAAACAGAACAGTGAAACCACTGTAACCAGAATATCAGAGATAGCCCAGACTTCAGAATAGATATGCAGAAACTCAATCAGCTTTGAGCAACCATCAGTTCAGATACCATACGCGCTTTTCTTTAAACAAACCCGTGTATACACACGCTTTTAATGCATCTAACCCGCGTATAAATCTGTGCACTTTTCAGAAAAACCCTAACAGTCCATACGCGCCTTTGTTTAAACAGATCCACGTATACACGCGCTTTCCATGAAACGAACCTGTGTATAGATCTATAAAAGATAAACTTTTCAGAACATACCAGATCTATGAACTTACCCAGATTTCTTCAATTTCTTCCATAGATTTGTGCCAGGTCTTCATTAATTCTTTTCAGATCATCTTAGAGATTCATCATTTCCAGATCTAGAGGATTTGAATCTTCATCACATTCATAGGTGCATCATAGATTCAGATCTATCGATTAAGAACAAAGTTCATCCATACAGATAAAATTCAGAGTGAAGTATTCATTAAAGCCCGGACACTTGCACACCCTTTGCACAATGAATTTCTTCTCCTTAAATAGACTTAGCCTTTGACAATACCATGAGCCAAAACCTCATTACTTCCGATGGTATTCGTGGACGGGATCAAATAGACAATCCAGCGCTCAATACAATGGGCCAATACCATGGTAAAGTCCCCTGGTTTTACAAATTTAGAGCGCAATTAGGCATACGCGACTTGGCACGTACTTTTCCGCGTGCATACGCAACTTCTCCTAAACAAACCCGCGTATTCTTTGTGACACACACTTTTCATCATTGTTCTGGCCCTTACTGATATTTCTTTCTCTGGTACTTTTGAGCTACTTGTAGAATATCAGATTTACATCATTAGTAAACTCATCAAGCAACAAGGACAACTTCATCAAGTAGGTTGCCATCATCTTCATCAAGTGGGTTGCCATCAAGGACAACACTCTGCATCATATTGCCAACATACAGGCATAACACACGGGCCCTGTGGACCCCGACTTTTTTCTATATAGAAAAATTTCATGGGTCTGCACTTGTCACATAGAGCGCGTGTGTTCCTACGCACTATGTATGAAAACAAAGTGCGGACCCCGCGCAATTAGATTTAAAAGTTAAATTTCTCAATTGCCACCCAAAATTTTTGAAATTAGATTGTTCTAATATATATTTTTATGCATTGTAGGATAAAAAAGATGCTAATTTGGAGAGAACGTGAGCATGAAGACGTGGATGACGCTGCAATGCTCCATTTTCCCATGATGCAAGCATTAAGAGCATGCGGTTTTTATAAATTCTGGGCCATTCAGGGCATGAGGCCATAGGTAGACCTCCTAACATGGCTGGTGAACAGTTGGAACGTACAGGACTAGTGTTTCATTATTGGCGGCCACCGGCTCGAAATTGAGCTGGAGGATATTTATTTTCTGACTGGTTTTTCCAAAAGGGGCGAACAAATTTCTCTGTTTGGAACTAGGCCAGGTGGCCAGACTATCGCTAGTCTTCGACAAGAGTTTAGTAATGATCAGACAGACCCTAGGGACAAACGGATTGACATAAAAACTATCATTCGTCCTGAGCTAAAATTTATTGCATTTACTATTACCAGGCTGTGTGGGAGTGCAACACTACATGTGGCTACCAGTTCCCAGATGCGTATTGCTGTAGACTGTTTTCGACGCACCATTTTCAACTGGTGCGAAGCTGTGTTGGCCAATGTAAAAGGCCAACTAACCAGAGTGAAGAATGGAAAACTAAATAACTTTGGATATCTATCCATTGTAGTCACCTTTTCTCTATAGAGGATCCCCATGTTAGCTCCGCAGAACATTCCTGTTGATGTCGGTCGACCTCGAGAACCTAGGATGGTTCGTTGGGTTGCATTGATGGCCCGTCATGGTATTGAGGGCGTCAAGATTGTTCGATTTCCTCCTTTACGCCGGGATAGATTTCTGCGACGACCGAGAGATGACTCTCCCAGCAGGGGAACAGTGGGATGAATCAGGTAAAATCATTTGCAACAATTTCTAAGTTCTAATTTTTTATTTTTATTTTTAATCGTCTCAAAAATAATAACCAAAAGTTTTAAATGCAGATGTGGGCCCATGATGACCAACCCATCTCCAGCCTTATGAAAGGAGACAACCAGCTACAGCCGCACCAGCCCTAGCAGGCTAATCAGCAGAGATCCTGTCTGATTTAGAGCATCACCTAGAGTGCCTAACTCTAGACATTCTAGAGACGGACATAGATGATATTCCTCTCAGATTACAAAGATATGTGATTGGTGTCCCAGGACCTTTTAGGAGGTTCCTATGTAGGGTGGCTCGGGCAGTATTCTCTTATCGTGATCACCATTAGTGATGGGATGATCATGTCGTAGAATCATACTTTTGACCTTTTGTATTACCATTTTTGCCGATCATAAGGTGTTTTTAACCTATCATTGAAGATGATGTATATATTTTTTGAAAACATTTCTATACTATGATATATCGCTATTTACCGGCTATCTTTGTACATGTTATGAATGTTGTTTAATTTATTGTTTTGATTATTGCAAATGTCGATTTATCATACTAGAAGCAACTACATCTGCTAATGTATTTAAATGTCTTGGAATATGTTGATATTCAATGTAATCAAATTCACGTTCCAAGAGACTAACTCTTAAAAATAACCATAATAACACTAGATTTCTAATGGCATAAACCCTGTTGAGCTGTAATACAACAAGTTTAGAATCCAACCTAACAATCAAACTCTGAATTCCAAAAGATATGGATTCAGATAGTAACTCAATCACTGCACTATACTCTACAATGTTATTCGTTGTTTGACCAAGGCTTACCCCATGCATGGATACTAACTCGTCAGAGGGTGAATAAATAACCCAAGTTGCGGAAGAAATGTTCCGTGTACTATGGCAAGCACCATCAGCAAAACCAACATAGGTTTGAAGAGACGTCGACATCTGCAATATCAAAAGTAAAACTCAAATAAGTAGGAATAGTGACAAAACACACTTCTAAACTAGGCACGCTTTTCTAATCTAAAACACACCAGCTGTAAAGAAATCTAATCTAATTAAATCTCCACACCACGTTTAAGCATAATATCTCTTTAGTTAAAGCCCATTTCTAGGTTTATCTAAAGGGACACCGTCAAAATCTATCAGCTCATAGGCCCCTTTTTCCAGTTTTCGCTTAACAATGAAAGGACCATGCCACATAGGCATGAATTTTCCAACTCCTAGCTTATCGTTGGCTTTATCATAAACTAAGACTAGGTCTCCTTCTGAAAAATTTTGAGGGGTAACACTTCTATCATACTGAGCTTTTATTCGTTTAACATGAGCCTCGTTTGCTATTGCGGCACTTCGTCGATTCTCATCTAGCTGAGCCAAGTACAAAAAACGTTTTTCCTCTTCAGACGTAGCTGGAAGTAATTCTATGGCTAATTTCAAAGACGAAATTTCGCATTCAATCGGCAACACAGCTTCCAAACCGTAAACCAGTTGAAAGGGAGTGAAACCAGTTGATGTTTTTACCAAGGTTCGATATGCCCAAAGTGCTGAAAATAACATGGAATGCCAATTCGACTTATGAATACCAATAATTTGTCTGATCATAGTGACTAAAAATTTATTGATAGCTTCAACCAGATCATTAGCCTGCGGATAATATGGGGTGGAACTATCGTGGCGCAGACCAAGCTGATCTGTCAGTTCAGTCATCATGATGTTTTGAAAATGACTCCCATGATCTGTAATAATGGCTTGAGGAACACCAAACCTAGAAATTATGTGATTGAATATGAAAGTAGCAGCAGTCTTGTCGTCAGCTGAAAATGTAGGCATCGCCTTGGCCCACTTAGTAAAATAATCTACCGCTAAGATAATATATGCATGCTCCCCGGCCGAGTGAGGGTTACATGTAATAAAGTCAATACCCCATTTTGCGAAAGGACCGATAGCAATTATAGGGTGAAGAGGAGCGGGTGGCGCACGCATCTTACGATGAAAGAGTTTATAATTGTGGCATTTTTGGACCGTATAGATACAATCTTTGAATAATGACGGCCAGAAATAACCAGCGTGCAATATCTTTTGGGCTGTGGCATACTCAGACATATGACTGCCACATGATCCAGAATGGCAGTCATTTAAAACCTTCTCAACTTCTTCATGAGTAAGACAACGTCGGAAAACAGAATCCGCTCCACGACGATAGAGTGTATCACCAATAATATTGTATTACTAGGATTGGAAACATATTTTCCGTCGCTGAGATCGTGAGATTTCAGGCCGAAAAGATTGGGTTTGGAGATAAATGATAATATCCCCATACCATGGATCAATAGTGCTGATAAGAAACAAGGATTCGTCTACAATGGGCTCCTCCGCAATAGTTTCAGTATCAGTAGAGGGGAAATCATACATCAATTCGGCAAAAACCAAAGATTTCTTTGCCTTGGATTTTTCAAACTCCAAGTCAAATTCCTGCAGGATAAGTATCCATTTGGAATACTTGCCCCCTAGCAATTGTTTGGTTAAAATGTACATCATAGGGTTACAGTCAGACATTACTATGGTTTTGCGTAATAAGATGTAGTGTCTAAATCTTTGAACAGCTTGAACAGCTGCCAAGGCCAATTTCTCCACGTGTGTATTTGATCTCAGTCGGATGCAGATTTTGACTAAGTTAGTAAATCACATGTTTAGTTTTAGATTTTTCTTCCTGAACTAAAACCATCCCAATTTTGGAATGAGAGGCGACGAGGAAACGTACTCCTGGTTGTAGTTGGGAGGATGCAATAACGGTGCATGGGTCAACGCGTGTTTAAGTGCATCAAAATATTGATCAGCGATCTCATCCCAAAAGAATGGAATGTTCTGTTTCAGCAACCGAGTAAAACCCTTTGTTAGCTCGGCGTAGTTAGGAATGAACCGACGTAAAAAATTTGCTTTCCCCTGCAAACTTTGGAGTTGGTGCAGAGTCGAAGGAGGAGGTAAATTGAAAATAGCTTCGACCTTCGATAGATCAACGCGAATGCCTGCTTTTGAAACAAAAAATCCCAGTAAGCGACCCGATTCTACACAGAAAACACATTTGTGTGGATTCAACCTAATTCGATAATGCCTACATCTCATAAAGATAGCTCATAAATGAGTGAGATGGTCGGCCCTACGCGATCAATGAGCAGGTAAATCATCAAGATAAGGTTGCACAATGTGCTTAATGTCATGAAATGCATAAGACATAGCCCTTTGAAAATTTGCTCCAGCGTTCTTTAATCCAAAAGGTAGTTTGCAATAAGAAAATGTCCCCCATGTACAAATGAAAGTTGTTTTTGGCTAATCAACAGGGAGTATGTTTATTTGATTATAACCAGAAAAACCATCCATAAAGGAAAACATTTCACTACTGGCACAATCATCAATTATCTGATCGATATAGGGGGTTGGATAATTCTCTTTAGGACAAGCTCGATTAATATCCCTATAATCGATACATACTCGTATCGTTCCTTGTTTTTTAGTAACTGGAACAATATTCGATACCCAATCCGTTGAAGGAATTGGATAAATGAAACCTACATGAAGTAATTTTTCAACCTCGGCTTTGATAGCAGCAGCTTTTCTAGGATGTATTTGACGTAGACGTTGACGAACAAGTTTGGCATCCGGGTAAGTCTTGATTTCATGTACGACAATTGATGGATCAATTCCTAGCATTTCTTCATAGGACCAGGCAAACACATCACAGAATTCTTGAAATAGGGCTTTATAAGTTTGAATTTCATCTTATGTACAGCAAGCACCTATATGAATGTTTTCAATTATTCCTGGCTTTACTGAAATGTCAATTGGAATCGTTCGAGAGATATTTTCCAAATTTAACTCAGAATCAGGATTTTGCAATGGATTCTACGGTTCTTTGACATATTCAACAGTAAAAATAGAAGCGAAATCATCTTCAAAATGATCCAGCTCAGGTAAAAATGAAGATCGATGATGTAGATATTCCCATGGTAAATCTTCAACAAACAAAAGTTCATGAATCTGCTCATCAGTATGAAAAAGATCAGGAAATGCCGTTGTGGCTGAACTAGATATAGAAAGTGATTCCTTATGGATCCCATTCATTGGATCAATTTCAGTTGAAGAGGGGTCGGAAAGTGACTGTACAGCCTGATACGCAATTTCAAATGGACTCAAAGGCATCATGCCATCAAATGAATCTAACTCGGAGTCGGAAGGTACGACCCAAGGATCATCAAACATAACAATGTTTGACGAAATCATATGAATAGTTGCGATAGAAGGCGATACGTTAGGAGGAGGAAAGGAAAAAGTTCCTAGTAAACCAGAATCTTTAATCAAACCTACTCCAACATCCTTGTAAGGGATAGCCACTTTACCAACGTGCTGGATTGTTTCTGTAGAGGCTGGATCGGAAGAAAAGTAAGTTAACTGATCTATTGTAATGATCCTTCCTTGATGTGGAAATTTTATGAGCTGAAAGGCCGAAGAAACAACAATAGTCATAGCATAAGACCAACTGTGACCCAAAAGAAGGTTGTAATCTAGAGGGGCATCAACCACTTCCACATCTAGATTTACGGTTTTACCTTCGACCCCTATGGGTAAATCCTACAAAATACCAAAAGGGTGGAAACCTCGGTCGACATAATACACGTTGAAGCTCCCTCATCAATCACAGTCTGAAATATCGGTCTGTTTTTTACTAACACTGGAATTTGGAAAGCCATTTGGTGAGGTAGGCGAGGTGTACTATTCTCTAAATCGAAGATTATTAGGTTAAAATCCTGAATATCGACAGCTCCTATGGCAGACAAAAGTAATTTACGCTGTGCTGGGCATGACTGCAGCACTTCCAAAGCTGACATTGCTGAAGGGGAAATAGCTAAGTATTCAACAATGTTATAATTCTGAGCAGCTCTTGCATGTGGATTGAAAGCTTATTTTCGAAGAACACCCTTGGAAGGCGGTCTGATTATTAAGTCTGGATTTGGTTTCTCAATCTGTAGCGGACCAGAAACAAGAGGAGGTGTAGTTGATGTGTTTGCATTAGAAGATTCTGCTTCTTTCCCATCAACAGGATTCTTACTACCATAATCTTGCGATCGCGTTGCAATCCGTACATGAGACATCATTAGAATAGTTTCTTCTGAGGCATTCGAGGTAGATCCAACCATCTTACTATCTTGAGTTGGAAAAGGATCCTTCAAGACAGCAGGTTGTTGTGAACCTTTAATGAATTTTGCAACCTCTGCTCGATGTGGGCATTCCTTAGTAAAAAAATCCTCGTCACAAATGTAGCAAGGATAGCGAGGTTTGCGCTTTTCATCATTGGATTCGTTTTTATTAGTTTTCTCTTTTGAATTATTTTTGTTTTTATTCTTCCCTTTCTTTTTACCGCCGGATTTAGATTTGGTTGTAGATGTCTCTACGACATGAATGTCGGCAGAAATTTCGGGGGAAGATTCTCCTTTCGGGGAATTAGGTAAAGTTATAATAGGAGAAGAATTCTTTGAAGATTCTTCTTTCTTTTAGTATTCACTGTACCAATCATACCATCAGCGACATGAGACCCTGAAGGAGCTGCAGCTATTTGACCTTGTTTTGGAAGATCAGGGATTTTTTCATGTAAAGTACATGACTGCGTATAAACGAGGTCAAGGTACTGAGCTTGAGAAATTACTTGTTCCTCAATAACAACGCCAGCCTTAGCTAAATCTTCAGTGATTTTGGGTAGCAATGATTTAACAAACCATTCCCCCAAAATTTGATCCGGAATGTAAACTTTCACCAAATGCCTTCTACGTTGCCATTCATGAATATGATCAGAAATATATGTGGACATGGATTTCTTTAGTGAAGGTAATAGTTCAGTTCCATTGTCGTATCTGACAGGCAACTGAAAATGAGTCAAGAAGGCAGTTGCTAACTGACTGAAATTATTAAAAGAGCCTCGTGGTAACTCAATGTACCATTTGGCAGCAAGACCAATAAGAGTTCTTTGGAAAAGACATAAGAAAATTGAATCATCAATTATTGAATTAGACGCACACCAAAGGTGATAAGTCATCATGTGATTTGATGGATCCTCTCCTGGCTTACCTTTGAATTTGGGTATATCACTGGGCAACTTATGCGGCATTGGCGGCCAGTACGGATAATAGAAAATTGGATCATTCGTAAGGCGCGTCAAATCAGGCAAATCCAAAGTTGCAATAAATGGTAACTGATGGTTAGGGTCACGAAAACCTTGAGTAGCCAAAGAAATTCCAGGAGGAGGATACCCAGGATAATTGGGAATTGGATTTGCATTAGGAATTGTGTAACCTCCCAAATAACTAGGATTAACCGAACCAAACTGGGGTTGTTGAAGCTGTTGATAAGTATAGCCAGGGTACGGTTGATACTGATAATTTGGATTTTGTGAAACAGGACCGAATTGAGGCTGTCCCTGGTACGGTTGATACGTGAATTGCAGTTGACTTGTGACCACCTTACTTGTACCAGCATGTCCCGCAGGCATCTGGACCGAAGTCTGAACTAAAGGTCCTTACTGGGGTACAGAGACTTGAGGGATTTGCACGGATGCAGGGATAGAAGAACTCGGAGCTGCAGATACTCCAGAAATAGGTGTTATAGGTTGAACAGCAGTTGCAGCAGTTTGAGGTGGAGTCTAAGGTGTACTAGGCCCAGACTGCTGAACAGAACTAGGTGCAAGAGTTTGAATAGTAGGCTGGAAGGGTTGCTGGGTTGGACCAAAAACCAAAGGTTGTCCAGGTTGAGAAGGAAACTGCACATTAGGCTGCATAGGTTGTTGATATTGGGATGGATCCCACACCATATTCATTCCGGGGTATTGTCTCGTAGAAGTTTGAACGTAAGGACCATAGCCTGGTTGAACGTAGGGTTGATAAGTCAGTGGTAAATTTTCGGTTCCTTGAATAGATGACTGACCAGAAGGCTGTTGGAAACCTTGAATTGGGTACTGACCTTGAGGTTGATAACCCTGAGGCGCGTACTAAAGCTGGGGTTGATAAGGACCCTGAGGAGCATATTGAGTTTGGGGTTGACCCTAGGGCATGTACTGTCCTTGAGGTTGATAACCTTGAGGTATGTACTGTCCTTGAGGTTGTCCTCCAAAATAATATGATTCCACAGTTTGTCCTGGGAAAAAGCTAGCTTGAGGTTGCCCCCCAGGTGGTAACTGACTACCTGATGGTTGCCCCCCATGCAGTAATTGAGTCCCCTGAGGTTGCCCCCCAGGCGGTAACTGATTTCCTTGAAATTTTCCTCCAGGCAGTAACTGACTGCCTTGAGGTTGAGGATTCGGAATATTACCAGACATCATAAAGATTTGCTCTGCGTTCAATGTTTCAGTTTTAATTCCACTTAGACCAGATGATAATACATGTTCAATTGGTTGAGGAGCTACTCCAGAGAAAGTACCAGACAAAGCCTGATATCCCACAGGAACAGAAGGACCACCGTGTAAAAATGCTTCCAATGTCTGGGAAAACATGGATGACTCTCCTGCCATAATAGATGATGGATAGTAACCTCTGGGTGTAGGATGAAATGGAATTCGAGGTGGGGAAAAAGAAAGACCCGGATTCTCTAAATTTTTTGTCAAAGATAGATACCAAGCGTCATTTTGAATGCTCCCTAAGATTTAAAGACTGAGGGGATTCGGGAAGAGATAATTCTTCGTCTGGACTAGTAAGTTCTTCAATAGAAATAAGGCCAGATGGAAGATCTTCAGTGATAATATTTCTTACCCTAGGTGAATCGGGATCTCTAGAAGTTGGTGTAATAAATCTTGAGGATGTTTCCAAAACAGAAGGTTCAGTTTCAGGTTCAGAAATTTCAGGTTTGTCAGCAAGTTCACTGGAAGGAGAAATACTACCAGTAACTTCCGAAACTAAAATTGGTTTAGAAATATGTTCTGTTATGGGTGTTTGATGATCAGGATGAACAACTATAGATGAAGTTCCAATTTCTGTTGATCTAATTCTACTGCTACTAGATGATACTAGAGCATGCATCCCTTCAAGCTGACCTGGTGTATATTCAGGGGGTTTCCCTTGAATTCTCCAGGATTGTCTCGGTAATTCCGCCACGATTAAATATTAAATAATCACACGCAAACAAAGAAAATTTCAATAAAAACACCTAAAGTCTCTAAAGAAACAAATAGCTGAATCACACGCTTAAAAATATAAGAGTTCAAACCACACACAAACAGTAAACTTCCCGTACTAAAAACACTAGTTGGTGATGAAATCCAACTTAGTAGAATCTTAATACAAAAAGGGCGGTTGGAACAGTTACCCTGACAACCTGCTTAATGAAACAAACTGGCACAAGTTTCTTCACAAAACCATCTCATGTGAAGAGAACCCCCCAGAGATTCCAAGTGAGTCTAGTCGACGTCTGCTCTAGGTACAGTGAGATCTTTCCTTCACCGTCACCTTAGGAAATAATCTTAAGTTTTTGGATACTAAGGTTACCAACAATAACAAATACAACTGGGGGAACAGTCTACGATCCGATCCCACGCGCAAGGGAAGAGTAACAAAGCTCAATCCACTTGAAGGCTCCTCGACATGGTTAATCCGAGGTTTACTGACAAGTGACCCCAGGCTCCTCGACAATGGTTAATCCGAGTTTTACCGTTTGTAATGCGCGCAAAATCTTCTATCTTCCTCAATGAAACAGAATTTATTGTCTCAAAGGTTCGGACATGATCTCGCGATTGACTTCTTTAAGCGAAGCTTCCCATATTGTACCAATTATAATTGGATTTATTTCCTACCACAAGATTTATCTACTCGTTTGTTTTTACTATCTTGGAGAGTTAATTACTCCCTACTCCAAGATACTAGCCTAAGCTATGTTGGTGATAAGAGCCCTATAAAATAAAAAGATTGCTAGATGAATTTTAACTAAGCGTTACTTTTATGAGCTGTTTATTAAGTAAATAGGTACGGAAATGAAACTTTGATGGTATGAAGACTCGAATTCCAAAAACACTAAAAATGCACCTAAAAATGATAATCAATTCATTTTCTTTCAATGAAATAGCTAAAGAAAGAGTTTGAGAATGCAATTCTTTTAAGAAACAATTCTTTCTTCAAACATAAAGAATAACCAAAAGAGAATATTTTTGTCTTTTCAACAATAACTCAAAATGAGACAGATTATCAAAGCTCACAATAAAATCCTTTCACTTTCAAAAACTTGAAAACTCCAAAACAATTTTCCTTCAAAAGAAATCTACAAATTTTAAAAGCACTCAAAACTAGAAAACTAATTTCGAGATCTACAAACTTTAAAAATCTAATTGAATAAAAGCTTTAATATTTTTTGAAGAATGTTTTACTTAGTTGTTCAGTAAACTATGGATCTATTTGTCCAGAATAACAAACAAATAAAAAACACTCAGATATGTTTTTATAAAAATGAAATTCAAAACCTATAACAAAGTTTTTTTCGAAGATTTACAAAGAAACAAGTAGATCTATTTCTCAATAAAGGATGGATTTCACAATCAGGTCAGACTCAGCAAAAAGGAAAAAATACCAACGTAATTTGAAGTATTTCAAACTGCCAATGCTTCGAATCACTACAAAGACCGAGTGAAAAGCAATCCAAAACGTAAAACTTCTAGAAAATCATCAAAACACAATTACCGTTGGAATTCATTCACAAAAGGATTTTGACATAAACAATGTCAATCTGGGCAGATACTAAAAACTCTAAACCAAAAATAAATATAAACTGAAGAAATAAATCTGGAGTTTTTCAAAAATTTAATAGGGTCCGCGGGCTTCCAGAAGTAACAGGTGCGGTCCCGCACTGTTTACTCAAGGAAAGTGTGAAACTGCCCGCACTGTGCAAAATGACAAAGTGTGGTCCCTAGAAAAGTTAAAGAAAAACATAAAAGATTGCAAGATTTTCAAAAACAGAGAAAACCTAAGCTACCCAGGAAGATATCTATCAATCAAAAACCAGGAAAAACTTTTCCTCAAATCAAAATAAAAGAGAACCAAAAACAACAAGTTTTTTCCCCAGTGGAGTCGCCAATTTGTTGTACGGATTAATCAATCTTGCGGACAAGACCGATCTCCCTAGTACCCAAAAGGTAATCTAGCAACCAACAGCCAAATGAAATAATATTTCTCTAAGCATATATGATTTACAAAAATCACTATAGAGGTGTAAAAGACTTACCGTAGGTCCAGCGCTTGTTTGAAGTCGTTGTTGTCCCTTGTGCACTTGAAGGAGTTATCCTCGTAAACCTGCAGTCACAAACAAGAAAATATTAAATAGCACCTGTATAGTAAAGATCGTGAATCATGCTTATCATGGTGATCAAGGAATCCATGAAATAAACAGTTTAATTAACAGCTTATTGAGAAAAATGAATTCATTTGTATTAACTTTAACAGAAAGAAAACCTTACAACCTTAGCCTTGATGGTGAACAGGCCTTCCCAGGGTTTGAAGCGGGAATCTCCTCTACTCTGATAAGCTCTGCACTCCTCCAACTGAGACAGATAGAGGTATGTGATCTCTCCTCCCAAAAATCTCAGTTAAATGAGTATGAATCCCAACAGCACTTAACCTCAAATATTTCTAAAGCTTGAACTCCCTTTGAGGCTACCCAATGCCTCTTTTTATAGTGGAAAAGAGGAGGTTTTCAGTTCCAACTATGAAGGGATAGAATCCTCCTTCAAAGGGATAAGCTCCTCACATCAAGGGGTTAGCTCCATAAGGTAAGGGATACATGAACCTCATAAGAGCGGTTCTACCACCGCAAGATCTTTTCTAGAGGCTTCTAGAATTTACTGAAAATGAGCTTTTTTGAGTTTACTTGCACCTTTTTAATCTTTACAGGGGTTCGCACCTATAACACAGAAAAATTGCATTCAGGTACGCAGAAGACATGAACATTAGGTGCGGGACCGCAGGCAAGATATAGAGAAAGTGTCACACCAAAGTTAAGGAGATTTTTAGGAAATTTTCTCTGATTTTCAAGGCTTGACATGAGGAACTGATATGTTAGACTTGCAAAGGAGAAAGTATGAGTGATAATGAGCTCATATACATACCAAAATGTCAAGATAACAATTTTCAGTGTAACACAACCCCACATCAATATCCTCATCAGAGTCAAACTCTGTTTAATGAGTCTCCACTACCCAATCTGATGTTGGATCAATATCATCCAACACAATGGGATCTGAATTAGGTTTTTTTTTTAGAAATTGGTTGTGTCTTAGTCAGAGGTTGTATTGGACATAGACTAGATCATTTAACTGTTTTTGCTCCAAATAATTTCTCTTCTTCATGTGAATCCTCTCAAAGACAGAAAATTTGCACTAAAAACCCTTTGAAATATGGTTTCAAGTCCGATTTGGCCGTTTCTGGGGTCTGCGACCGATTGTCACTTGCTCGGTCGGTCTAACTAGGACTCGATCGAGACGACTGGTTTGTGATTGAACCGGTCGATTCGGTAACCGGCTTAGCTAGTTCGATCGCAAACTGGTTTCCAGACCGACTTTTCTACTGAGCTGGTCTGGCGAGGGGGCTGGCTCGGTCGGCTCGACCGAATCCAAATCAGACCGCCTGATTTTTAAAACACTTGTAGAACCCTTAGAAACCCTCGTATTTTGAACATTGGTCAGCTCAGTTGTCATATTGAAAGGTTCTATTGGAATTTATGTAGCTAGAGAGTCATGGTGCGGAGTTGCAGTTACCATGGCATCCTCTCGCAGGGTGGAAACTTCAACATGCAATGGCCTTCCAACTAGTTGATCCCAAGTTCTCCCTTCTCTTTGCGATGCAACATCCACCAAAAGCTTGATGAGGAAATGGTGGGACAAGATTTCAAATGGTCGCTTTGATTTCTACACACAACGGGCCATGATCTAGGGTTTTTTCAAGAAAGAAAGGCATGTTAACCAACCTGCCATGACGCAAGTTGTCTAGCAACCAGAGGAGATGGTAATAAATAATGACATACATTCCTTTGCACGTGAAAATTTTCTAGACAAAGAATGCGATATATTTCTAGGGTTGTGGTAATGCCCCCTCGTCAAATCATGTGCTTATCTTCTGTAGTTGTTCACCTACCTCAAGGAATTGTCGCACAACATCAGGTTAGGGTTTTCGAGGCGCAAACCACTGTTCTCCCCTCTAGGGTAACACTGTCACTTCCACAATTACTTCTTCTGTCACATGCACCACTGTCCCTGCTACCTCAGATCTATCCTCCCTATAGTTCATGTAAAATTCTACATTTATGTCGTCGTCATGCCCCTGACACCTATGAATATACTCTATCCAACCAACTTGTTAAAAAAATGGTTTAACACGTGGAAATTCTTGTAGTAATTCTTCGCTACATTATTTATGAACTCTTGGGAATCCCATATTTAGTTAGATTTTAGAGTGGCTATGGATGTGTTTTTTCTCTACAACAGTTTCAATGTGGGAGAATGACACAATGGAAGGGTTGAGTTAATGAGACCAGTAATATCACGCGTCGTCATCTATTTCAGCAACAATACATAGTGAGGTGTTTCGACAATAGTTTCCGCCCATTTGGCATTGATCGTTCGTTTCTGTCATGGCCAATGGAGATTTATGTTTCCATTGTATGCAGTTAGGTGTTCCTGCAACAGTTTCTGCCCATTTGGCACCAAATCTTCATTGCAGTCGTGGTCAGGGGAGATTTTCGTTTGTGTTGTACGCAGTGAGGGGTTGTCGCTACAGTTTCCAGTAGATTGGCACCATCCGCTCATTGTTATTGTGGCCAGGGGATATTTCTAATTTAGATGTACACAGTCAAGTGTTGTCGCAATGGTTGCAGACCATTTGGCATCAGCCATTCATTGTTGTCATGGTCAAGAGAAATTGCAGTTTCCATTGTACACGATCAGAGATTCCTCTCGTACCTAATCAGTCATGGGATATTTTTTTTTTTAGTTGTACGCAATCAAGTGTTGTCACAATGGTTCTGGTCCATTTGGAACCAACCATTCATTGTTGTCATGGTTAGGAGAAATTTTCGTTTCCATTGTATGCAGTCAGAGATTCCTCTTGTACCCAATCAGGAGTTGTTGCACCGATGACCATTGGAATGGGAGGGCCATGATTTTCCATCATAATAATTTAAAGTTTGATTATGTGCAACTTGTGGGCCCATGCACCATTACACCAACTCCTTAAATTAATTTCCTTAAAAAGTATTGGTTACAATTTATTATTTATCTTTGAATGCATATTATAATTTTGCATGATTATCAAGTTAACTTCATTGTTTTACAGACTGTTAAGATTGTTTTCATTGTTTGCAGACTTAACTGTTGTTTCTTTCATGTATGTCAGAACATGCTTCAATTCAAATCACCTGATATTTTGGTTGTAGATGTTGATAATGGAGAAATCCAAAACAACTGAATTGTTTGTTCAGATATTTATACAATTCTATCCCTTAAATGAGGTTGGATGTATGGATTGGAAAAATGCAAGATATCACAATTTCATTTTTCATTTAACCATTTATAAAGGGTAAATAATGATTGATCTATAAGCTATCTTGGTTGGCTTGTAACGAAGGGTATTTGACATAATTTGTTATTGAAGGAGATTCTTTAATAATTTGAGATCATTAGGATTTTATTAGATAATTCTATAAATTTTGCATGTGCTACTCATATATAATGAATTAATGAATGTTCCTAGAAGTTGGAAATGTGAAGAGGTACTAAAGACATTCTAAGGTCTTATTTTGTAACATCTTTTAGAGTCCTCTATTTGATAATAAAAATATATATTTTGCTGTTTATTTTTTGTTTCTGTTTAAAGTGATCCCAACTGATAAAATAACATGAGTAAAAGGAAATAATGATTCTCCCCCCACCCTTCCTATTATTTCCAATAGATAGACAAAACTGAACTGTAATAAAAATGACATCATTGAACTGAAATAAATTGTTAGACACAACTGAACTATAATCAAAATGAGACATTTGAATTGTAATTGCAATATATTTCCACTAATAGCATTGACTGAAAATTACATTTTTTACATACACATTGTGTTGAGATATAAAAAAAAAAAACCAAAAAATAAAGTGATCCCATATATAAACAACAAAGCTCATATATATATATATATATATATATATATATATATATATATATATATATATATATATATATATATATATATATATGATGTACATAATGGTTGTTTATGCTGCTACAATATATCACAAGAAATAAGAACACCATAATAGGACTCTCACCATAATAACCCCAACCGTAATCACAAGAACAATCTGTTCATTAACATGCCACGTATATCGATACATGTAAATGACAATTGGTGGAGCACATGTTGGTTCCTCCTCATATATTGTACATTTGCATCCATTGGATGCTGCTTCAATGAGGATATCATCAATAACCCTCTGGACCTCTCATTGGTAAGTTATGTTAAAACTTTGAAATTGTACACCAATATTTTTTTTAAATTTAATTTTTAATATAGATATATTTAATTTTTAAAATTTTAATTAATTAATTTATTATTATTATTATTATTATTTATTATTATTATTATTATTATTATTATCTGACTCCGTAAATTCCAATCATTTGATTGGTTATAAATTTTGAATTGGTGTAAGTGAAAAGGTCGCTTGCACCATAATTCCTTGCTACTCTTAGGCCATCAACCATGGCAAAACAATATGCTTCATTGTTTGTGGTTGTCCCGAGAATTTATCTATTATTTTGATAGACTTGTCTTAGTGCTTCATTATGAAGCACAAATATAGTCTGTTCTTGCCCCGAGTTTGGATGACACCAAACATGGATGATCAATGTCCACTTTTTCACTAGCTGCAAAAGAATAAAACAATTTAATGAAATATTATTAGATTTTTAAAACAATGCTGCAACAACTCACTGTTGCAGTTGTTGGGTTTGTGTTATATTATTTCCACTACTAGTCACCCGCGGGGGGTAACAGGGGGGGCGATAGCCCCCCCCTGTACGTTGCGCTGGGTGTAATGTACGAGGGGGTCACAGGGGGGGGGGGGGTAGCCCCCCCTGTTGGGGTCCGGGGCAGTGCCTCAGAAATTTTTTTGGTCCTTATTTTCTGGTGGCGGACCTGCCCATGGTTTTGTGCATGGGTTTGCACATGGTTTTGGGGCATGATGGTTTTCGGCCCCTGGTATTTTGTAGATCTGGTCAAGGGAAATACGATTATGTTCTAATCTAGGGTTAATGGATTGGGGTTTATGTATGCTTCGGCATGTATATATATGTGTTGTAACACTAAAAGGAATATAATGAAAAATCAAGCTGGTTGTCCTGATTTGGGATCCAAGTGAAAATATCTATGTTTATCTGTTTTATGTTTTATGCTCTCGCTATTGTTTATTTTCTGTTTTAAAGATTCGTTCGTAGATAATTTCTGTATATGGTTAAAACCTACATTTTGTATCGGAGCAGTTTCGGCTTCGAAGGGATGCCTTTACTGCTGAGGGTTTTTTTGCTCGGGGCTGAGGTAGACCCTGTTCAGTGGGAGATCTGATAGATCGACTCTTGTGGTGAAAGAAGATGGCGAGCGGCGGGAAGATAGAGATCGAGAAATTTAATGGTCAGAGTTTTGAGTTGTGGAAGCTCAAGATGGAGGATCTGTTGGTGGATAAGGACCAGTGGATCACAGTAGATCCAGGTACTAAACCAACGGAAACGTCAGATGAAGACCGGAAGAAACTGGATCGGAAGGCAAAGAGCACAATAAGGTTGTGTGTCTCAGATTCACTATTATTTAATGTATCTAGGGAAGCTACGGTGAAGACCTTGTGGGACAAGCTAGGGACTTTGTACCAATTTAAGTCTTTGGTGAATAAATTGTTCCTGTGGAAAAAGCAGTATAACCTGAGGATGAAGGATGGAGACTCAGTGACAGAGCATCTGAACGCCTTCATTATTGTCGTAAGTCAGTTGTCATCTATCGCTATTAAAATCTCAAACGAAGATATGTGCATTAGTTTGTTGCGTTCTCTACCAGATTCATGGGACAGTCTGGTTATTACAATAGGTAGCAATACAACTACCTTGAATTTTGATGACATTGTCTCAGCCTTGCTGTTGGAGGAAATGAGACGGAGAAATATGGAGGGTTAGAATGGAGATGCCTTATATGTACGAGGAAGGTCCCAGAACATAAACAAGAATAATGTTTCGAGTGGGAGATCTAAATCTAGAGGGAGATCTAAATCTCTTGGAAAGTTTGTAAAGGTGTGCTGGAAATGCAGAAAGGAAGGGCACTACAAAAAGGATTGCAGATCTAAAGCTCCTGAGAAAGGAAAGGGATCTGATGATGCTCCTTCTGCAAAGGTAAAAAACACCTCGGATGAAAGTGGGGATGTGTATTTGGCTTCTTCTTCAAATACAATTGTAGATCATGAGTCATGGTTGATTGACTCGGGTGCATCCTTTAACTTCACTCCCCATAGGGAGTGGTTCTGAGAGTATGAGAAATATGATGGTGGTGATGTCTTCTTAGGTGATGATAGGAAGGCCAGAATCATTGGATGTGGAAAATTCAAGTTGAAGCTGCAAGGTGGATGGATTAGAACACTTCCTGGTGTTCTGCACATTCTTGCATTGGCCAGAAATCTGATTTCTGTAAGCAAGATGGATGATACAGGTGTAAAAAATAGTGTTCGAGAAAGATACCTATAAGACCACTCGGGGAGCACTAGTATTAATGTGGGGAGTTCACATTGGAACTATGTACAAGCTTCAGGGCAGCACTGTTATTGATGGGTGCAACAGTTCTGTGGTTCCCGAAAGTGGAGCGAAAAGCTTAGCAGTCTATGGAGAAAATACCATGCTATGGCATCAAAGACTTGTACATATTGGAGAGAAGGGCCTTCAGATACTGCATGGAAATGGTATGGTAGAAGGTATGTCTAATATCTCTTTGGATTTTGATTTATGTGAACATTGTGTATATGGGAACCAGAATTGGGTGAGTTTTCCTTTTGGTGCTAAGAGGGCGAACAAGATATTAGAGCTTGTGCAAAGCGATGTGTTTGGATCTGTGTCGGTTCCATCACTAGGTAAGTCGTGTACTATGTTTCATTCATAGATGAATTCTCAAGGAATACATGGATATATTTCTTGTGGAAGAAATCTAAAGTCTTTGATAGATTTAAAGAATTTAAGGCTCTGAGGACAGAGAAGAAGATAAAGGTGTTGAGGACAGATAATGGTGGGGAGTTCTGCAAGAAGGAATTTGAATTGTTCTATAAGAAGTGTGGTATAGCACGAAAAAAGACTACTCCATAAACACCTCAGCAAAATGGAGTTGCAGAAAGAATAAATAGAACACTGATGGAAAAGGAAAGAAGCATGCTCATTGGTACCGGGATAGGATAATAATTCTGGGCAGAGGCAGTGGAGACTACATGTTACTTGGTTAACAGATCACCTTCATCAGCATTGGAGGATAAGACTCCGCATGAGGTATGGACTGGTAAGAAGCCCTCTCTTTCACTCTGAGGGTATTTGGATGTGATGCATATGTACATGTTCCAAAGGAGAAAAGGAGCAAGTTGGATAATAAATTTTAACGGTGCATCTTTATTGGGTATAAGGATGGTTTAAATGGTTACAAGCTTTGGAACCCGGAAACAAGGAAGGTTGTGTACAGCAGAGATATGGTGTTTAGAGAGGTGAAAGATATTGTTAAACATGGAGTCCTACCAAAGGAACCTGAGAAGATAGAGTTTGAACTAGAGGAGGATGAATCAGACTCTACAACAAAAGAAAACTCAGAAGAGGAAGAGCCACAAACTCCAGCTGTCAGAAGATCAGTTTGGGAAAGAGGACAACCAGAAAGGTATAGTCCATCTGCTTTCTATTCAAATTTTGCTTTAACTATAACTGATGATGATCCCAGAATCATCAGGGAGGCAGTAGATTCAGAGGATGGAAAAATCTGGAAGGAGGCCATGGTTGATGAAATGGCATCCTTGCATAAAAATGAGGCATGGGATTTGGTGGAGGTCTTGGCTGGAAGGAAGCCCATCAGGAGAAAATGGGTGTTTAAGAAGAAGATGAATGTAGAAGGCAAGGTGGAGAAATACAAAGCTCAGTTGGTAGCAAAAGGTTATTCCCATGTGTCGGGAATTGATTTTGGTGATATTTTTTCTCCTGTTGCCAAAGTTACTTCTATTAGATTACTTTTATCTGTTGCTGCTACATTTGATTTTGAGGTAGAACAAATGAATGTGAAGACAACATTTCTTCACGGGGATCTCGAAGAGGAGATCTACATGAAACAACCTGAAGGCTTTATGGTGAAGGGGAAGAAAGAGCTGGTATGCAAGTTAAAGAAGTCTTTGTATGGGTTAAAACAGTCACCAAGGATGTGGTATTAGATATTTGATACCTATATATGGGGACTTGGCTTCACCAGAAGCAAGGAGGATCACTGTGTTTATTTTAAATTAATTGGTGACCGTGTTATTTATTTGGTCTTGTATGTGGATGATATGTTGTTGATTGGAAATGACAAAGAAATTATCCAATATTTGAAGACCCAACTGTTCTCCAAATTAGACATGAAGGATCTTTGTGCTGCAAACTATATTTTGGGCATGGAAATTAAGAGAGATCGGGGAAAGAGGAAGCTCTAGTCAAACCAGAGGAAGTATACGTAGATTCATATTCCATAGGTTCAACATGTGATATTTAACCTAAGGAATGTCTCCGATTCCTAGGTACAATTACGAATAGTGTCTTAAGACACAAGAAGAAGAGGAGGATATGTCCCGTGTTACATATGCAAGTGCAATGGGTAGTCTGATGTATGCAATGGTATGTACTAGACCAGACATTGCATATGTAGTGGGAGTATTGAGCAGGTTTATGTCAAACCCAGGGAAGGAGCATTGGATAGCAGTGAAGCGGGTTTTGCAATATTTGCGTGGCACTAGTGATTATGGCTTGTGCTACCAGGGAAGACTAGGATTGGAAAGAGTGTTGGACATTTGTGGTTTTGTTGATGCAGATCGGGTTAGAGATCTGGAATAAAGAAGATCTACAAGTGGGTATGTGTTCAGCCTATTTGGAGGTGCAGTCAGTTGGATGAGTAAAAGACAGTCTGTAGTGGCTCTTTCAACTACGAGACAGAATACATGGAAACCACTCATGCAAGCAAGGAAGCAGTTTGGTTGCATATATTGTGTTCAAGTATGGGTTTGGTGCAGTGAAATATAAGGATAGATTGTTATATCCAAAGTGCAATTTTCTTGGCTAAGAACCCTGCTTATCATTCAAAGAAAAAGCACATTGATGTTCAATATCACTTTGTGAGAGATATGGTTGAGGGTAAAAGGGTGTTGATGGTACAGGTGGAAACTTTGAAGAATGTTGCAGATGCATTGACGAAGTCTATGAGCACTCAGAAGTTCTCTTGGTGTAGAGAAACAATGGGTGTTGCAAAGCCGGGCTAATGGCTCAAATTTTCCAGGCCCCCGCGAAAAGAAAACAACAAGTGGGAGAATTTTGGGTTTGTGCTATATTCTTTCCATGACTAGTCATGTATGGGGGGGTAATAGGGGGGGTTGGAAAAAAAATTTGGTCCTTATTTTCTGGTGGGCAGACCGGCCCATGGCTCTGTGTATGGGTTTGCACATGGTTTTGGGGCATGATGGTTTTCAGCCCCTGGTATTTTGTAGATCCGGTCAAGGGAACTACGGTTATGTTCTAATCCAGGGTTAATGGATTGGGGTTTATGTATGCTTCGGCATGTATATATATGTGTTGTAACACTAAAAGGAATATAATGAAAAATCAAGCTCGTCGTCCCGATTTGGGATCTAGGGGAAAATCTCTGTGTTTATTTGTTTTATGTTTTATGCTCTCGCTATTGTTGATTTTCTGTTTTAAAGATTCATTCATAGATAATTTTTGTATAGGGTTAAAAACTACAACAGTAACGACAACTAATTGTTGCAGTAGCGACAGTTGACTCTTACGGTGGCGACAATTCCCTGTTAAAATGAGTTTCCACCACTGTAACATCGAGTTTTTGCTAATAGGATAATACAATAATAACCATTGTAACAGTGAGTAATAGAACAACACCACTATCACTTTATCAATAAACCAAAGCTAAAAAGATAACCACCTCATTTTTTTCATTCTAAGCTTAATGATATTTATATTGGTAAAGTAGAATATAGTGAAAATGAATTGTGACCTTCCTTGTTTACAACAATTACTTTAAGGAAGTTTATGTTTTACAACAATGACTTTAAGGGAGTTTATTTTTTAAAACAATGATTTTTTAATATATGTGGAAAAAGAAATTTTAATTATAAAATTTAGAAACAAGGTTTTAAATTGATATTGAATTCAATGTTTTAAATAAGTTTATGTTTTATAACAATATATTTAATGAAGTTTATTTTTTAAAACAATAAATTTTTAGTATATATGGAATAAAATATTACTTATAAAATTTAGAAACACTGTTTTAAATTGATTTTGTAAAATTACAAAAACTAGAATATATAATTTATAATTACCTATTTTTTAATATAATGAGCATCTTGGTTGTAAGAAATGTTTGGTTTTTTTTTTTTTACTCCACACACACACACACACTATATATATATATATATATATATATATATATATATATATATATATATATATATATATATATATATATATATATATATATATATAAACTAAAGTCCCCACATAATTTATGGACTTGGTTTCAAAATAACATTGTATAGCCATCAATTGGATTAAATGCCTTGGTAATTCCAGCTCCAATGCCTCCACCATTATATAAATTCTTTTAACTTACTTTTGATAAAAATATTACCATAAACTAAGGTTTAGCCCTGCTTCAAAATCAATTCTTTATGTTGGTCAAATGAAATTATCCCCTCAAGTTTGATTTCCTTTATAATCACCAGCCAAGTTTCAACGACAAATGTATCTGTTTTGATGCTTTCTAAAATAGGCATTTGGTTGGGAAATGGGAAGTTTTTGCTGATTTTTATCATTAAACAATATAATAGGAAAATACCAAATGGAATGAAGTGTGATTATTTTTACTATAGTTAGCATTATATATATATATATATATATATATATATATATATATTCTAAATGAATTTGTTTCAATATTTATTTATATTCATTTTTATTTTAGATTTCTAAAATGTCTCGAGAAAAATAATTAAACTGTAATTTTTTATGATTAAAAGATTACCAGTTAAGATGTACATATAGGTTAAGGTGTACACACACATGCTTGATATTATGCAGTGCACTTTGATTAAAAACAACAAGAAGAAATGATGCCAAATAAAATTGTATATATATATATAAGAACTATTATTATTTTCCCATGTTAGATTTATTATCATTTTATTTTAATTTTTTGCAATACATTAACTTCAACTAACATAGGTTGTACATGCATCTCACTTCTCTTGATGTGATAATAGAATATCAACATTTAGTTATTTCGAATGTTTTCTTAACCAAAAGGGGATCTAGAATGTTTGCAAAATTCAATTGATAATTTAACATATTTTCTATCATTTTCTTGAACGACCCATTTTTCATGAAGCGCTATTCTTAAGTACAAGTATGAATAGTTCATATGTTTAGAAACACAACTTGTGGTCTAGCTAGATCGATGAAATGCTTTCCCCTTATTTATATTGACCAAAACAAAATTCCTATGATTTTTCTCCCATCTTTGATATTCTCCAAAAAAAAATTGGAAGTAATACAAAATAATTAATGAAGTGATGGCAGGCTAACCCCGCTCAACTCACAATCTTTACTCCTTGTGAACATAAAATTGCATTCCAAATTTTTTCCCCAAATAATTTTAAATCTGGCTATTTTACAATAATAATGCGGACGCTTTTAAATCTCTGTTTAAATTTACAACCCAGATTTCAATATCACTTGCGGAAGCTTTACTTTTTAAACAATGGTTATAAAACCATTGGAATACCCACCTTATGATTTTTAAATCATACTATTCAAAGTTATATAAAACCAAGTATAAGCTCCCCTTTACTTTATGGGAGTTCAACCCAATCAAACCAACATTTAAGCTCAACATAAAACGTGCCCATGGCTTACCACTCACACATTTGTTCACGGTTTTATTACCTCGCGTCCAATATATTATATCCTCCATTTAAATGTTAAGAACCATTATAAAAAACCTTTGATTACTATGTTCACCAGCACTTATATTTAAAATGAAATCATCTGGCCCACAACATGTCATTAACTTACCTCTTAAACCATACGCAACTTAGTGATGCAACCACTGTTCGATCCGTTGATCGACACATCCAACGGAAATCACATTTTTTTCACCTCCGTGTCTTAACATCCAAAAACTTTGTCAAATTTGTGGTTTTGGATTACCACCTTTGCCACGCGTCACATCCCAAATGCTATCGCACTTTTTTTCCAAATTCCGCTTACCATTTAAAACTTTTGTGATCGATTTCCACCTTCTGTTGGCTCACTGTTCTGGTTCTTCTACAGTTCCTACCACATCATTTATCCATGGTTCTGCTTTCTAAACTGCGTTATTAACCAACGCGTTTTCTTTTGAAGGTTTGCGTTGATCTCTTCGCTACGGCTTCATAAGTCCGAACAGGGTTTAAACCAACCCATCCTTCATTCGTCTCTGTGCTTTATTTGCCTTCGACTGCCTGTAGCATATACGCATCAACCTTTGTAATGCGACCAGAGTTGTATAGTCTTCAACCACGCATTGTGGTTCGGCTTCTAACCTTACGCAAATGCAATTTCGACCTGCAATATCATTTCAACCTTTGGCATATGTTATTTCAATGTTTATTTCAATTACAACTGAGGCATGTAATGTATCGTGACTCTTCAGGCTTGTGTGGTTTCTCAAATATCAAATTGGAATGATGTTTCCTCTTTCATAAGAGCCTCAAGTCTACTTCTAAATCGAATCTCATTTCACTGTGATACATTAAAATGGCATTTAAATTAACACAGAGTACATATATAGCCCAGCAACTTCAAAAAGAATCGAATCCTACTCTAGGTTCCTTCGAGCAGGCCCTAAAATCCTTGTTCTTTCATCCGCATATGGATTGAATTCCTATGGTTCAATCCACAGTAAAACCCCAATTATGATTTCAAGATATGATATTCAACGTACTGTGTGCTTTCAAACAATATGCCTAATTTCACTTGAAATTGCTTTAAATGATGTCAATTCCACACAAGACTCCATTAATGAATAATTGCTCAATAATACAAATCAACCAGAGTTCAGATTCTCAAAATCAATTCATCTGCAAGCTCTACAATTCAGAAATAAAACCTCTGCATTTAAAAACAATATTTACATGGAAAATTCCTTCCAGACCTGATCTTCAATTCGATGGCCCTTCTACTCTCATTACTTTGCCTCTTGAATAGCTCCCTACTCTTCAAACCTATCTGCTTAATGCCTTTTTGGCTTACACTTATACAAGAAATAATGAATCGCTTCAGCTCCTCTAACAGCTCAACAAAACTCCTGGATTTCTCAAAGTCTTAAATTTAGCCTAAATCCCTGACTCTTCACATTCCTAACTTAATCAAATTCCTCTCATGTTCTCTAATGGTTCGAGAACATTTACAATTCCTCACTATTTTATTCAAAATACTAATAATTACATGAGATTTTAGAAACATAAGGCCCCCCTATGTCTTATAAAAATACAAAATGTTTCTTGAGCCTAATGCCCCTGCATCAGACTCCCAAGATTAAAATTGATCATGATCTCCTGATCATGTGGTTTTGATTTATTGCCTCCTGGATCCCATACTTTGTTTTGCTATTGTCCAACAGCTGCACTATTCTCCAACTACACACTTCCAGGTTTCCATACTTTGTTCTGCAACTTGCCTCCAGCTATGCTTTCACATTCTACTCTTGTCTTTCCTTTGTTAACATTCCTCTGCTTTCTTGCTGCTTTCTGCAACATCTGAGACACCTTCATCATCAATTCTCTGATGTTTTCAATTTCTATGTCCAGCATTTCCTTTGGCTAGAATTTACTTTGCCCACTGCTGCTGCCTCCAATTTCTACTGCTATAACTGCCTTTGCTATTACCTCCCCGATTGTTGCTAACATTGTTTTTACTCCTGCAGTTGTCACCTCACATCATGCTTCAGTTGCCACTATAGATGTTGTTGATGCCAATGTTGCCTCTTTTTCCAGAAGTGTTGTTGCCTCCCAAACTTCCTGAATATCTCTTAAGATATCTCCCTCTGCAACATTTTTATTTTCCTCATCACCTGCAAATTTACTTTTAGAAAATAAATCATCAATTAATTTTCTTCCTGCAGTAACATACTCATTCATTATACTAGTAAGCATAACCAAATTTGAAAAACTATTATTTGCTCCTACAGTCTTCTCTTGGCTATTCAGACAAGCCAACTCCTCCTTGTCACAAATAGTAACAAGTTTATGCATATGAGACATGACTGTCTCACCTTCTTTCTGCAACAGTTCTTCTTCTCTCAAGACAATTCCAAGTGATGGATTTTCTTCTGCAATACCTGTAAACACAATCAAACTGTCAGTGTCAAAATCACAAGACCCAATGGTCTCACTTGTTGATCCAGCCACCAAATTTTCTCTCTACAGTTCTAAGTCTCTTTCAAGACTCAGAAATTCTTCACTGTCCTTCTCCTCTGACAACACATCATTATGTTGCTCTGATTTTCCTTCCAAATCCTCTGTCAGCACATCAGTATGCTGATTTCCATCCTCTATGAGACTGTCATCTAGTCTCTCCTTCTCTCCATCATCTGCTTCATGAACACTGTTCATGAAGACCTTCCTGCCTTGCTTCCTCAGCAAATTATCTTGTGCATAGGTCCTTTGTTTCTCCAATTCTCTTCTTTGAAAATCCAACCTTCTATACAATTCAACAACTTCAATTGGAGTAGATTTTGGGAACGTCACACAACCTTTTATACCTTCACTTGTTCTTGACCGATCATCAGATGGTCCTTCATTCTCAGCCTCAATATTTTGCTGAATATTCTCGTTAGACTCTTTTGTCTTCATGTCTTCCAGAGATCTTGATATCTCAGCATTGATTTGAATAGATTTCAGATTCAATTTCTCCTCCTCAAAAAACTTTAAAGCTTTTTCATCTCCCTGTGATGTACCTGCAAACATACACAACTCTTTAGTTTTAAAACCACAAGACTTTTCAGTCTCATTTGCTTCATTTATCAACGCCTCAGACTAATCCTCTTCTTCTGTAGAACCTGTAATCACCTCACAATTGTCAGATTCAAATTTATACAAGGCTTTACATCATCCAGCTGATCTGGACTTGTCCAATAACTCAGGAAATCATCAATGATTTTCTCTTTATCAAGACAAACTTCTTGTTGCCTTAAGCCTTCACCATGATTCACAAGATCTTTTACAGATCTCCATTCTTCATTTGTACTCTATTATGCTTCACGAATAGAAACTTCTCTCCTCAACTCAGCTGCTATGAGTTCTGCACATTCCAACTGTACATTCCTCCTCTGTTCAAGCTTTCTCAGCTTTTCTACAAGCTGCATGTTCTCTTATTGCTCTCTTCTCTATTGTAGCCTTGGACACTTTACTCTCTTCTTCATGAGCCAACTAACTCTTTGGCTTTCCTATATCATCATCTTCAGTTTGTTAAACTGTTCTCTCATCTCAGCTACCTCTTTCCAATATTCTGCATCAGTCAATTTCTTCCTCGTGCCATTTGTCCTGGCATCTTCTTTCTCTTTTCTGTTGTGGCCTCTCTCTGAACCTCTACCATCTCTTCTATGACTTTTGGAAGTCATCTTCTCCTCCATGATTTCCCCACTCATCAAATGCACCAAGCCTCTACAACAGCAAGCTCTTCTGTTGCCACTTACCTCACCAATCCTTTCCTCCGGATCTGGGCTTTTGGCAAGTACTGGTCCCCTATTTGCTGGAATCTTCTGAGCACTCTCTTCTACTCTCTCCAGGCTTCACTCTGCAAATTTTAGAACTCATTCAACCTCTGTTGAATTTCCTCAAGAATCTGCCACACTTTCTTCTTCACTTTGGAATCACGGTTGGACTCTTTCATCACTGCTCTCAAAGCTGTGATCTGCTTTTGCTGAGATTTCTTCAATTGCCTGCAATCTGAATTTTGCAAACAATTATTCAAACCAGAGTTAACCACTGCTCATCAACTCACCTTCTCTTGAGAACACTGCAATTGTTCTCCAAATCCAACCTTTAGCTGAATATCAAGTTCACTACCATCACCATCAAAACTCTGTCTTCAATTTCTGCAACCGTAATTCTGCAATCATAAATTTCATATCAGATTTAAAATTATTCTACCTTCAGGATCCCTGCATGATCTTATTCTTCATTCATTCATTTCTTCAATCTTGTTTACTGCAACTCTGTGTACCTTTGCATATCAGATCTTCGAATTTGATCTTCTTTATTCCCTCATCACACATTCAGATTTAATTAAAAAAATCCTTTACTTCAAACAGAGCCTTTCCTGCTCTGATACCACTTGATGGTGGGCTAACCCTGCTCAACCCACAATCTTTACTCCTTGTGCACATAAAACTGCATTCCAAATTTTTTCCCCAAATAATTTTAGATCTGGCTATTTCACAATAATAATGTGTACACTTTTAAATATTTGTTTAAATTTACAACCCAGATTTCAATATCACTTGCGGAAGCTTTACTTTTTAAAAAATGGTTATAAAACCATTGGAATACCCACCTTATGATTTTTAAATCATACTATTCAAAGTTATACAAAACCAAGTATAAGCTCCCCTTCACTTCATGGGATTTTGACCCAATCAAACCAACATTTGAGCTCAACATAAAACGTGCCCATGGCTTACCACTCACACATTTGTTCACGGTTGTATTACCTCGGGTCCAATATATTATAGCCTCCATTTAAATGTTAAGAACCATTATAACAAACCTTTGATTACCGCGTTCACCAACACTTATATTTAAAATGAAATCATCGGGCCCACAGCATTTCATTAACTTACCTCATTAAACCATACGCAACTTAGTGATGCGACCACTATTCGATCCATTAATCGACACATCCAACAGAAATCACATTTTTTTCACCTCTGTGTCTTAACATCCAAAAGCTTTTCAAAATTTGTGGTTTTGGATTACCACCTTTGCCACGCATCACATCCCGAATGCTATCACACTTTTTTTCCAGATTCTGCTTACCATTTAAAACTTTTGCAAATTAGATTTCCACCTTATGTTGGCTCACTGTTCGAGTTCTTCTACAGTTCCAACCACATCATTTATCCATGGTTCCGCTTTCTAAACTGCATTATTAACCAACGCATTTTCTTTTGAAGGTCTGCCTTCATCTCTTCACTACGGCTTCATAAGTCTGAACAGGGTTTAAACCAACCCATCCATCATTCATCTCTGCACTTTATTTGCCTTCGACCACGTGTAGCATATATGCATCAGGATTTGTAATGCGACCAGAGTTGTATAGTCTTCAACCACGCACTGTGGTTCGGCTTCTAACCTTACGCAAATGCAATTTCGACCTGCAATATCATTTCAACCTTCGGCATATGTTATTTCAATGTTTATTTCAATTACAACCGAGGCATGTAATGTATCGTGACTCTTCAGGCTTGCATGGTTTCTCAAACATCGAATTGGAATGATGTTTCCCCTTTCATAAGAGCCTCAATTCTACTTCCAAATCGAATCTCATTTCACTGTGATACATTAAAATGGCATTTAAATTAACACAGAGTACATATAGTCCAACAAATTCAAAAATAATTGAATCCTACTCTAAGTTCCTTCGAGCAGGCCCTAACATCCTTGTTCTTTCGTCTGCATATGGATTGAATTTCTATGGTTCAATCCACAGTAAAACCCCAATTATGATTTCAAGACATGATATTCAATGTATGGTGTGCTTTCAAACAGTATGCCTAATTTCACTTGAAATTGCTTTAAATGATGTCAATTCCACACAAGACTCCATTAATGAATAATTGCTCAATAATACAAATCAACCAGAGTTCAGATTCTCAAAATCAATTCATCTGCAAACTATATAATTCAAAAATAAAACCTCTGCATTTAAAAACAGTATTTACATGGAAAATTCCTTCCAGGCCTGATCTTCAATTCGATGGTCCTTCTACTCTCATTACTTTGCCTCTTGAATAGCTCCCTACTCTTCATACATATCTGCTTAATGCTTTTTTGGCTTAGACTTATACAATAAAATAATGAATCGCTTCAGCTCCTCTAACAGCTCAACAAAACTCTTGGATTTCTCAAAGTCCTAAATTTAGCCTAAATCCCTAACTCTTCACATTCCTAACTTAATCAAATTCCTCTCATGTTCTATAATGGTTTGAGAACATTTACAATTCCTCACTATTTTATTGAAAATACTAATAATTACATGAGAATTTAGAAACATAAGACCCCCTTATGTCTTATAAAAATACAAAGTGTTTCTTGAGCCTAATGCCCTTGCATCATGATGCCTACCAAAAAATTACAAACAACAGTGACCAACGAGTTGCCGCAACAATGACTAGTGAGTTTCTGCAATGGCGACCCAGATAAGTGTCTTTGCAACAACTCACCCATCACTGTTGCGGCAACTTGCTGGTCACCGTCATAACTACTCACTTGTCACCATTGTGGAAACTCCTTGGAAAAACATCCTAGAGTAAAAATAGTGTAGATAATTGGAGATGGTTCTTAGAAAATGCATATAATTTGGAAAAAAATAGTTCATTTACCTTTGCAAACGGTAACCCTGTCTCGCTTGGCAGAAGAGAAATGTAGTCGGCAAACTTTTGAAAACAGTAGGCAAATGCTCCAGAAAGAAAGAAACTCGTGTTTCCTAGCTTGATGGAAAGAAATCATCTCTTATTTCTTCGCTCAATGATAACGATAAGAAATAAACTCCTATTTCCTCTTCAATCATGTAAATAAAGAAAGAAACTCTTGTTTCCTCTTCAATTCTCTAAAGAAATAAAGCATTTGTTGTTCCTCTTCAATTATATAAAGAAATAAATAAATAAACTCACGTTTCCTCGCTCGACGAAAAGAAATAACTCTTGTTTCCTCTTCAATTATGTTAAGAAACAAAGTAGCTCATATTTCCTCGTTGGATGAAAAAAAACAGCTCTTGTTTCCTTGTTGGATGGAAAGAAAGCAACTCATCTTTCCTCACTTGAAAAAATGAAAGCAACTCTTGTTTCCTCACTCTACGGAATGAGATTAAAATGAGAAGGAGATGGAGCTTCCGACGGAAAAATCAAAAATTCAAATCGGGGCTTTTTTAACCTACCACACATGGCATATTTGAGGATAATTAGACTCCACACAACATTTTCTCCCCATAAATTTGGTAAATCTTATAATTAAAATTTTAAATTGGAGCCCGCACTCTGTATATAGCTTGCAGGTGGTCATTTGTGAAGGAGGGTAACTTGTCACTTTAGTGAGTGTGTGCCTGCGTGAGTTAGGTGAGTTGTCGTGTTGTAACCGGTGAGCTGGTTTTCAAATGGGAGTTGGATGACAAGCGAGGAAAATAACATTAACTGCAAACGAGAGTTGGACAGTGATCGAGGAACAAAATTTCAATGTTGTGAAGTTGTGTTTCATTTATGTTGGGGAGGGATGGGACCTGGTCGTAGGAAGGGCCTCGTTGACGGTGAGGGGGCGTGAAACTCGAAGGGTGTTTCTTCGACCCCTTAGCTCACTCCATAAATATTTATATTTTCTATAAAAAAAATCATACAAATAAAATTTTAAATTTATATATTTATTTATATTGTGTTGAAATATGTCGTGTGATATGGAGATCGCGCGCTAGAGCTCATCCCTAGTAAGATGACCTAGAAACCTCTACTCGCTACCTCTGCGCCTCTGCGTTGGGCCTCCTACCCCTAACCCTATGCATTTGCATTCTCAACCTCTGTCTTATCTACTCTCTGTCCTCTGACTAGGGGCCTGGCCGCCCTACAGAATGGGCTCCCCGGAGGCTCTCCCAGAGGTTTCTGCAGCCATGACACAAGCCCGCGCCTTCGCTGACCTTATCAGTTCTTTGGGCCCTCCTAAGCCTCAACCCAACGTCTCTAGATTCGTTAAAAAACTGGATGGCCTGCAAGAAGTTGTTTTTCCTCCCTTACTTCCATGCATGGCAGCCCTTTCCTTGGCAAAGAAGGGCTTAATAGGCTAGTTCATTGGGCTCTGGCCATCCCCAAAGATGGCTCAGAGATGGATCGAACGAAACTGGTCAGATAAAATCACTGGGAAAATTTCCATCAGGTTCTGCGGAAAGGGGTATTTTACCTTCCACTTTGAATCTAAAGAAGACAGAGACTGATCTTCAGAAACGGGCCTTACTTCATGGATTCAAGGGGTATTTATCTCAACAAATGGACTCCTGACTTCGATCCCGAACTCGACAAGCCGAATGCTATCCATGTTTGGGTGTGCCTCCCTCATCTCCCCCTACATTTTTTGGGGCATGATTCGGTCAGGGCTATTAGGAACGTGATCGGCACTTTTATTGACAGGAGCGAACCTAAAGAGAACATGCTCACTTGTTTCAGAGTTTGTGTTGAAGTTGATTTTGGCAAAGGCCTACCAAAAGCCATCAAAATCAAAGTGGATGATTGGACACACATCCAGCAGATTGACTACGAGCAGATCTCGTTCAAGTGTAAGGTATGTCATGAATATGGCCATTTCGCTAATCGTTGTTCAAAAAATATTGATATCGATAGTCAGGAATCAGATCAACCTTGGCAGACCATTAAAATAAATAAATCTAATCCTGCTTCTAAACCTAATCCTCGGGATGCTTCCCAACCCATCCTCCACCCTCCTCCCTCCTCCGGAAAATATCCTTCCAATCTCCCCTCTACCTCAGCAAGCCCCTCATTAAACCTGCAATCCAACCCTTTCTCAATCATTTCTCCCCCTAACGATGATCCCCCCCTTCCCATCCTCCCCCTTCTCTAGACCCTACCCCCACCTCAACCCCCATTCAAGACCTTATCACACATTCCCTAGGCTCGGCCTCCATCCGGATCACTAGGAACTCGACAAAGGAGCATGGAGCCTCATTGGAAACTCATAAGAAGCAAGGCCCCGACAGAAAATCAACAAAACAACAACGGAATGAAAATGCTCAGAAAGACATTGCATTAGGAACCCATAATCCTATTGAGAACTACATTTTGGGTCAGAACAATAGAGACATAACACAAAAGGAACAGGGAGGAAGATCACCTCCTCAAATCGAATTCATGCAATGATGAAAGTCCTATCATGGAATAGCAGGGGTTTAGGGCACCCCTCCAAATCTAAAGCTCTCAGGGATCTTATAAATCAAGAAAAGCCAGAATTTATACTCCTTGAAGAAACCAAATAGGGAGAATCTAATATGAGAAAAATAATCGTCACAGAGAAGCAATATGAGGGCACTCTGTCAGAATCTAGAGGTGCCTCTGGAGGGCTTGCCACTTTATGGTCAAACAATACTTGGCATCATAAATACACCACATCAAATCAAAATTGGCTTAAAATAGATTTAGAGAACATCACAACCAAGTAGAGAATCATTGTGTACAATGTCTATCGTCCAAATCATTACAACGAAAAAGAGGTATGCTGGAAATCTCTAAAGGACGATATGAATAATGAAGAAAAAAATAATATCATAATGGGAGGTGACTTAAATCTAATTCTGCATGCTAACGAGAAAAGAGGAGGCTACTTTGGGGATGACCCATTTAGAAGACAGCTTGAAGACATAATCCAAGAACAGGAACTAGTGGACATCACCCCAAAAAACCGCAGATACACATGGACCAATAGGAGAATAGGAAAAGACAATATTATGGAGAGGCTGGATAGGATTCTAATAGTTGTCCCCCTCCTTTCTCATTTCTATTTCTCTCTTTCTCTGCATCGGACCATTATCCCATCACACTATCTCTGGTTGTTCAATGCCCTCTTGGGCCCATTCCTTTTCGTTACAGCCCCTTGTGGAACGACATCCAGGATGTCAAACAACTTATTCAAAAGGTGTGGCTCCTTCATATTGAAGGGCCGCCAATCTACATATGGGAGTCCAAACTAAAAAGGAACAAACAAGCTTTAAAAGAGTGGGTGAAAATGCAATATCAATAACCAGATAAGATCAAAGTAGAAATCAAATCCAAGCTGAAGAACGTCCACAACATTATCGACTCTCAAGGCACCACTCACGACATTCTAACTCAGGAAAAGGACCTCTACTGGCAGCTTCACAACATAAACAGGAAACAGGAGGAGAAATGGCGCCTCAAATCTAGAAACTTATGGCTTCAAGCAAGAGACAAGAACACAACCTTCTTCCACAAGAAAACCACTGTGCGCAAAGCAAAAAACAACATCTCTTCCATCAAAGATGAAACAGGCACCATTCAAACTTATCCATAAGCAATCAAGCAAGCTGAAACCTTGCATTTTAAAGAGCTCCTTACAGAGAACAGTTTGGCTAAGGATTATTCGAATCTGCTCCAATACCTCCCGACCCTCATCTCTGATGAGATCAACAACTCTATCAATCAATACATAACTAAAGAAGAGGTTGAAAAAACAATCTAGACCATGCATCAGGATAAAACCCCGGGGCCTGACGGGTTCCCTAAATCTTTTTACAGAGCTTATTAGTGCCTCATCAAAAAAGATCTCATGAAAATGATACAATGGGTGCACCGAAAAAGAAAAAGAAAAAAATATTGGGGGATATACAAACTCTACCTTCCTTGCCCTTATTCCAAAAGAAAATCAGCCATCCTCTTTCTCTAGATTTATACCCATCTCCCTTTGTAATGCCTCATACAAGATCATCACTAAAATTCTGGCCACTCGCCTCAAACCCCACATAAACAATCTCATCTCGGAGAATCAAAGTGGATTCATATCTCAAAGACAGATTTCCAACTCTATCCTCCTAGTCTAGGAAGCCATCCACTCCAGCATATCTCACAATGAAAAAGGCTTCATCCTTATGTTGGGAAAAATACTGAGAGGGGGGGGGGGGTGAATCAGTATTTAGGACTTTATCAAATCTTTTTACTTTTTCTCTCTTTAAAACCCATACGCTACTTTGCAGAACAAAACTAGCGTATACATGTGGATATCCTTCATAAAACTCGCGTATACACAGAGATCTAATTATTCCATTAATTCTTCACTTATATCATTACGTCATTCATTCATTAGATGTTCAATAAACAGTAAACATGTGCAGTAAGAACAGAATAAACCATCACACATGAACACCAGGATTTTAGGTGGAAACCCAAGTCGGGAGAAAACCACCGCTGCAGTTGCTCAGCCTTCAATATTTTATTATAGAGAAAACATCTTACAACATATGTGCTGGCGCAGACTTGACCAGCACGCAGGCACCCACCTGCGCTCGTTTACCAGCCTCTCCTGGAAGGGAGCTCCAACCCCCTGACTCGTTTACCAGCCTCTCCTGGAAGGGAGCTACGACCCCCCGCTCTCGTTTACCAGCCTCACCTGGAAGGGAGCTACGACCCCCCGATCTCGTTTACCAGCCTCACCTGGAAGGGAGCTACAACCCCCTGACTGAAGGCTACAACCCTCAGCACCACCTTGGACCACGTTTCATCAATTTTCACACTGGATCCAACAACTTCAAAAGAGCACAACTTGTAGGCCACGTTTCATCATATTTTCAGACTGGACCCACTCCATACATTTAAGCACAGTCAAATATCATCAACAGATAGCTATAACACAGCAGAACAGATTAGACGTTTCTTACCACAGACTTCAGCAAACCCTAGTTTTCATACGCACTTTCCTTTCACTGATGTCACGTATATACGCGCTTCCGTTCACATAAACTAGCGTATACATCTGTTCATACTTCAGGACTGATATACGCCTTCGCTTTACCAAACGTGCGTATATACGCGCTTCCACTGTAATGAACTAGCGTATGGATCTTCAACCATTACAGAGCTACATACTTCTTCAGATCAGATATTCAGTTCAGATTCAACCCTTTACTTCAGACAGATGTTCGCCTCATCATAGATCTAATCACTCCATAAACAGATCTAGTAGATACAAATACATTTCAGATCTAGATCCCCTTCTTCATCATTTTATTCATTGGTGCATCATGCATTCATATCTATCATTCAACTGTAACCCTTTCCATTCAAATATACTTCAGAGAGAAGTATTCATTCAAGCTCAGACATCTTGCACCCACTCTCATCATTTGCACAATGAATTTCTTCTCTTTATATAGGTTTACCCTTTTTCAATACCATGAGCCAAAACCACATTACTTCCGATGGTATTCCTGGACGAGGTCATTTAGACGAATCATTACCCAATACAATGGGTCAATACCATGGTGGTTACCCCTGGTTTTGCACTTTTTGAGCGCTTTTTCCCATATGCGACTTGGCACGTACTTTACCGCGTGCATACGCGACTTCTACTAGACAAATCCGCGTATGCCTTGAGACATACTCTTTTCATCATAGATCTAGCACATGCTGAATTCCTTTCTTCATTACCTTCTGTACTCACTGTAGATACATCAGATTTACATCATTTAACAGTTCATCAAGACATATTCTATCAAGCGCAACTTCATCAATTAGGTTGCCATCATCTTCATCAAGTGGGTTGCTATTCAAGGACAACACTCTAGCATCATATTGCCAACAAACATCATATCACATCAGATTTACATTATTTACCAAGTTCAGCAAGTCAAGAATGACTTCATCAGGTGGATTTCCATCAAGGACAACACATGCCAACAATCTCATGTCTTCATCTTCATTAAGTGGGTTGCCATCAAGGACAACACTCTGCATCATATTGCCAACAATCTCCCCCTTTGGACTTGATGGCAACCACGATGGTGTTTGATCACCACAACAGATAGGTACATTAAGAATACAATGACACCATTATCTTCATTCAAACACCATGTCACTCTCCCCCTTTGACATCAAGGGCAAAGGGCGGATCAAAACCAACACACTCTCCCCCTTTTCTCCTCATGTGGAAGAAGCGTTCTGCAGATCTGATGTATACTGAAGTGACCAAGCTCCCCCTGAGTTCATGCTGAATCTTCAAACATATTTTTCAATGAGGTACATGACTCTATGAACTTCCTATCACACAAGACTCATACTTACATCAAATATCCAACCAAGTGGATTTACATATGAGACTCAAGTACCCAACCAAGTGGGTTTACACATTTCAACTCAGCTACCCAACCAAGTGGGTTTACAAATTTGACTCAGCTACCCAACCAAGTGGGTTTACAAATTTTGACAAGTCCTTACATGACTGAATATTACAATTTTACATCAAGGGTCTCAACAAGACCTTTTCATCGAATTACAAGTATGACTTTTTATGACCAAAACCAGAAAGACTTTAAGAAAGAGAACATATTTCAGAACCACTATAATGCCAACAATGCATTATAATCAGCAAGGCTAATGCTCCCCCTGAATCTGTGCATCCAAACATCCTTTCCATATGACTAAGGCTCCCCCTTAGTTTATGCATCCTGAACACTTTCAACCAATCATCAAGGCATCTTTAAAACAACAGAGATTGAAACAGTATTATAAGAACTGGAACACCACCAGAGATACCAAAGATACTAAACAGCACTGTAACTGTGCTGAAGAAAGCTGACCCCAAACAGAAATTTGTCAGCAATCATACATACGGGGTTTTATGTGAATGAACTCGCATATATACGCGACTGTGTTTCATGAAATCCGTGTATCCAATACCATCTTCTATATTTAAACCAGATCTGATCCTTTGTGAGGCAAAGACAGTGTCCAGCTTCTTTCTGATATATTTGAATGCTTCCCTGGAATACAAATAGATAGAACAATGTAGTTGTGTCTTCAAGCGTCATCCAATGGTTGTAACACATTAGTAACCAAGCCTTCAGATTCTTTGCAGCATCAATACATTCTTTCCAAGAGAAATTATCATACCAGAACAATATCTTCAAATATGTGTCAAGCAATCATCCATGTGGTCCAATATCACCAAGATCTTCAAGATTTAACATGATGTAAAATATGTAGGGAAAAGGCCTCAACCATAGTAACAAACTATGCATGATCTATTCTTATCTCTGAATCATAAGACTTCCAATCTCATCCAACTTCAGCAAACATTAAACAGGGCTCATTCAAAGTCTCATCATAATAAACCATGTATCACAATAACCAAAGAATAAGCAGTCATTAAGAGAAGTAAGCTTCAGAAGCGAAAGACTGCAGTAGGGTCAAAATTCCCTACGTTTCTGACCGGTCCTCCTTATTTATCCAGCTTTGCTTGAACTTTCTAATTGTGTGCTGGAAATTATCCACTTTCTCAGATCTGTTCATCCTGCATTCTTTTTCTACATGTCCATACTTGTTACAAGCATAACACCTCATGTGGCCAGAGAAATACATATAAGAATCATAATGAGATTTTCTATTCTTCCTTCTATTGCAATCAACAGCTTTGTGACCATACTTGTTGCATGAAAAGAAATATCCCTTGAAGAAACCAGAGTACCTTTCTATGTAGGATCTGTTAGTTTGTGGCTGAAACAATCTGCTCCTGCAATTTGCTGCAACATGCCCATAATTATGACAATTAAAGCATTCGACATTATTGAATGATTTCCTTTGAGAATTCATGATTGTAGGTTGACCTTTAGTTTCTTCCAACACTTCAGGTTTTGTTTTTACATCCTTTGAATCTTTAGCACTTCCTTGTGAACTAGATTCTCCTTCAACCGTTTCATGAAAACCAAGACCAAGTTTGATAGCAGGAGACCTTTGATTACTCAGAATATTGTCCAAAATCTTAGTACTATCTTGAAACCTCAAAAGTTTAACCTTTTCTTCTAATTTACCTTTGAGAATGTTTACCTCAACCTCCAAGCCTTGGCATTGCTTCTTCATGCTTTCTTTGACCATTTTTCCTTCTTTTACTTGATCATTCAATTTTAAAACTTCTTCCTTCAACCAATTTTCGTTTCCTTCACACGTTTGTAGCAGCTCTTCATTCTTCTTATTTGATTTTTCCAGATCTTCTTTGAGAGAGATGATTTCTGCTTCAAGTCCTTCCTTTTCAAATGACACAGGTTCTTCATTCCTCTTATTTGATGCTTCGAGATTTACTTTCAGAGATATGTTTTCTGCTTCAAGTCCTGCATTCTTCTTATTTGATTTATTCAGGTCTTCTTTGAGGGAGATGATTTCAGCTTCAAGGCTTTCACTTCGATTGGTTACTTCATCCTGCAGTCTTTGATGTATTTCTATCTGTCCCTTCATTGTTTCTATCTGTCCATTCATTTTAGAGATCATCTCATTGTAGGCAGATTCCTTCTCATTAAATAATCTTTGTTGATCTTTGATAGCTTCTTCTAGGTCCACAGCATTACTTTCACTATCTACACCAGTGCTTGCACAAAGAAGATTACAAGGACCCCAATCACTATCTGATTCATCTTCGTCAATTTCTGCTATACATGTTTTCTGAGATATCTCCTTTCTTCGAGTGGCCTTCTTCTTTTTCTTCTTTGCCATGAGCACTTTCAGATCTTGGTCAGAATCTTCTTCATCTTCACTGGACACTTCATCATCATCTTCATTTGCATAATAACTCTTCCTCTTTTCAAATTTTTTCCCTTTACCATGTTTTTCTCTATAAGGACATTTAGCAGCATAGTGACCAACTTTTCCACAATCAAAACATTTGAAGGGAAGCTTACCTTTGAATCTTCCAGTACCTAGTTGGAGTTTTCTCACGAAATTTGCTTCTTCTTCTTCGGATATATAGCTGGATTCTTTGACAACTTCATTTTCTTTTCCTTTTGAAGATACCTTAAAAGTAGCTTCTTTGATTTGAGAAGGACCTCCTTGTCTCATTTCAAAAGCAGTCAAAATACCATGTAATTGAACAATAGTAAGAGTTTGCAGATCTTGCCTTTCTTCAATAGCTGAAACTTTAGAGTCAAATTTTGAAGTCAAGGATCTTAAGACCTTTTCCACCAGAGTAGTATCAGTTATGGTTTCACCCAAATTTCTCATTCGATTTACAATATCATCCAGACGAAGAAAGAAACTCGCAACACTCTCATCACTATGCATCTTCAAATTTTCATATTCAATTCTAAGAGTTTGGAGTTTTGCACTTTTTACCTTTGTGTCTCCTTCATAGCTTAGAATGATTTTGTCCCATATTTCTTTTGCTGAATGTAGCTGCATCACTTTAGCAAATTTTGGTTCATACATGCTTCCTAATAAGACATTTACTGCTTTGGCATTGATTTCATACTTCTTCCTTTCTGCTGCATCAGTAGGAATACTTGTCGGGTATTGATAACCTTCTTCCACGATTGCCCATACATCTGCACCAAGACTTTGCAAATATGCTTTTGTTCGTACCTTCCAGAATATCAGATTGCTTCCATTGAATAGAGGTGGCTTTAGAGACATTACTCCTTCAAGACTTCCCATTGCAACGGATCTCCTTCAAGCGATCAAGCTTCTGCAGAAGGACCTCCTCTGATACCAATTGTTGGGAAAAATACTGAGAGGGGGGGGTGAATCAGTATTTAGGAATTTATCAAATCTTTTTACTTTTTCTCTCTCTAAAACCCATACACTACTTTGCTGAACAAAACTAGCGTATACACGCGGATATCCTTCATAAAACTCGCGTATACACAGAGATCTAATTATGCCATTAATTCTTCACTTATATCATTCCGTCATTCATTCATTAGATGTTCAATAAACAATAAAAATGTGCAGTAAGAACAGAATAAACCATCACACATAAGCATCACACATGAACACCAGGTTTTTAGGTGGAAACCCAAGTCGGGAGAAAACCACCACTGCAGTTGCTCAGCCTTCAATATTTTATTATAGAGAAAACATCTTACAACATATGTGCTGGTGCAGACTCCTACCAGCATGCAGGCACCCACCTGCGCTCGTTTACCAGCCTCTCCTGGAAGGGAGCTACAACCCGCTGACTCATTTACCAGCCTCTCCTGGAAGGGAGCTACGACCCCCTGCTATCATTTACCAGCCTCTCCTGGAAGGGAGCTACGACCCCCTGCTCTCATTTACCAGCCTCTCCTGGAAGGGAGCTATGACCCCCTGACTGAAGGCTACCACCCTCAGCACCAACATGGACCACGTTTCATCAATTTTCACACTGGATCCAACAAATTCAAAAGAGCACAACTTGTAGGCCACGTTTCATCATATTTTCAGACTGGACCCACTCCATACATTTAAGCACAGTCAAATATCATCAACAGATAGCTATAACACAGCAGAACAGATCAGACATTTCTTACCACAGACTTCAGCAAACCCTATTTTGCATACGCGCTTTCCTTTCACTGATGTCGCGTATATATCCGCTTCCGTTCACATAAACTAGCGTATACATTTGTTCATACTTCAGGACTGATACACGCCTTCGCTTTACCAAACGTGCGTATATACGCACTTCCACTGTAATGAACTAGCGTATGGATCTTCAACCATTACAGAGCTGCATACTTCTTTAGATCAGATATTCAGTTCAGATTCAACCCTTTACTTCAAACAGATGTTCGCCTCATCATAGATCTAATCACTCCATAAACAGATCTAGTAGATACAAATACATTTCATATCTAGATCCCCTTCTTCATCATTTTCTTCATTGGTGCATCATGCATTCAGATCTATCATTCAACTGTAACCCTTTCCATTCAGATATACTTCAGAGAGAAGTATTCATTCAAGCTCAGACATCTTGCACCCACTCTCATCATTTGCACAATGAATTTCTTCTTCTTATATATGTTTACCCTTTTTCAACAAGTCTGCAATCAGTCTCCATTACTCGTATATATTCCAGACGGTCATTTAATGAATATTACCAATACATTGAATAATACATATATAATATCATTATGACTTTAGCTACTTTTACCATGGCACTTACAATTATTTATTTATTGTATGTATATACTGCATGTATTTATTGAACATATCCGCGTATGCCTTGAGACATACTCTTTTCACCATAGATCTAGCACATGCTAAATTCCTTTCTTCATTACCTTTTGTACTCACTGTAGATACATCAGATTTACATCATTTAACAGTTCATCAAGACATATTCTATCAAGCGCAACTTCATCAATTAGGTTGCCATCATCTTCATCAAGTGGGTTGCCAACAAACATCATATCACATCAGATTTACATCATTTTCCAAGTCCATCAAGTCAAGAATAACTTCATCAGGTGGATTGCCATTAAGGACAACACATGTCAACAATCTCATGTCTCCATCTTCATTCAGTGGGTTGCCATCAAGGACAACACTCTGCATCATATTGCCAACACCTTAAGCTTGATCTTGCCAACACCTTTGACAGGGTAAGGCACTCTTTTCTCCTAGCTGTTTTGCAAAAATTGGGATTCAATCAAAGATTTCTCGATTTAATCAAGTTTTGCATCTCCGGGCCTTGGATATCTACCCTTATCAATGGAAGACCTGCTCCTTTTTTCCAATCCTCAAGAGGACTCTGACAAGGTTGCCCCCTCTCCCCCTATTTGTTCATTCTTATGGTTGATTCCTTCAGTAGAGCTCTTGATCATATGAGGCAGGTGGGTCTCATAACAGGGATAAAATATGGAAATGGAGTTCGAAACATGAACCACTCCCAATTTCTTGATGATACATTATTAATGGGAGGAGCATCCAAAATTATTGCTGAGTGATTCAAAAATGTGTTGGACAGATTTATGCTCTTTTCTGGAGGCTTGATCAATTACAGGAAAAGTTGTTTCTATGGCTGGAATGTCTCTAGACAGACATTACACAGCATTTCCAGTATTTTTGGGGTTCCCTACAAGCTAAACTAGGATCACTTTAGCTACTTGGGCATGCCTGTTAGGGCCAATTTTCTAAAGGCGGAGATCTGGAACGTGACTATCGAAAAAATGAAGAGGAAAGTGAATCAATGGGGCTCCTCTTGGCTCAACCACGCAGGTCGGCTCACCCTCCTGAAATCTGGGTTATCCTCCCTCCCTCTCTATCAATTTACCCTTCTGCAAGCCCCGGCCAGCGTGCATCTAAAAATGGAGGCAAACATTAGACATTTCCTATGGCAACGAGGAAAGCAAGACAAAAAAAAATACAGTTTAGTCAAATGGAATCATGTTATTCAAGATCAGGAGCACGAAGGCATAGGAGTGCGCTCTCCCAAACTCATGAATAAAACCTTCGGGGGGAAGATAGTCTGGAGATTAATCAATGGGAACCAAACTTGGTGGAAAAAAGTGCTAGAAATTAAATATTTAAATTTTCCTAGACAACACCTCCTGCAACATGAAAGTCCCAATAGACCATGCCCCAAAATCTGGTCCTCTTGTAAAAAAGCTATCCCCCTTCTTACAGAAAACCTCTCAAAAGTTCCTTAAGGAGGCAAGTCTATAAACATCGGATTGGATCGAATTATGGGGGGAAATCCCCTCATGGAAAGGCCAGGCACTCAGAACATTCTTCACCACTTGGACAACATGGGTCTTAAATTCCTGAGTCAGTTTTCGAAATGGGACACTCAGAATCAAATGTGGATCGGATGGAAATTTCCTACTATCCCTCCCCCCCTTGAAGAAGAACTCAGAAATCTACAAACTCATCTTCATGGTCTAGCTCCTATCAAGCAAAATTCCACAGATGGATTCTGTTGGGACCCTATAGGAAAAGCCTTCACCATCAAGTCTGCATATTATTATCTTTGCAAAGAGCAGTATCCAGCACCAATTTGGCCAATATAGAAGACTACTTGGCAATCAGAAGCCATTCCAAAGATTAAATTCTTCATTTGGACCCTACTGAAAGGAAAAATCCTTACTTATGACAATCTCAAGAAAAGAGGAGTCATAGGTCCTTCTATCTGTCCCAACTGTCAAAATGCAGAAGATACAATACCTCATCTCTTTATCTGGTGCCCCTTTTCCATCCACTACTGGACCGACCTCACAACTCACTTTAAGCCCGATAGCAATCATCTGAGCTCGGTAGCAGAGCTCCTACTTCAATGGAAAAACCGTTTGCCTTGGAAAATCAAGAATAACAAACTCTCAAGGAGGGTATGGAACACCCTTCCGTATGATGCTCTATGGAACATATGGCTCTCCCGGAATAATAAGATCTTCAAAGGCAAAGAGCCATCTCACAGAAAACTTTGCAACAAAACTTGGAGTTTAGCTCTAGAAATCATTTCTGCAAGAAGCAATCACAGAATCAATTCCAACGATCTAAGTGTGGAGGAAAAAATATTTCTCTACGACCTCTTGTCCAAAAGCAATAGGAATAATCCCTCTCTCATTCCTCATTGCTCTGCCACTTGGAAAATTCATCTGAGAGAGAGCGCTTTCAAGGAATGGATCAAAGACAGTGGCAGACCCACTCTTTTTTTCGATGGGGCTTCGAAATCAAATCCCAGAATCGTTGGAGCAGGGGGCAGCATTCGAAGCGAAACCAGGGAGAGGCTCTTATCCTATGAATAGAGTCTTGGCTCTCTATCCAACAACAGAGCCGAAGCCCTTGCTCTCTATCAAGGAATAATTCAACTAAAAAATCTCAAAATCGACAACACCATCATTCTGGGTGACTCTACTATTGTTATTCAGTCCATGATTTGCAATTGGCCTGCAGCATATGTAGCCCTTGATCAAATCCTCAGCAGATTTCATATCCTCCTGAAATATTTGAAAGGAATCACATTATTTCACATTCTTAGATCTCACAACAGAGAAGCAGATCTCCTGGCTAATAGCGCCTGCACTCGATCTTCGGGTCATCTGTTATGCAATGATGTTTTGTACCTCGCCCCTCCCCCCTAATCATGACCTTCGTTGCCTTCAGATTTTATGAGATATTCCTCTCTGCTTATTCTGACCTCGCATGTTCCCACAGTGCCCCTTATCTCTCCATCCATGTGATTCATTTGCGTTGGACCTCTCCAAGCTTGATGCCCTCCCTCCTGCTCGTTTCTATATTTTCTTCTCCCCCTGTCTATTACTCCACACCTGCTCTGCTCCCCTGTCGAGCTTCTCTGCGCCCCTCCAGTCCTCTGCTCTCGGGCTCCTCGTTGATTTTCTAAGCCCTCGCACTCATCCTCTGCGCCCTCCCCTTTATTTACTCCTCCTCCCTGTCCCCCTATCGAGACTTCCCAGCGCCCTCCCCGTTCTGCGCTTTCAACTTTTTTTCACAGCCTTTGTTTTTGTTTGCAGCTTGCAGTTATTGTCACAGCCTTAGTTTTTTGGTTTGCTCCGACTAGAATGGACCGAAGTGAAAATTGCTTCCATTGTGTGGATTTGCAGGCAAACCTTGATCAAATTCGTGCCCATCAAAATACCATTGATGCCAAGTTGAAGAACGATGTTAAAGCCCTAGAGGACAGACACCAGACTGATGTTAATTTCTTCCTCTCAAGGGTCTCTTCTCTCCAAGCCCAGTTTGATAATGTTTCGAACAAGTGCACCCATGCTGAAGAGTCGGTCCAAATCCTGAAATACATGATAGAAAAATGCACTGCCCCAAGCACCAGCTCCAACAACATAAGGAATGCGGGGAATGAAGAGAATCCAGAGAATTATATAGCAAGGAAAATCAGCCACATAAATATAGATTAGCTCTCCTCTTCTTCTCATCATGTCTTTTAAATACGCACTTCTTATTTCCCAGTTTATCTGTATCTACAACTTCTTAGTATTTTTGTATCTCCCGAATACTAGAAACAAAAGGCATGTAATCCACAGTTGTGGTTGCACTCTTTACTTCATATCAAGCAGCACTTCTTGTAATCACGGAGCCTCAGCTCCCTCCCTTTTTTTGAAATACAACTAGCAACCGATTTTGTCAAAAAAAATAAAAAATATGTCGTGTGATATGTTGTGTTGAATTGTAATATGTTGTGTTATGTTTCATTTGCATATATATCATTATATACATATAACATTATATGTGTAATAGCCCTAGTCTATCTATTATAAGCTTTGCAGGTTTTGCTCAAAATCTCATAGATATTTATTGGAATCACAAGTTTTAGTTGTGAACTCTCCAATGTTTAACTACATTAATGGTTTTTATAGAGTGTCGAATCCATATATGCAATCAAAAACATATTTTAAACCACAGAAGATCAAGATTTGACCAACAATTGTTTGATAGAATTCCGTAAAAAACTCCAAAACCTATAATAGTTTGACAACACCTATGTAATATGGTATAGGTTATATTAATTTAAAGTTATTAAAATTCAATGTTTAATCAATATCAATTTTAAAATATCTATACCGTTATGTTATATTATATGATTACGAATATATAATTTATCATAAATTACTATTTTTTTGGGCATTTAAATGTTACAAATATTATATCACCCTAAGGATTAATGAGAATACCCATTCTTTTGGCATCTAGGATTTGCCACAAAAAACCAAGGAGAAGCCTATGTGCTTTTGTAATTATGCACACATTGTGTAATATGGTGTATTTTAAATTAATTTAAAGTTATTGAGATTTAATGTTACAAAATATTTGTACAACAATGTTATGTTATGTTTAGCATGATATCCTTTCCATAGAAACAAGTAAAGTATTAAAAATGAACTTGTAAACTTTTAAAGATTATAATAATTTTCATTTTAAAAAGGGTTGTCTTCTATTTTTGTTTTAAAATTTTAACTTTATTTATTCTAATTTTGTAGTTTTACAAATAAGTGATATTAATGAATTATGACTTATACTTAATTTAATTAATTGATATAAAATTAATTATATTTTAAATTTGTGATTTAAATAACAAAAATAAAAATTCACCTTACATCTTACATTTTGAACTCTTTATTTTATTTTTAACATTTTATTTTAGGTAGTTTTGCAAAGAATAATTTTTACGCCTTAAGGCATTCCTATTTGAAAACAACTCCCCTAGCTGCCATTATGTCCATGTCTAAGCCATTGGATCTAATGTTAGACGATTGAAATGTTTTAGGGCATTAGATTCACAAGTAAATAGTTATATATATATATATATATATATATATATATATATATATATATATATATATATATATATATATATATATATATATTAATGTTAGTTTTTTTTTAATTTTTAATAAGTTAGATTGAATTTAGGTTTTGGTTACACTATGTCAAATTACATAAAAATAAAAATAAAAGTAAATTAAATAAAAAATATTGACATAATGTATTGGACATTTTAACTAAGTCAAAATATGATAAAAAATAATAAAATAATAATAAACTATAGAAACAACCCATGGTATTCATGTGGAATGTAGTTTATTTAAAGGGGAAAATGAATATGGCCTAGATCAATATTAACTATGGATCTACCAAGAGCCATGAGGGATCAAATGTCTAATAATAATAAACTACAAAAAAATCCCATGGTATTGACCCATGGTATTCATGCAGAATGTAGTTTATTTAAAGGGGGAAATTAACTAGGTGACAACCAAAACTAAGTTTTACCCACAAGAAAAAAATCACAACTCACAGAATATATCCATGGTTGCAATGAACCCCATACATTGTGATGGGCATCATGGGAATTTTAGTGCACATAGAACACCACCCTAAAAATATATCCATGGTTGAAATGAACCCCATACATTGTGATGGACATCATAGGAGTTTTAGTGCACATAGAACACCACCCTAAAAAATCTATATTCTTGATCAATTAAGAATAAAATAAGAGCATTTAGTTATGATAAGAAAATTGTGATAGTGTGTTATAATTTTCTCTACAAATGTGTTGGAGTTGTTTTCTCAATAAATGTGTTTTTACTGCTCCTAAGTGATGTGCAATTGGCATATGTAGATGAACTTGGAGTAAACTCTATTTCTTTTAATACAAATTCTCTTTATTTACATCTATGATAGATAGATTGTACTTGAATGTATTTAAAATATCTTGTTTGAGTTACATGCTCATTTCATGTGTGATAGTGTGTTATAATTTTCTCTACAAATGTGTATTTAAAATATCTTGTTTGAGTTACATGCTCATTTCATGCGTGATAGTGTGTTATAATTTTCTCTACAAATGTGTTGGATTTGTTTTCTCAATAAATGTGTTTTTAGTGCTCCTAAGTGATGAAATCCATCGTTGTTGCATATAGGAGCATTTAGCTCTGATAAGAAAAGTGTGATAGTGTGATTATTAATCACCAATTTTCTATTTCAATATCTATAACCAATTTTTATATATATGTGAACAGATTATGTTGGTTTACATATATGTTTTCATCCCCAATTTCCTATTTCAATATATAAAACAAACTTTTCTGGTTGATAACTCTTACATGCTTCCATGGAAGCAAAATTTGTCTTTCATTCCTTCACGATGGAAAATATAAAACAAAATTTTCTGGTTGATAACTCTTATCAACAATATCTTTGAAACCTCCACGACATGCTTCCATGGAAGCAAAATTTGCCTTTCATTCCTTCACGATGGAAAATTTTTCTTTCATTGCTTCACGATGGTTCCTTCTCTACAACATCTTATCTCCTCTAAGCTACTCTTTCCCGTGCTATTGCCTTAAGGCGTTTCTTTTGCAACATTTGGTGCAATTGCTAGTATAATACAAGTGATTTAATGATATATTAATGATTTTTGAATTTTAATTAATTTAAAGTTAATCTAATTAATTATGTTTTTATAAAAAAATATTCAACTTTACATTTTAAAAAAATTGATTCAACATATTTATATCTTTTTCACATTTACATTACTTACATTATTTTTTCACATGATAGCCTTTTATACCAACAAAATTTACTCAAAACTATATTTTAAAATTTAAAATTTTTTTAGCATACTTATATCTTCCACATTCACATTACGTTCACATGTTACTTTATATGCCAAATACTTTCACATTCACATTACTTTCACATGATACCTTATATACCAAGCACAAATCACTCTGAAAATTAACTCATAAAATTACATTTAAAATTTATACAATGAAAATCCTAATTTCTATTTATTTATTTGTGTTGTGATATGTGATGTTATGTTGTGTTGTGATATGTTTTTGTTGTTTGTGTATATATAATTATACACAAAGATTGTGTAATATGGTGTATTTTAAAATAATTTAAAGTTATTGAGATTCAATGTTTCAAAATTTTGTACAACAATGTTATGTTATATGGTTATGAATATTTGAATATAGATTTTAAAAATTAACTCAAAATTTTATTTAAAATTTATCTCTTTTCACATTCACACTATTTTCACATGATACGTTATATGCCAAGTAATTTCACACTATACCTTATATACCAAGAAAAAATCGCTCTAAAAATTAACTCATGAAATTACATTTAAAATTTTGTTATTTCATAAAAATCAATATTTAAAATTTATACAACTAAAATCTTACTTATTATTTGTGCTACTTTTCTTTTCTTTTCTTTTCTTTCTTTTCTTTTTTTTTTTTCACAGAAAAATTCGTAATTTTTCATTAAAAGTAAGAAAAATTACATAGCAACATATTCATCATATGCATGTTCAGGATAAATAAACATTCTCCCAAAGGATTCCAATATAATGGTCAGGAAATCTAGGAAGAGGTGATCAACACTCTCCGCATGGCAAAGGTAGAAACAACATCGAGAAGGTCCATGAAATTCCTGTCTATTGAGGTTGTCTGTTGTAGGAATGCAGTTAGAACAATTTCCAAATGGGAATCCACCACCAAAGCTTAGAAGGGGGTTCCAATTCTTCACAAAGCGAGGTGTAGCCAATTTTAGGAATGTATCTACCACAAGGGGAGAGAGCCCAGATTAATTCGTCATCCTTGTCCAAAAGTCAAACACAGGTGGCTTGGAGAGCACAGAGATATCGATTCCAGATTGGCCAGTATTCAGCTGGTATGTTCAATGTCTACGCAGACATCCAAGCTTGTGAATCCCAGGTGCTGTTGATAGGGTCTGCGATCTATGCTAAATAAAAGATACCAGACTTGGCTAAGTGAAGTTTGATATCCGTAGGCAAGATGAATTCATGTCCACAACTTGACCAAGCATCCTCTCCAATTTTGACCTGAGTGCCAGATCTGACGCGCCAAGCCAGACCTAACTAGATCAGGTTGATGGATTTCGAGATGGCCTTCCAAATGATCGAAGATCCTAGAGTAGGACAAATAGGACTTCAAATCCATTCCAATGTAGTATGTGGAACAATATATTTTGCTCAGATGACCTCCTTCCACAAGCTATGGCCCTTAATGAGATGCCATCCCATCTTGGCTGCCAAGGCAGATGCAAATCTTGAGAGGTCCTTGAGTCCCAAACCACCCTATGCCTTATTTTTAGTAATATTATCCCATGCAATCCAAGCAAAATTTATATCATGATCCTTGCCTGACCATAGGAATCGCCTACAAAACTGCTGGATTCTAGAAATCACACCTTTAGGGAGCCAAGTGAGAGACATCTAGTAGACTGGTATGGCTTCCAGAACAGATTTTATGAGCACCAACCTACCAACCCTAGAGAGCCACCGATGTTGCCAAATGTTGATCCTGCGATCGACCTTCGCGATCAACCAATTCCAACCCGTGATATGATAATTGTTTGGTTTAAGGTGAAACTCGAGGTATTTAAGCCCCTCCTCAAGATGCTTACGTTCAAATTGAAATAGACCCAAGGCCTGCATGGTTTCATTAGCAGAGCATCAAATCAACATGATGATGGACTTAATATTGTTGGGATCCATCCCAGTAGCTTTGTTGAATACACTGAGAAGTTTAGAAAAATTTTAATTACCCTGATAACAGCCATTAAGAAATATAATTACATCATCAAAAAATAATAAATGAGTCAGCTGAATAATATCATTAAGCTTGATCCCGAGAATAGAGCCATCAGCTTTTGCTCAGGCCATAAGGGATGAGAGACCCTCCATAATGAGGAGAAATAGTAGCGGGGAGAGGGGACATCCTTGACTTAGTCCCTTCTCGGCATGGAAAAATTTAGAGGTGACACCATTAATGAGAATGCTAAAAGTGACATTTGTAATGTAGCCCATGATCCAATTAGTAAAATCATGAGGGAACCCAATGTGAATGAGAATGAGATGCAGGTAATTCTATATGGCATAGTCGAAAGCTTTAGCGAGGTCAATTTTGAGGATGGTGCCCTTGATTCATTTAGTCTTTATGGAATGTAATGCCTCCTGTGCAGTGCCAATAGCTTCATGGATTTGTCTATGATCTAGAAATGCAAATTGTTATTTGGCTATGTGCTTTGAGAGAATGGGTTTGATGTGATTGGCGATGATCTTGGAGATGATATTATAGATACAATTGGAGAGATAGATCAGTCGATAGTCATTGAAATTTTTGGGCTTGTACACTTTGGGGATTAGTGCGATGAAGGTGGAGTTACAGCCATAATATATCCAACATGTATTCCCATTGTTTTCAATAACAAGAATGAGGTCATTGCCAATGAGGTAAAAGAAATGAAAATAGAATTCAATGGTCCACCCATCAGGTATGGGGCTTTTATTCCTCTTGAACCATTTCAAAACCCCTTCGATCTCAACCGGAGTGACAAGAATATTTAATTCCTCCAACTTCTCCTCATCCACATATCTATGAAAGGTACGAGCACAATGCATGATGTCCGGTAAGTTAGCATTTGTCAGTGCTCTGTATTGGTTAGAAAAATGTCGGATGCCCAAATCAGCAAGTTTATCATGAGAGTTAGCCACTCTCCCCTGATGATCAGTGAGTTCCTAGATAGTGTTATTGATCCTTTTGCCTTTTGCACATTGTTGAAAAAATTTGGTGTTTTCATCCCATGCCTTAAGCCAAATGGCCCTACTCTTGAGGCACCACTCCTCTTCCCTCTTGTGAAGGATTTTAATCTTAGATTGTTCCAGAGAAATAAGTTGCTTTTTAGAATCGGCAAATTGGAAGCCCAAGTATTCTGGTCCTGTCACGTGACCAATCTCCAGTTCGATGTTTTTGAGCTCCTCAACTTCCAATAATGTTTTGTTCTTGGCCCAGCTGATAGTGAGTGATTTAATATGGTTGAGATTATCATATAGGACCCTGGAAGGGTCCAGCATAGGGAACAGAGCATAGTGCTTCCATTCCCATCCGACGATGGATTGGAATTCAGGCTCAGCCAGCTATCCGGGGTTGAATTTAAAGGGTGCCTTGGGTAAATGAGCACCAACATGAATCTCAAGAAAAATAGGGGAGTGATCCGAGATTCCAGCAGAACCCACCCACTGTCTATCTTTTTCTAAGCTCTCTAAGAGAGGGAGTTTGATCAGAAAGCGGTCGAGTCTCCTCGCAAGGGCAGCAACACCAGTACGCCTGTTTCTCCAAGTAGGCAGCTTTTTTGGCGTTGCCAAATATAGAAGATCCATCTCCTCAATGTGTTTAGAAAAATACTCCGATAAGGAGTCTGGCAAGGCCCTTGGTCCCCAAGATTCTGAGATACCAATGGATAATTTAAGGTCCCCTCCCAAAATAGTGTTATTCTACTGCATAATGAAACTCTTCATCCAGAGATCCCAAAATTCCTTGCGATGATGGCAGGGGCCATACACATTGATCAGAGTGATGGCTAAATTAGAATCATGAGCAATGATATCAGCACCAAGTATGCCTTCCCTACACCACCATCCTAAGGCTCGGATGGATATATTATTGGTACCCAAGGCGATACCCCCAGATCAACCCTAGGAATCAATGGCATGGAAGGTCCAATTTGAAAGGAGGCCAGATAAAATCCTTGAAACAACTAAACCTTCACCCAAAGTTTCTTGCAAGAAAAGAACATCAATCATATAATTATGTAAAAGTCTCTTGAGCGCTAGTTTTTTTTCGGGACTGGCCAATGCCCTATAGTTCAAAGAAAGGCAGATCATGGAAGAACCCCCTCCCGGTTATTCTTTTCTCTAAGAACCCTTTCAATAGAGTATTGTGTGCCTGTGGCCACCTCCAGACTAGCCCGCCTGATGGCTTTGGTATTAGTGGAAGGATGAACTCTAGAAGATATAGTGATAGGGCCCCCATGAACCCTCCCAATACCAAAGGTCGGAGCAGAGGGGCTGGAGACATATGATCGAAGATTATAACGGTGGCCTGAGGAAGAATTATCAGAGGCAGATGGAAGATGCTGAGAAGGAACCTCCACAGCAATCAGTGGTTTGGGAGGAGGGATAGTCGAGGGAGCGGAAGCAACATGAAAACATAAGGGATTCAAATTGCAACTATCTAATTGATAAGAGTGAATAGACTGTGCATGATTTGATAAAGAGGGATGTGAAGTGAATAAATAAAATATAGCAGATGAGGAAGGAGCAAGAGCGGTACCTGGAATAGGTGTTGAGTCCTCCAGAATCGTGTGAGCTGATTGAGTCACAGAGCACTGAGTCTAAGAATTAGTGACCGGGCAGTGCCACTGCACCTCCAAGACTACGAGAATCTGGTCATGATGCACATCGTCTGAGGGTGAAACAATGATCACAAGAATTATCTGTGTAACCATGTGCACTAGTGTCTTGGGTTGTGGCACTGAAGCGATGATCAAGGGACATTCCTTGTACAGATACCCAACCTCGTGGCATCATCTGCATATAAAGGGAACCCCTTTGTAGTCTAGCACCTGATACCTGACCATATCCTTGAAATAAATGTTGTAGCCATCATAAAGCCCTTCTCTAGTATCCAAGTGAACCAGAATACGGGCCACCGAGATGTTACCTATCTCGAGGTAGGAGGGGTCATGGTCAAGATATATCCCCAGGTCCTCGCCAATAATGCGAAGAGAATCTTTGTTCCATAATTATACAGGGAGACCCAAGAGGTGAACCCAGATAGGAATAGCGCCCGATTTCTCCTTGTCCGGGTCGAATAAGGGAGTCCAATGCTTAAGCAGCATTGGAAACATCTCTAGATGCCAGTATTTTGATAATACCCATTCCACAGAAGAGGTCTGTGAGAAAATGAGGGTGAAATAGCCTCGATTCATGGTCAAAACTCCTGGGAGTTGTTCCATAATGCCACCCCAAATTTCCTCAACCCAAATCTTGAGTCTGGAAAATGAGTAGCTCCTCCCGCAGACCCTGCTTACCAGGACCGTTTGCGCGGTGAGCTCTAAATCGGCCATGCCCACCCCTTAACCAAATATGATATCGCGCCTATACATGTTATTTGTACACTTCTTCTTTTTTTCCCCCTACTCGGTACCTGACTCTTTTCTGTACCGCTCGGCTCCACGAGGTCATCAGAGTCCGACAATTTGGGTCTTCGCTCGGAGGAGCATGGAGAGGGAAGCCCTCAAAGCATCCTGAAGCCACTGTGGGGATAAAATCTTTCTATTTGACATGCAGATGGAAGGGGAGATCCGCCGAGCCAATGTGAAGTTGTTCGAAGTGAAAATCCTCCGCCGTTCTAAGAGTGCCAAAGGTGAATTCGGGAGAGTCACAAGATTGCGGGGGGATATCTAGCGTTACCTGAGCCTGTTGTTCCCATTACCAAAGGAAAGATGGCAAGGGGATATTAAATACTGGTGATGCCACCTGTTGAAGTAACAGTTCCACATAGGCAGATGAGGAAACTGAGATGTTATCTGCTATCAAGGATAGTGGAATGGATGATTCACCCAAATCCATTGCCTCCACATCCCCCGCCGATGCCGCAGCCTCCATACGACGCTCATACCGTGAATGTGTAAAAAATTGGAACCCTTCTAAAGGGTTAGAGGAGTATTCCACCTCCTCCTCATACATAGTTCCAAACTGTCAGAACCCACCTCCCAAAAACTGTGGCGGTCCAATGGGAAACGCAGTTCGATTCAGGAGACAGAACCGACACTCAAAACCCTAAAGCGGTTGGTAACGAAAAATGGGTAACGAACCCCAATACAGTTGGGAGAGCCGCTGAGACAAACCTACAAGTAAACCGTGGATACGAGGACCCTAGACCACTAAGCTGCAGAGGGTGTCAGTGGAAAATCACGAGAAACCCCGAAAAATTGGGCCTAGAAATCACGAGATGTTGTAGTAATTAAGAGGATGTCGGGACTAAAGAGAAAAAACCCCCTGACAATACAACAACGCAGCATAAAATAAAGGGATGGTGACGATTTGAAGCCCCCACTATTTAAGCCAAGCCCCACAATGCCGAAAGTTGAAAGTCGAGGTCTGATATCCATTCATTGCTAGCAGATAGTAAACTCCAAGATGCCACCATGGCTAGGGTTTTGCACCAATCGTTTGTTGTGTTATGTTATGTGTTGTTTGGGAATATATAATTATACACACATTGTGTAATATGGTGTATTTTAAATTAATTTAAAGTTATTGAGATTTAATGTTACAAAATATTTGTACAACAATGTTATGTTATGTTTAGTATGATATCCACTCCATAAAAACAAGTGAAGTATTAAAAATGAACTATTAAACTCTTAAAGACCATAATAATTTTCATTTTAAAAAGGGTGGTATTCTATTTTTGTTTTAAAATTTTAACTTTATTTATTTTAATTTTGTAGTTTTACAAATAAGTGATATTAATGATTTCTGACTTTCTTCACTCCAGATTCATTTTACTTCCCTGTCACATATTCAGTTTTTTAAGGGTTTAACAATGTTATTTCCCACTCGATTTATTAAGGGTTTAGTTTGTTTTTCCACCCTTCGAGGGTTCGGTTGAAATATGATTCTGTAACTAAATTATAAATTGTTTGGCTACGGTGCATAAAACAAGGCTCGCCAATTTGATTTTTCATAATATGTAAATGTACCCATAATGGATTTTCCACTATTATATATTTGTATTTAGTTTAATACAGTTTCTTGTCTAGCCTTATTCATGGCCGTGAAGAGTATCATTCTATTGGTCGACTATCTTACCCGTCAATTTTAATGAGGGTTATTACTATCAATGTCCTACTCTGCACTTAACTTTCTATGGAATTCTCTAGATTTATTTATATACATATATGTTATACAAATGTTTTTTTTCTTGCTCTTCCGGCTCAATCCGGCATAGTCATTCTCTGATAAATAATTGTAAATGTAATTTATGTCGACCATGATGCTGCCACAACTGAAAAAACCCACAATTGCATTCCTACTAAAATCTCATTGTAATATTCCAAAATTAGCTTGCAGCTAATTGGAATATTGATTTTTTCTTTTATCACCTAGTAGTTGAATAAATGGGTAAGGAGGCCCATGCATGCTAAAAATCTGAATAAAATCCCTCATAATGTGAAAATGGATCATCAAAGGAGCTGGATTTCACATCCTCATGTGTGAAAAGGGACATTTGCATGTGGACAAGGTCAAGTTTGACCAAGTCAACAACACTGGGATAAGAGGTGGAGATCATCTTGTGAGACAGGGCAGAGATAGTGGGAGGAAGATTCCTTGGTGGAGGAAACCCTTACGAGTGGGACCCAAGGTGAGAGGGCTTCTATTTGTATAAAAGGAGGGCAAGGGAGCCATATCAAGACATCCTTGTTATGGATTATTGATTTTGTGTATGGTCTGTTTAGACTTTGCATTCCTTTGTTGTTTAGCAGGGTTGTTGTGCTGCTTAGCACCGGGTGTTCCCGAGTGGGAATCCCATATCCTTTCTTAAGAGGCCTCTTGAATGAGCTTGCACTTAATTTCTCCACATTCAGGCTTCAGGCCAATCCACCTGCTTCAGCTACAACGTTATTTCTGCAGCAGTATAACGTTGTGTTGTAGGGTGTTGTAGTGGAGATTTCACAACACCACTTCCAAAGCTTATTTTTCAGAGGAGGAAGATTTCTTTCCTTTGAGAGATCAGTGAAGAAGCCTCTTGAGATTATTTCAGATATTTGCACTTGGCCAACCTATTTTCTATCTCCTACAGCGCAGTCCCTCTCCTTGACTGCGTTATTTCAGTGTGTATCTACAGTGAGGGTTTGCAGTGGTGGTTTGGAGGGTGAGATCTTCATTGTTAGGATCAACCTTTCAATTGGAAGATCCATTGGAGGAGGTTCATTTATCTCGTGTTTCATATTCAGCCATCTCCATCTAGTTCTTGAGTTGCAGCTGATATTCAGTCCTAGGACTGCAACTCCGGCATTTTTTATTCAGGGTTAAACCCCTTGGTTTTGAGCTAGTTTCCTAAGGAAAGGGTCAATCCTTCTTTCGGAAAGCTAGTAAAGGGGATTCTAATATATTTTCTTGTATCATTCAGCTATATGTATGAAAATATGTAGTGAGACTACGTTATTTCATAGCTGGTTGTGTAGATATGCTCTTTTGTACTCATGCTTTCAAGAAAACCTTGCCGGGTTATCTCAATAATGTATTGAAGAGACTAGATCTCTTTTTTCTCAGCATATTGCTTAATAAAACTCCAGATCTGTGGTTTTCTATCATAATTTTGTAGAAACCCTCATTAAATCACGCAGTCATGTGCTTTATAAATTCTGAATGGTGTAAGTGATGGGGTTTGGGTGTTTTTAAGCCATTTTGAGGCCGGGAAATCTGTTTAACTTAGGAAAAGGGATTTGTTTCTTATTCACTTTTGTATTTAAGGGACATAATACATATTCTAAGGGATCCAAGTGTTATTTTCCCCTAGTATAGCGTAATTTTCTGAAAATAATGTTTGTATGGTCTATATTGTTGAATTTTCCAATTTGGGATATTACAGTGGTATCATAGCATAATCTTGGGTCAGCCTGTGGAATCTCAGCCAATATGCTATCTAGAAGACAAGAGGAAGAAAATATGAACAGAAAAAAGACTTCATTCTTTGGCGGAAGAAAGGAGGATAAACTTCTAAAGTTTCTGTCTCAAACTTTGTAGAGCATTCATGAAGATCTCAAGAAGATGAGAAAGGAGATGTGTATAGAATCTCCAAGAGGTTTTGAATTTGAAACAAAATCTAGGTTTTCCTATGATGAGTGTGAGCATGCAGCCAAACACTATGATGCACAGCGTAGTCACATGCCCAGATTTTCTATAAGGGGGATAGAAGAAGAAGGAATGACTAGGAGGGAAGCTCTTAGTGATTTTCTGCAAGAGTATGAATCTCAAACTCAGAAGTTTAGAGATCATATCACTTTTTCAAATTTTTGCAAGATCAAGGTGAGGAGAAGCAAGCAACATGATATGGATAGATTTCTTCTATTTACTTTTGATGGTTCACCTACATGTTCAGCCAGGGCTTGGGTGGAGGAGCGAGACACCTTTGCAGCACTACCATATTTATGAAGATGAAGCCATCAAAGTTGCAGCGCTGCATTTTGGAGGTAAGGCCTATTCATGGTGGATATTTGAGTCTTTCTCTTTGAATATTGCAAATACTTCTTCTTATGCTAGGTTCACTAAGACATTGGTGGAAATATTTGATGGAAAACTTTCTGAAACACATGTAGAAAACATAAACAAATCAAAACCAGCAAAAACCTTGCATGTGATAGAGGAAGATATAAACTCAAATCCACTTCAGAAAACCATTGAGGAGGTTGATATCTTGCATCATACCTTGTTAGAGGCGAGATCTCTATCTCATATTCCTGAACAAGAGGGCATGGAGATCCCTTTTTCAAAAGAGGATCCAATTCTTGGGAGGTTGCCCATACATATTGATGAGGATGAAGGCAACATCGCTGTCATGTCTAGAGTTGATCTAGTACCTCATGCAGAGGAAGAGGGAGCTCTTGCTCCAACTAGAGGGATTCTTGTATCATTGCAAGGAATTCCCCAAGATCTCACATATGGAGATCAAGGCACAACTCATGCTCTACATGTGCCATTGATGATAGGGTGTGAAACTCTGGAGATAAAAGGAGGAGATAGGGAGGACGACCAACATCATGTGATGAGGAGCACACACCCCTATCTATTTCAGGAGGTTGATGCACCTAAGAAGGAGACGAGATTGCGTAGTGAGGGCAAGGACACGACTATCCATTCATGTATGCAGTCTACTCTTGATGATGATGATGTCTCATTGCATGGAGGCACTTCACCGGGGAGACCACTAGATCGGCAGATGATGAGAGATGCTTCACATTTGGAGGCACCACTCATTTATTTCAGAGGAGTGGAGACCTTGGGAGAGCTTGGTACAACGTTAGGAGTCTTGGCTAGACTCAAGGAGAGGAGAGGTATACTCTCAACATCATCATTACCCACTCTCATTTCATATTCTGCATTGTGGCAGGAACAATATGGGAAGGATAGCAGCCTTCCAACTTGCATCTTTGGCATGGGAGATGTCAAAGAAGAGGATAGCCATATGACAGATGTTCTTCATGATAGTTCATCAGCGCTATCACTATGGAGGATAGATCCATATTGAAATTCCCAACTATTGGTGGATTATTCCAAGGATTTCTCTACTTGTATGCTATTGGATGGCAAATTGCATGAGGAGGAGTACTCAATTAGAGATGAGGTCATCTACTATCATGGTAGGATATTCTTTCCTAGAGCTTCCAAGCTCAAGGAGAAGTTGCTACAAATAGCTCATGAAGATTTCCTTTTCAGCCACACTTATTCTATGAGAGCATACCACACCATCATGGAGGGGTATTTTTGGGAAGGCTTTGAGGAGGAGACATATCAAAATTTGAGCAGATGCATGGATCATGTGGAGATGGAGGAGATACATAACTCTTTGGAAGAGTTAACATAGACACCTCTTTTCTCTATGAGGATGAGAGGGGATTTATTTATGAGCCACTCCATTTGCATGAGAAAAACATATGGTAAGGGTAATGTTTGGTTGCATAATGATTTGTATCATGAATATGTGCATTCTTTAACCATGTATGTGCAAGACTTTACTCAAAAGAGGAACATTCTTCCTTCTAGAATTCATGGTCTACTTGAGGCCATGAGCAGTTTTGATGGCCACTCCCTAGGAGGACTTGGGGAGGAGATATCTATGGGAGAACATGCTTACTTGACACCATACATCATACACTTTGTCCAAACTTGTGAGGAGATTGGGGCAGCAAGCAAGTGGTTGAGAAGCCACACCTTATGTCATCCTCTGTTGCAGTTGAGGGTCAAACTGTGTTGGTTGCATATGAGGGACCATTATCCTTCTCCATTGCTACATATGGCAGCAAGTATGATTCTCATTATGGTTCCCTATGTTGTTGTTGTGCTTATTTTTCCTGGGAGCATGATTGGGGGAGAGACACATTGGTTGGATGTGTCTTTTGGGGAAGAGGATTCCCACACTTTTTGCATTACATTTTTTAATGGGAACATGGGAGGTGATATGGCCACCACAAAAAAACACTTGTTCCTTTATGAGGTGGGCCATAGGATTGACTGGATGTCATATAATGGTGATTTCCAACTCATCATATATGGAATAGTTTGGGCCAGCATGATTCATAACGTTGGAGAGAAGATCTTTGGAGATCTAGTCCTCTTCTTGCCACTTGGAGGCAACATTATTGCAGCCCAAGATCAACAAATGATTTACACTTATCATGAGTGGGGAGAAGGACAGCGTAGGGTAGGCTATTTTTTCTACCAAGATCAAATTTTCAGCCCACCTACATTGCAGGAGCTCAAGGTGGAGGAGAGTTTTCAAGAGTTGTCATGTTGGGAGGTAACTCACTTTGTATGGATGATTGCTTGGGGATGGAGGATCCACATGGGAATGTTGGTTCCCAATACATTTCAGATCCCATTCCTCAAGGGGACCTCTGGACAACACCTTAGTGCCTCCTTGAGTACTCTACTTGTTTATAATGATAGCTATTTAGCTAGCTTGCATGCTTGGGAGGGGCAATATGGAGATTTATTGATGAGACATCGTATCATTCCTTGGAGGAGTCTATCATATATGGATGCTACAACAGGAGGAGGGGAGACTTCTCAGTTCTATCCTTGTAGTTGGTTGAGGAAAAGCAACATCTGGGAGGGGAGGACTATAATATTCCAAAATTAGCTTGCAGTTAATTGGAATATTGATTTTTGTTTTTAACACCTAGCAGTTGAATAAATAGGTAAGGAGGCCCATGCATGTTAAAAATCTGAATAAAATCCCTCATAATTTGAAAATGGATCATCATAGGAGCTGGATTTCACACCCTCATGTGTGAAAAGGGACATTTGCATGTGCACAAGGTCAAGTTTGACCAAGTCAATAGCATTGGGATAAGAGGTGGAGATCATCTTGTGAGACAACGCAGAGATAGTGGGAGGAAGATTCCTTGGTGGAGGAAACCCTAATGAGTGGGACCCAAGGTGAGAGGGCTTCTATTTGTATAAAATGAGGGCAAGGCAGCCATAGCAAGACATATATGTTATGGATTATTGATTTTGTGCATGGTCTGTTCAGAATTTGCATTCCTCTGCTATTTAGCAGGGCTACTATGCTGCTTAGAACCGAGTGTTCCCGAGCAGGAATCCCATCTCCTTTCTTGAGAGGCCTCTTGAAGGATATTTCACTTCATTTCTCCACAGGATCTTGCACTTCATTTCTCCATATTCAGGCTTCAGGCCAAGCCACCTCCTTCAGCTATAATGTTATTTCTACAGCAGTATAACGTTGTGTTGTAGGGTGTTGTAGTGGAGGTTTCACAACACCACTTCCAAAGCTTATTTTTCAGAGGATGAAGCTTTCTTTACTTTGAGAGATCAGTGAGGAAGCCCCTTGAGATGATTTCAAATATTGGCACTTGGCAAACCTATTTTCTATCTCCTACAGCTCAGTCCCTCTCCTTGACTATGTTATTTCAGTGTGTATCTGCAGTGAGGGTTTGCAGTGGTTGTTTGGATGGTGAGATCTTCAGTGTTAGGATCAACCTTTCACTTGGAAGATCCATTGGAGGAGGTTAATTTATCTCATGTTTCATCTTCAGCCATCTCCATCCAGTTCTTGAGTTGCAGCTTCTATTCAATCCTAGGACTGCAACTCTGACATTTTTGTATTCAAGTTTAAACCCCCTGGTTTTGAGCCGGTTTCCTGAGAAAAGGGTCAATCCTTCTTCCGGAAAGCTAGTAAAGGATATTCTCATCTATTTTCTTGTATCATTCAGCTATATGTATGAAAATCCGTAGTAAGATTGTGTTATTTCATAGCTGGTTGTGTAGATCTGCTCTTTTGTACTCATGCTTTCAAGAAACCCTTGTCGGGTTATCTCAATAATGTATTCAAGAGGCTAGATCTCTGTTTTCTCAGCATATTTCTTGATAAAACTCCAGATCTATGGTTTTCTATCATAATTTTGCAGAAACCCTCATTAAATCATGTAGTCATGTGCTTCATAAATTCTGCATGGTGTAAGTCATGGGGTTTGGGTGTTTTTAAGCCATTTTGAGGCCGAGAGATTTTTTTAACTTAGTAAAAGTGATTTGTTTCTGATTTCCTTTGTATTTAAGGGCCATAATACATATTCTAAGGGATACAAGTGTTATTTTCCCCTGGTATAGCATAATTTTCTGAAAATAATGTTTTTATGGTCTATATTTTTCCAATTTGGGATATTACACTCGTGTAAACAAATCTTATCAACCTCAAAACAAAGGCTTCTCCATATGCGAAAGCTATTTCATTTGTTGATAAGTATGGTTACCAACCATATAAAAATACCCACCTTGACATTTCATATTTCTGACTTTGACTTTGGTTCAAAACCCAAATAGTATAATTATTTAATTCGGAATTAAATTCCTTTCTCACAAATATGGTTTAAAAACCCCAAATTACCAATCGTGAATCATATCCGGGCCCACGCTTTAACACCTTGATAATACATTTATTTATAAATGATACTTTGGTTAAATCAAATTGTGACTTACTGTATTTAAAAGTCGAAGTCAAAGCTTTCCTTTAATTTTAAAACCCAAGTGTGGGTCATATATTAATCTGGCCCACAGCTGTCAACCACACGTACCTTTGCCGACATCTTGTGTGCGTCCATCCACGGCTATCGCACTTCAATGAAGATCTATGCGTATATCCAATGGATATCGCATCTCAACATGCATGAGGTATAAGCTTATGGTTTCACTCGAAATAAGTGGTTTTTAATTGCCACGCGTTGGCTTCTAAAAGCTATCACGTTCTCTCCAGCAATTACCGCTTACCATTCTCAACCAGTGCAATAAACCCTTGGTGTTTTTCAAACCCATCTTCACTGTTCCATTGCCTTTGACTCATAATTCCATTGCACCACTCTGATTCATGTTTTTTTGTCTTAATTCAATCCACAACCTTCTCTGCGTTAATGTGGATCAAATTTCGCAAATCAATTTCAACTCACGGTTTTTATCAAACCTGTTTCACCATTCCACTTCGCCATTAACTTCCTGTTCCAAACTTCTGACCTTTATTTCTGCTATTCCTTCTCTCCAGTTCCATGCCAAAATACAGGGTTTCAAAACAACATGTCAATGTGATGTCAACAATCAGAGATTTCTTCTCTGATATATTAAATATCAATTGCAATTAAACCTCTGTTCCAGTACTGATTCAATTTTACTGTTCGATTGGATGTACTTCTAATACAGATGGTCCAATGTATCCAAATGCTGAATTGAAAATTTAGTTTATCTTCTGTGTCATCGATCCTTTCAGTGATCGAAAACTGAATTTAACACACACCAACTCATATGTCTTCAGATGTGTATACAGACCTTTTATGCACTTTAGCTCAATTCATAATTATAACCCTGTCTCGGTATTTCCATCAAAATTTTCAATGGTATGCAGAACCACCGTTTCAAAGCCTTATTGCATATTTTTATCACACACCTGTTCATTAGCTCTGAACATTTCTCACACATAATCTATAAATCAATCAATCAATGCACATAATATTACTCACTTTAGAATCGAATTTTCTTTGTATATATACAATCAAACAATTACAAAGATTACTTCTCTCTGGCCTGATATTCTAATCAGTGGCCCTTTTGTCTAATTTTCCCGTAGGCTTACAACAACAAAACCTTGTCTGTCTAAAACCTACTTTACCCTTCAGTCCCCTTTTATGCCTTGAGGCTTATAATTTATACAAATGGACTATATAACCAATTTTGGTTTAGATCCTTAACTTGTTCAACAAATTCCTCAAAATCGTCTAAGTCCTAAAATCTATCCTTTATCCCTAAGGATCCTCTCTAATCCCCTAAAATCATGAAACCAATTCTAACTTAAGATTTACAATTAATTTTCAAATATCTCATTCCATATGGAATCTCAACTATCCTACTTCTCTCATGTTCTCCAATCATTCGGGAACATTTACAAATTCCTCTCAATAATTAATTAATTCCTATTTAAAATCACTCAAAGCATTAATAATTACACTAGTGAACCCAACTTGCTTTAACAAAATGGACCCCTATGTCTAATAAAATACATAGAATTTTCTAAGCCTAATGCTCCTACATCAGACTCCCAAGGTTAAAAATAATCATGATCTTCTGATCATGTGCTTTTAATCTTTGTCTTCATGGATCCCATACCTTGTTCTATAACCTATCATATATTTCTATTGTTGTTTGTTTCTCTTCTCCAGGTTTCCACAATTTATGCTGCTTTGCTCCACTAGCTATACTTTCACAGTCTGCTATTGTTTTCCTCTTGTTGCTACTTCTTTGATTTTCTGTTGTTGTCTTTCTTTGAGATACTTTCATCGTTATCCTTCTTATCAGTTCAATTTCTCTGTCTAATATATCTTTTGTCTACTGATTTCTTTCACCCCTTGATTGTCGAACTTTCATTCTTACTACCGCCCTGTCATCCTTACCCTCTTGTTTTCTGCAACTGATAAATTCTTCCTGATTGTCACTTATGAAAATTTCTTTGTCTTCTTTCTTCAACAATTCTTTGGACTAATACATAGTCTACCTTTTCCTGCTACCTCCTTCTCTTTGCTTTAGTTTTTTGTTGTTGTCCTCTATCTCTTGTACATTCTGCATTTCTTCAAGTTCTTTCTCTTTTTGTATTGAATTCTAATTCTGCAGCATCATTCCCAGCATTCTAATATCTCTGTTCCATGGATTAAATATTTACACACAAAAAATTTCCTCTTTCTTTACTTGGTTGTTCATCTGTGCCAAATTTTCTCCAGCATCTGCAACAAAACCTACACTTATAAAACAATTATTAAAATAAAAACCATAAGGCCTTAGTGCCTTTCTCTCCTCTGGCAACACTACAGTATGCGTCTCTAAAATTTCCTCTTCTATCAGCACATCAGTATGCTAATTCATTCTCCCTAAAGAATTCTCTAAGATTCTTGAGACTGTCAGCAAGTCTCTCTTCCATACCATCTGCTTTCATGATATTTCTCTATTCTTGTCCACTGTAGTGAACTCTGTCTTCTGCAATCGCTCTGTTATACTTTGAGTTTTCCATCAAATATTTTAGCAATGCAATTTCTTTTTGACATTCCTTAAATACTTCATCATCACTTACAATTTCTGCATTTTTACACAAATTTTCAATTTGAAATTACAAGGTTCAACAGTCTCAACTATTGCTTCACATATCAGTTCTTTAGACTAAATCTCTTCTCTTTCTTCCACAAGAAATTTTTCCTATGCTGTAACAGTTTCAGATATAAATGCATCATTTTTTTCCTCATTCAAGAGACATTCTTCATCATTACTTTCTACTTCAGAGTATTTATCTTCTTCCACACTTTTGACAGCTTCAAAAGATTTCTCATCCTCTGCAAAACCTGTAATCACATCAAAATTATTAGAAAAAATACAAGGCTTTACATCATCCAGCTAATCTGAACTTGGCCAACAGTTCAGGAAATCATCATTAATTCCCTCTTCAGCAAGGTAAACTTCTTGATGTCTTAAATTCTCACAAAAATTCATAAGATCTTCCACAACTCTCCAATTTTCATCTTCACCCATAACTTCATCATGTTCTATTTCACAAATGGAAACTTCCAATTTCAACTCAGCTTCTCTGATTTCTTTACATCTCATTTTCACTCACATCATCTATTCAATCTTTCTCAAATCTTCTGCTAACTACATATTCATTTGTTATTCTCTCTTCTGTTGTAGCCTCTGCCACTTTACCTTCTTCTTCATGGTCCAACCATGTCTCTGGTTTTCTTCTATCAGTTTTGTTAATACATCAAATTCTTTTCTTATTTTAGCTAATTCCTTATCATATTCTTCATCAATCAACTGCTTCCATATGCCATTTTCCTTGGCATCTTCTTTCTCTTTTCTTCTATTGTGGTCTCTCTCAGAACCTCTGTTATCTCTTCTATGACTATCAGTAGTCATATTCTTCTTCATTTATATCTTCATGAGTTCCTCACTCATTCATCATGAGTTGTACTAAAGCCTCTACAATAACAAGTCCTCCTTGTTACAACTTACCTCACCAATCCCTTCTCTGGATTTGGTCTTTTGGCAAGCACTGGTTCTCTATCTTCTGGAACCTCTTGAGCATTTCTTTCTACTCCTTCTAGGCTTCAACTCATCCGCACCTTTTAAGAACACAATTGTTCTTTTTATCCAACCTCTGTTGGAATTATTCAAGGTTCTGCCACATTTTACTTAGAAACTATTAGCAGTTTCCTTCATCATTGCTCTTAAGGCTGTGACTTTCTTTTGCTAATATTTCCTTCAACTGTCTGCAACCTGAATTCTACAAACAAAATCTTCAAACCAGAGTTAAAATAACACTTACCAACTTACCTTCAATATCTCTGTGTGATATTGTTTCGCTATTCATCTGCATTGTATCTCTATGTGTTGCAATCTATCAGATTCAAAATCGGATTTCTTTTTATTATCTCCATCAAAAGTACATTCATTCTAATTCCAATTTAATTAAAACAAACTTAAAACTTCAAAATATTTGTTTCCAACTCTTATACCAAAAAATGATGTTGCCATAGCTGCAAAAACCCACAATTGCATTCCTAATACAATCTCATGTAAACAAATCTTATCAACCTCAAAACAGAGGCTTCTCCATATGCGGAAGCTATTTCATTTGTTGATAATTATGGTTACCAACCATATAAAAATACCCACCTTGAAATTTCATATTTCTGACTTTGAATTTGGTTCAATACCCAAATAGTAGAATTATTTAATTCAGAATTAAATTCCTTTCTCACAACTATGGTTTAAAAACCCCAAATTACCAATCGTGAATCATATCCGGGCCCATGCTTTAACACCTTGATAATTCATTTATTTATAAATGATACTTTGGTTAAATCGAATTGTGACTTACTGTATTTAAAAGTTGAATTCAAAGATTTCCTTTAATTTTAAAATCCAAGTGCAAGTCATATATTAATCGGGCCCACAGCTTTCAACCACACATACGTTTGTCAGCATCTTGTGTTTGTCCATCCACAGCTATCGCTCTTCAATGACGATCTATGTGTATATCCAATGGATATTGCATCTCAACATGCACGAGGTATAAAATTATGATTGCACGCGAAATAAGTGGTTTTTAATTGCCACTCGTCGGCTTCTAAACACTATCGTGTTCTCTCCAGTAATTACCGCTTACCATTCTCAACCGGTGCGATAAACCTTTGGTGGTTTTCAAACCCATATTCACTGTTCCATTGCTTTGACTCATAATTCCACTGTGCCACTCCGATTCATGTTTTCTATCTTAATTCAATCCACAACCTTCTCTGCATTAATATGGATCGGATTTCGCAGATCAATTTCAACTCACAGTTTTTATCAAACATGTTTCACCATTCCACTTCGCCATTAACTTCCTGTTCCAAACTTCTAACCTTTATTTTTGTTGTTCCTTCTCTCTAGTTCCATGCCGGAATATGGGGTTTCAAAACAACCTGTTAGTGTGATTTCAACAATCAAAGATTTCTTCTCTGTTATATTAAATATCAATTGTGATTAAACCTCTATTCCAATACTGATCTGAATTTACTGTTCGAATGGATGTACTTCCGATACATATGGTCCAATGTATCTGTTGAGTCTCAAAAGTGTTCTCCATATTCATACATATTTCCATTATGTCATAACCATTTAGCTCTTATTTCATAGCCATCTGACCTAAAACCCTACATCAAGTAACCATTTTCATAAATATATGGGTTAGGATCCTTTTTTTCCAAAGTTATTTATTTTATGTATTTAAAGTGAATTTATGATTAGAAACTAGAAAATTAACATAGTTTCATATATCTATATATGTGTTATGAGTTTTGTGACATGTGTAGGTCAAAAGGAGACTTCTAGAAGACCCCTATGTGGCACTCTAAGGCCAAATTCGAATTTGGTTGGAGAAGATCATGGGATCATGAGAACATGTGTCTCATTTCGTTGTTGTATTGAAACTCTAAGAGGATATGTGTCTCATTTCTTAGTTGTGTTGAAACTCTAGAAAGACATGTGTCTTATCATTTCCTATTTTGATTGTAACTCTAGAGTTGGAGGGAGAGATTCATGGACTCCCATTAATGAGATAACTTTTCATATTTTGTATAAATAGGAGAATCTTTCTCCTATCATGGGTAATGAGAAAATAGGAGAAAATAGGAGAAAGAGAGAAAGGAATAGAGAGTCTTTTGTAACAAAGTTTAAGATGGAATGGGATGTAGATTTGTGAGTTTTTTTTAATAGAGAAATTCAGTTCTTTGATGCTGTTTTGATTACAACTTTAAGGAGCTGAAGAACTTCACCAAATTGGTAGCAGAGGGCCCCTGCTATCCAAGGAGGCTTCTACATGCTTTCTAGATAAGTAGCTTTTAATTATGTGTTGTTAGCTTTTAAATCATGTCTTGCATTATTTGTTTAATTAAAAGATCCTCATTATCTTACAACCATTCTTTTTCTTAAAAAGCTCTTCCAACATATCTTTATTAGATGAAAAAGATTTGGTTGTATTATGTTGAGTTAATTAGCATTTTCTATTTTGAAATTAGATTAAAAGATCCTCATTATCTTACAACCATTCTTTTTCTTAAAAAGCTCTTCCAACATATCATTATTAGATGAAAAAGATTTGGTTGTATTATGTTGAGTTAATTAGCATTTTTAGTTGCAATTCCTTTCGTTAATTATCACAGTTAGACTTACTCTAATAAACTCTTCCAAAATATCATTATGATGAATAAGGCATAATTGTGGTATTGTAGGTTTTAGTTGCTTGTTTACACTAAGTGGCATAGTCATGCTTACTCTTACAAAGCTCTTCCAAAATATCATAACAATGAGTAAGAAATCGCTGTGGTGTCTTAGATTTTAATTGTATTTGCTTTCAGTTTTACGTTTATGTTCAATTGCATTGGATAATACAGCCAGGACTGTTTTACAAACTCTTCCAAAATATCATTCATCATGAACAAGATGGGCTATAGAATTCCATAGACTATTTGCATGTTAATTTAGTTAGAGCACTTCGGAGGTAGATTACATTTAGTTCAGCTCTGTCATTTCATTTCATTTTTAAGTTTGATAGAAGATCCTCATTGCATTAAAATTAATCTTTTTCACAAGCTCTTCCAACAAATCTCGAACTAAATGAATCAGATTAAGTTGTAATGTCTTGAGTTACATTTCATGTTCATTTGCAAGCTAGGATATCCATGAATTAGAATATTCTGTTCCCAAAAACAATAAGAAAAACACATACAATGAAGTAAGGAAGAGGTCACTTAAGCACATATAGTGCACCACACTTCATCAGTTTACTAGCCCTGGTTGATAATTTATGTTAGCAATTTAGGATGCTAAATTGACCACACAGTATCCAAATGTTGAATTGAAAATTTAGTTTCTCTTTTGTGTCATCGATCCTTTTAGTGATCGATAACTGAATTTAACACACACCAACTCATACGTCTTCTCAGATGTGTATAAAGACCTTTTATGCACTTCAGCTCAATTCATAATTATAACCCTGTCTCGGGATTTCCATCAAAATTTTCAATGGTATGTCGAACCACCGTTTCAAACCCTTATTGCAGAGTTTTATCACACACCTATTCATAAGCTCTTAACATTTCTCACACATAATCTATAAATCAATCAACTAATGCACACAATATGACTCACTTTAGAATTGAATTTTCTCTGTATATATACAATCAAACAATTACAAAGATTACTTCTCTCTGGCCCGATATTCTAATCAGTGGCCTTTTTGTCTAATTTTCCCGCAGGCTTACAACAAAAAAACCTTGTCTATCTAAAACCTACTCTACTCTTCAGTCCCCTTCTATGCCTTGAGGCTTATAATTTATACAAATGGACTCTATAACCAATTCTGGTTTAGATCCTTAACTTGTTCAACGAATTCCTCAAAATCCTCTAAGTCCTAAAATCTATCCTTTATCCCTAAGGATCCTCTCTAATCCCCTAAAATCATGAAACCAATTCTAACTTAATATTTACAATTAATTTTCTAATCTCTCATTCCCTATGGAGTCTCAACTATCCTACTTCTCTCATGTTCTCCTATCATTCGGGAACATTTACAAATTCCTCTCAATAATTAATCAATTCCTATTTAAAATCACTCAAAGCATTAATAATTACATTAGTGAACCCAACTTCCTTAAAAACACAAGACCCCTATGTCTAATAAAATACACAGAATTTTCTGAGCCTAATGCTCCTGCATCAGACTCCCAAGGTTAAAAATAATCATGATCTTCTGATCATGTGCTTTTAATCTTTGTCTTCCTGGATCCCATACCTTGTTCTGTAACATATCATTTATTTCTGTTGTTGTTTGTTTCCCTTCTACAGGTCTCCATAATTTATGTTGCTTTGCTCCACTGGCTATACTTTCACAGTCCGCTGATGTTTTCCTCTTGTTGCTGCTTCTTTGCTTTTTTGTTGTTGTCTTTATTTGAGATACTTTCATCATTATCCTTCTTATCAGTTCAATTTCTCTGTCTAATATATCTTCTGTCTGTTGATTTCTTTCACCCCTTGATTGCTGAACTTTCATTCTTACTATCTCCCTATCATCCTTACCCTCTTGTTTTCTGCAACTGATAAATTCTTCCTGATTGTCACTTATGACAATTTCTTTGTCTTCTTTCTTCAACAATTCTTTGGACTGATACATAGTCTGCCTTTTCCTGCTACCTCCTTCTCTTTGCTTTAGTTTGTTTCTGTTGTCCTCTATCTCTTGTACATTCTGCATTTCTTCAAGCTCTTTCTCTTTTTGTATTGAATTTTGATTTTTTAGCATCATTTCCAGCATTCTAATATCTTTGTTCCATGGATTAAATATTTCCACGAAAATTTTTTCCTCTTTCTTTACTTGGTTGTTCATATGTGCCAAAGTTTCTCCAGCATCTGCAACAAAACTTGCACTTACAAAACAATTATTAAAATAAAACCACAAGGCCTTAGTGCCTTTCTTTCCTCTGGCAACATTTCAGTATGCGGCTCTAAAATTTCCTCTTCTGTCAGCGCATCGGTATGCTGATTCATTCTCCCTAAAGAATTCTCTAAAATATTCTCGAGACTGTCAGCAAGTCTCTCTTCCATACCATCTTTTTTCATGATATTTCTCTATTCTTGTCCACTGTAGTGAACTCTGTATTCTACAATCTCTCTATCATACTCTGATTTCTCCAGCAAATATTCCAGCAATGCAATTTCTTTTTGACATTCCTTAAGTACTTCATCATTACTTACAATTTCTGCATTTTTACACAAATTTTCAGTTTGAAAATTACAAGGTTCAACAATCTCAACTGTTGCTTCACATATCAGTCCTTCAGACTGAATATCTTCTCTTTCTTCCACAAGAAATTGTTCCCGTGCTGTAACAGTTTCAAATATAAATGCATCATTGTTTTCCTCATTCAAGAGACATTCTTCATCATTACTTTCTACTTCAGAATATTTACCTTCTTCCACACTTTTGACAGTTTCAAAATATTTCTCATCCTCTGCAAAACCTTTAATCACATCAAAATTATTAGAAAAAATACAAGGCTTTACATCATCCAGTTGATCTGAACTTGCCCAACAGTTCAAGAAATCATCAATAATTCCCTCTTCAGCAAGGTAAACTTCTTGTTGTCTTAAATTCTCACAAAAATTCATAAGATCTTCCACAGATCTCCAGTTTTCATCTTCACCCATAACTTCATCCTGTTCTTTTTCCAAATGGAAACTTCCAATTTCAACTCAACTTCTCTCAGTTCTTTACATCTTATTTTCACACTCATCATCTGTTCAAGCTTTCTCAGCTCTTCTGCTAACTGCATATTCATTTGTTGTTCTCTCTCCTGTTGTAGCCTCTGCCACTTTACCTTCTTCTTCGTGGTCCAACCATGTCTCTGGTTTTCTTTTATGAGCTTTGTTAACACATCAAATTATTTTATTATCTCAGCCAATTCCTTGTCATATTCTTCATCAGTCAACTGCTTCCATATGCCATTTGCCTTGGCATCTTATTTCTCTTTTCTTCTATTGTGGTATCTCTCAGAACCTCTGCTATCTCTTCTATGACTATCAGTAGTCATATTCTTCTTCATGAGTTCCTCACTCATTCATCATGAGCTGTACTAAAGCCTATGCAATAACAAGTCCTCCTTGTTACAACTTACCTCACCAATTCCTTCTTTGGATTTGGTCTTTTGGCAAGCACTGGTTATCTATATTCTGGAAGCTCTTGAGCATTTCTCTCTGCTCCTTCTAGGCTTCAACTCATCTGCACCTTTTAAGAACACAATTGTTCTTTTTATCCAACTTCTGTCGGGATTCTTCAAGGTTCTGCCACATTTTAGTCAGAAACTATTAGCAAATTCCTTCATCACTGCTCTTAAGACTGTGATCTTCTTTTGTTGATGATCTGAATGGAAATATCTGTAACATTATGCAAAGTATCCAAACTGATATAATTAGGTATGCAAAGTGTTCTCCATGAATTGCAGGTAAAACTAAGTAGTTTTGGTTATGTATTTGAGTTTTCAGTGTGAGGATTAGTTAAGTAATTTTACTGTTTAACTTATACAATAGAAATGAATAGCAAGTCAAATTCACCAGCACATAACGCAGCAAATTGTTGAGGCATTTCTCCCCTCCTGAGCTACATCTGTCGGTCCAAGGCTCCCCAATGGCATGTCCTTGCTCTATTAATTTGCTCAAAATGATTATACATGTAAAAATATGCCTCAATAGGCAAAACCGGTTGTAATTTCAGCTTCAAAAGATAGAAAATATCTAGAAATGGCTTTTCATTCACACTAACCAGTGAAATATAACCCAATACACTGCCTTCTCCATGATGGCCCTAATGGCTCCTTCATCTTCCTCAAAGAAAACTATACTATAGATCACCTCTATTCAACCTAAAACCTATTCCAAACTGCTCAGAATGTTCAAGAAACCCAAAATTGACTATTTTTACACATTGTTTGGTCGAAAATTGAGAAATTTATGGAAAAAACAATTTTTTTCCCAGTGTTCCCCAAAATCCTCCTCCAAAATTGGAGGAACTCCAGTTAAACTCGATGAAAATCACAAAAAGGCCGAATTTGGTGGAGCGCGCCCAAGGTTTTCGGCGGTCAGTGCGCTGGCAATAAATGTTTGAGGGCGGGGTGGTCACATGACTCCCCGCTGGAACCGTCGATCTTACCCATAGATTAATTGTCTCTGCATTTAATTTTGAAAGGGTGGTCACATAATGACATAACACTAACAGTTAACCATGGTGCCAGCTTTCCCACGGCTTTGTTAGCCCCCCGGTTCCTAGCGTTGGTTCTGTGGTATCTCTGGGCTAGCCCCTTATCCCTCCGCCAGATTCCATTACACACCATAAATCAAACTTTGGTTCGATATGTGTTAAGAAACACACAGTAGCATAGTTGGCCGGGCCTTGGGGCTGGCAGCTGGGCGACCCTTGATCGAATCCTGCAAAGTCTGCAATATTTTTACACTGCTGAAATTTCCACTGGCCTGGGGCCACATAGTGGTCGTTGGGCTTACCACGAAGCAGCCGTGATTGGCCACAAATTTACACTATCAAACCATTAACGAATCCAACGCTTCCACTTGTCTTCGTTTGATTCGCCCTCTAAGGAATATTTTGGGGAATATTCATGGAATATTCTTTTTTTAATTTTTCACAAATTTATAAAGTCAAACTTGGTCAACTGGATTTTGGAGTTTACTGGACGATTCAAACCTCACTAACTTTTGCATATGACCTTGCTTTTGAGAACCATTTGGGGTGTCAGAATCGCAGTGACAAGACCTTTCGGTAGTTTAGATTGCAACCATTTCTGAGCACTTCCATTTTTGAGCAAATTTCTTAACTTGGACATGATATCCCGATCACACCTCCCCATTGGGAAGCTTTTGGACCCCAAAAGCCTTCAATTACCTATTCAGAAGATGAGGGTACAAACCCCTCACCTTTTCCACCTCCATCCATTTTTCATTACTCGATTTGTTGCCTTTAAGACCAATCCGAAGATAATTGACACTTCCCCTCTTAGAAGTGTGTGTCCTCCTGTCAAGGATAGTATCCTCTTTAAGCTCATCCAAATATTCTGGCGAGAAATCTTCTATGGATGGCAGCTGAATGTCACTCCCTTGATCAACAATTAAAGGAGTCTCATACAAACGTAAATTTTCCACATTCACAACGGAAAACATTTTCATATATGAAGGCAAATCTAGTTGAAAAGAATTATTTCCAACTGTTTAATAATCTTGAATGGACCATAACGAATAGGCTTCATCTTTTTACCTTCTCCTTGCATTCTTTCTTTACTAATATGTAGCCATACCTCATCACCTTCTTGAAATTTATGATCAACTCTCTGTTGTCATGCCTCTCCTTGTACTTGCCTTGACTCTTTTCAAGCTGTTCTTGAACTTGCTGATGTATGAGTTGAATTATTTCAATGAACATGCGAGCTTTGTCAATGTCACTATTCCCATCAATGGAAACATCCTTCTCAAGAATCAAATCTAAAGGTGACTTAGGCAAATACCCAAAACAAGCTTCAAAAGGTGAAGTATTTGTAGAAGAGTGCTTGGCCCGGTTGTAAGCATGCTGAATGTAATGCAAGTGCTCGTCCCAAAGCTTGGGATCCTTGCTGCAATAACCTCTCAAAATATGTACAATGGTTCTTTTCACTACCTCTGTTTGGCCATCTGTTTGTGAATGAAAAGGAGTGCTCTTTTCCAACTTGGTGTCCATCATCTTCCATAAATTTTACCAAAAATTCCCAACAAATCTGGAATCCCTGTCACTAACAATAGAAGTAGGCAAGCCATAATGAACCCATAAATGTTGAAAATATAAATCAGCAATTTTTCAGCAATTATAGATTTCTTACATGACATAATAATACACATCTTGTTGAATCTATCAACTACTACATAAAGATAATCTTTTTGCTTTCTAGACAATGGTAGACCTCCAAAAAAATCCATAAAAACACTTTCCCGTGGTCTAGAAGGTACCGGTAATGGTGTATATAATCCAAGCTTCCTATTTCTAGGCTTTCTTGTAGCACATAATGAACAACCTCTAACGAAACGTGAAACACTATCTACCATGCGAGGCCAATAACAATACCTTTGTAAATGTGCCACCGTTTTGCTTACCCCGAAATGTCCAGCAATAAGAGAAGAATGAGCTTCTCTCATGACACTTAGTCTCTCTCCCTATGGTATGCATAGCTTGCCCATATGAAACAGAAAATTATTATGCATGTGATAATCATTCTCCATGATAGACATGTGGTACATGCCTATGTTTGAAAGAGGACAATCTTGTTGCCACTGTATTCCATGTTGAATCTCCCTTTTAGGAGGCAAACCTGTCGACTCCTGAAACATCTCATGATGTGCATCAACTACATCATATAAATATGATTTTAACTTGGAACCACAATTTTCAAATGACTCATGATTCACATCAACCTTAGGCTTAACCATAAGAAGTAAAAAACTCTTACTAGAATTCACTAGCCTTTTTACCTGTCCAGCATTTACCATCGCTATATTTGTCTTCTTGCAATGTGCTCTAACAATAAACTCCTTGCCATATTTAAATAGATGATACCTATTTTCATGGCGATGGAAGATTTCTTTCCTGTCATTTAAGTAGGGACTTCCCAAAACAATTCCTGATATATCAAGCAGAACTACATCCAGTTCAACCGCGTCAATGAAATGTGCAGTAATCGCAAAGCGCAATACACACTTTTTTGAAACTTGTAACTTTGCATCCTTGCAAATCCAACCAAGTGGATATGGCCTTGGATGTGGAATGGTCTCAATTTTTAGCTGTTTGACTAAGTCTTCTGATATGAGATTCGCTTGTGACCCACTGTCAAACAATGTGTCAATTTTTGTATGTTTTGAGATAACCCTCACATGGAACAATTCAATTATGTCTTCCTCATTTGGATCTTGTACATGACAGTTTGAAGTACTATTACTTGTGTATAAATTTGAATAACTGTTAAATTATTCACCGAGATTATCCTGATCACACACTATTTGAGCTTCATGCATAATACATAACCTCTTCTACTATTGATCATTAATTGCGGAAATATAAACAATCGCATGCGCACATTAAAACCATAAATGATCACACATATAAACACAGTATTTATGGGAAAGCTTAAAGCTGAAAACCCCCAACTATCTGTATATTATAATGATATAGTTCATGTAACAATCACCTCACAAGCTCTCACAAGCTCTCAAACATAATCTCCAATTGTTACACACTACACAAGCTCAGATCTAGCAAAACACATGCTCCAATCTGCTCCACTTGTTATCCTGCCTCTACTATGCAATCCAAGATGAATAATGGCCCAATCTGAGTTCGAATCCCTCTAGTATGCACTGCGCAATCCTCATTAGCATCTCCATCAATGCATGGTGCAAACTCATGCACCAGTATGGTCACAACTGATAGTCACACTTTCTCTTTCACCTACCTCTCCACTGGTCTCCACTGAAACTGTCCATGCACTGAAGTTAACTGATGTATTCTTTAGTTGATTTATGAGTTAATAATTAGTGAATTAATTAATAATTAATTCACACCACTCTCACTAGTGTATCAATCAGTTAGACTAGATACAACTAGATCAACTATGTTTAACTGAGTTAAACTGAACACAACTCCATTAACTCCTCAATCAACTCCACCAAACTCTGTCACCTGAGTTCTAACTGAATTCTCCATGCAATAGCTCCACTAAACCCTCAGGAATAGCGTAATTCCTTCTTTCAGCTGCATGTGCCACATCTGTGCACTTAACTGAAGTGCTCCAAGAGGATAAGATAATGTTTAGAGTACAAATATTATTAAGAGCTAATAATATTCGACATATATATTTTTACACTGGCAATCTAAAAATAGATTCCGCCCAGTATGTCTAAAAATAGAAGTCCATCTATTTTTTCTGACTTGACCAACCATCCATAAATAGCATCCTGCAACTCATATAACATGATCCATATGTCTAAAAATAGACATAGTCTAAAAATAGACTTTGCGCGCCAAAAATAGCCCGCGGGCCCACTTAGTGAAGGCGACTCTTTTCACTAAGCTCATCATCTTGTTGCATTCTCAACAACTTGGATTATTTTAAGTTTATTTACCCTTCATATTCTTCAAACCCATGGCTGTAATTTTGGTTTCGTCACCTGAATCATCACCTAAGTCTTGTTGTGTAGTTGTAGTAGCTGCAGTTTTCTTCTTCTCTTTGTTTTTGTTAAACTGAGTTCTTTTTTCAGGATATAATTTTCAACAATTTTTCTCTTCATGGCCTTCTCTTGAACAATGTTTACATATCACTTTCTCACCCTCTTTTTCAACAGATGCATTCTTTTTTCCTTTTCCTTTTGAGGTTTTATCTTTTTTTTCCCCCTTAAAAGGCTTGTTTCTACCCTCTTCAAAAGTATGTTTCCCTCTAGCCTCTAAATGCGTGGCTTGCACACAAATCCCATCTAGACTAGTAGGATTGAACATAAGGATAGTATGTCTAAGGTATTTGTGTAAACACCTATATATTTCAGCAAAGTGTCTTGACTTTGTAATTCTAACCCTAATAAGAGTGCTCTTCTCCTAAACTGTTGGGTGTAGTCTTGTACATTTTGTCCCTTAAGTTGTCTGAAAAATTTCTAATTCATGATAGCCTTTTTTAAATGAGCTAATGGATACATTTTTTGTTTAATTGCAGTAATGAAATCGGCCCATGATAAAGTGATCTTACCATGTTTTCTAATCTCCTCCTTGGTTTTGGCTTCCCACCAAACCAGTGTTGCACCTTCCATTCTCAAAGAAGCTAGTTGAATCTTGGTGTCGTCATCATGAAGGTTCTGTATCCTCAAGTAAACCTCCAATTTCCTTATCCAATTGTCAATTTTTTCTACATTGAATTCACCATTAAACATATGTAACTCAAACTTAACATCAAGCTTTAAAAATGGACTTTTACCAGTGTTCGTTGACTTGTGATATTGATTCACCAAAGTAGAGGATGACGATGTAGAGGAAGAGGATGAAGATGGGGTGGTGGATCACCATTTCCTCCATGTTCTTTCTTTGACTTGTCTTCATTCTTCTTTCCTCCTGAAGATCCCTCTCCTTCCTTCTGATGTTTAGACCCTTCTCCTTCAAGCCTTTCATTCCTTTCTTGGTAGATTATCCTCACCATTTCAGTCATGTCTAGGAATGCCTTTCTGAACACCCTTTCTTCCTCTTTGGGATCAATGTCTTCAGGAATTTCTCCTTATCTTGAAGACATTCTTATGGCTTCTTCTACTTCTCTTGGAGGTGAAATAGAAGGTGGAGATAATGGCACTCTGGCCCTCCTTGGTTGAGGATTACTTTGAGCTCTAACCAATTTTCCTTCTCCTCTCTTGAGCTTAAGCCTAGTAAGCATCAAAACCTTGCAAATAGTTAAATAATCCTTTGCACAAGAACAATTCAGAGTAAAACTCTAGCTCTGATACCAACTTGATCTAAATGGAAATATTTGTAATGTTATGCAAAGTATCCAAACTGATATAATTAAGTGTGCAAAGTGTTCTAAAAAAATTGCAGGTAAAACAAAGTAGTTTTGGTTATGTATTTGAGTTTTCAGTGTGAGGATTAGTTAAGTAATTTTACTGTTTAACTTATACAACAGAAATGAATAGCAAGAAAAATTCACCAGCACATAACACAACAGATTGTTGAGGCAGTTCACCCCTCCTGGGCTACATCTGCTGGTCCAAGGCTCCCCAATGGCATGTCCTTGCTCTATTAATTTGCTCTATTAAATTCAGCTTTAGAAGATAGAAAATAGCTGGAAATGGCTTTTCATTCACACTAAACAATGAAATATAGCCCAATACACTGCCTTCTCCATGATGGCCCTCATGGCTCCTTCATCTTCCTTGAAGAAAAATATGTTGTAGATCACCTCTATTTGACTTGAAACCTATTCCAAACTACTTAGAATGCTCAAGAAACCTAAAATTGACTATTTTTGCACCTTTTTTGGTCGATAATTGAGAAAGTTATGGAAAAAACAATTTTTTGCCCAGTGTCCCCCAAAATCCTCCTCCAAAACTGGAGGAACTCCAGTTAAACTTGATAAAAATGGAAAAAATTTCGAATTTGGTGAAGTGCGCCCAAAGTTGTCGGCAGTCAGTGCACTGGTAATAAATGTTTGAGGGCGGGGTGGTCACATGACCCCCCACTAGAACCATTGGTCTTACCCGCAGATTAGTTGTGGATGCTCTTGCTCTTTCTCTTATACTGATTCTTATGTAACAACACAGAGGGTTTCAGGAACTAGAGCAAGACTGCCTTTCTTTCTCCTATTCTGCTTGGATTTTGGCACTACTGCCAAGTGTTTTCGGTATCTTCTCAATATTCTGATGGCAGGTTTACTCCCCATGGAACCAGATCTGCCGCCATAGCTTCTGTTACGCTTGCTCTTACTTCTATTACTGAGGGTATTGCTACTATTAAGGATTCGAACCTTCTTAAATAGTACTATCAAGTGATCAAATAGGAATTAATATAGATATTTAAATAGGATTTAATCTAGGTTATCAAGACTTCTTGTAGATCAATTCTCCACTTAGACCTCAACCTAAGGAGGTTAGAGCCATCACATAATTAATTATAAATAATTAATATAGATAGTTTGGGATTCCTTATAAATAAGGTTCAAGGTGTTGCCATATTAACCCATCGCAGATCTATACCCACATGGAGACATTCCTTGGTGACCAAGATGCATACCATAGATACCCGTAAGCAACAGAAGGAGGACCAATAATCGCAATACCTCGTAAGCGCTTCATGAGTCCCAAGTGTTATAGAGCATATAGGTCTGAAGGTGTAAAGGTATTATATACTACTCACTTCTCATCCTTATAGTATTTTGATTTGAGAATTCATTATATAATGGTAAATTTAAGGCTCAGCTGGAAAAAGAGACTATAACCCACAGAAGTTTCTACGTGTGGTGTAGTAAGGAAAGGATGCCATACCAATCTAATATAATCCATCCTGGCAGAAGGTAAGTGTGATTGGGAAGGTAGGGCTCCATCCATCGTCTTAGGGTTAAAAGGTACAATATTCCAATTTTTTAAAGGTCCGACTTAGGTTCGGAATCGCCCGAGGGTCATCTTTGACTCTGACTCTGACTTGGTATCGACTCGACTAGTTCATTTTCAATGACTAGGTCTTTGTAAAAAATACATTAAATATTAATTTTTTTTTTTATAAAAAAACATAATTTTAAATATTATCATTCTTGTTTCCAAACAAACAACATTAGAATATAGACAAAAGACAACCTATGATCAAAGTAGGCTCATGAATATATCCATTATATCAAAATGGAACCCAATGCACTGTCCAATACATACATGATATAGAGATTAGAACAAAAAACATAACCAAGGAGGCTCTAAATGGACTCTACAAAAAAACATGACTAGTAACTATTGCTAGACAAGGCAATATCCCATGGTTCAGGCTCTAAATCAGAGGGGTAAACCCATGGCTCATCCTCCTCATCAAGATCCTCAACTAGAACTATAGCACTAGAATGTTGAGCCTGGGATAGATGAGCTATGCACCGAGGAAGTGCCTACGGCTGCAACTGGAGGACTTGGGCCTTGGCCTACAACTGTTATTAGTGGATCTCCATTTAGCTAAGACTCTACCTGTAAATCGAAGTCCAACCCCACATCAATATCCTCATCAGTTTCAAACTCTGGTGGATGAGTCTCCACTACCCAATTTGATGTTGGATCAATATCATTCAACACAATGGGATCTGAATCAAGTCATTTATTTAGCAATTGGTTGCGTCATAGTTGGAGGTTGTATTGGACATAGAATAAATCATTTAACTATTTTTTCTCCAAAAAAAAATTCTTCTTAGTGTGAATCATCTCAAAGGCAGAAAATTGCACTCACAACCCTTTGAAAACTGGTTTCAAGTCCAAATTTCGAGGTTTGTGGGGTTCATTGGCTGTTACTGGATCGACCGGTCTAACTCGAACTCGGCCAAGCCGACCGGTTTGTGATCAAAGTGACCGAGTTGGTAACCGGATTGGCCAGTTCGGTCACAAACTTCCGTCGGACTGGTTTTTCTACTGAGTCGTCTAGCCAGGGGGTTAACTCAGTTGAATTAGCCGAATCCGAGTCACACAAGCCGATTTTTAAAACTTTGGTAGAATCCTTAGAAACCCTCATAGTTTGAACATTGGGCGGTGTTAGCCACCTATATTTTTCCATTATATCATCTGGTGGCTAAATATTCTTTGCAGCCTTCAAGAAACAAATTCAGGCCTAAAATTGTTGGTGCTTGAAGTCTGTTGGTAAGATCATAAACTGCTGGTTGGTTCTTTATACTTTTCCTTCTCTCAGCCTCTGATATTCCATGAAAATCCTAAGTCAAGTACTGCTGCATCCCGTTTTCTTTTACCTCCATTCTTCCATTTCCTTTTATTCGCGAAAACCCCACCAAACCATGTGTTACCCCTTATCCCTCCATTAATTTCTTTCCCTAAGGTTAAAATCCCGTGTTTAAACCTTATCGGAGTTATATTTCCTTTTGAAATTCTTTGAAAAACCATAGAAAACGCACGTTTCTATGCGTTAGGATTAGACCCCTCAGGCTAAGCCCCTGCCTTATCTACCTCCATATGCCCGAGCGCCACGACCGGCCGCTCAAGTCCAGAGGCGCTAAACCGAAGCGTGGTCCCCACTCCGCCCTTTTCCTTTGAAACCTTCAAAAAAACCCATCTTTTATAAGGTTTGGGTGTGAAATATGAAACCATGTATTTTATTGCCCCGAGCCTTCCCAGCCATCGATCTGCTCCCCAGATCCGACGGAGCGGAGTACCTCACACCTGGTGGACCCCCCTTCCCCCGCGCTCGTTTCCAAAAACCATGGTATATATCCCGCACCACCTTTTGTCGAATGGCGGTTTTATCCCATCGGCCAGCGATTCCACACGCTGGCCGACGCGTGTCCTCCACCTCATTTCCAAAACCACCGTCCTTTCACCTCGCCCGCGCGTTATCTATCGTCCCATAACCCCGCAGCGGGATTCACCTCTGCCGTCGGATCTGGCCCCTCCCATCCGACGGTTGCTAATCGCCATTTCTGCCCGGCTTTTGACGAATTTCCCCGCCTGTTGAATTTTCCCCCGGCACATCCGAAAGTCGATCTCCGCCGTCGATCTCCGCAGATCGACGGTTCTCATTCGTTCTCCCGATTCCATTGTACAAAATCCCTTTTTCTCCGCTGACTTTTCAAAACGCCCCCGACCGTTGATCGCAATACGATCAACGGCTCCGATTGCTCCATTTTTCCGCACGCCCTCCAATGCAGATTGTCCATATAACGCATGATTTTCTCATTTTTATTGTATTTTGCAGGTTTTAAGGTTCTTTCGTCGTGTTTTAGTGAAAATCTGAAGGTTGAGGGTGACGACTCCCGTCCTTCTGATTAATCCAGAGAATCGATCGCAGGGTGAAGAACAATGATATCAACAAGGTTTCATGAGCCTTGGTTGCTACGCGTCCCTGTAAAGCTTGAAGAATGCCGTCAACATCAACGCAGAGAAGAGTATCGGATTTTGAAGATGGAATGAACCAAAGCAGCAGTTTTGTGGATAGATTGGCGGGGATTACGGCTAAGACGGTTATCAAAAGCCTAATCCCCGGCTTAGAACACAGATTAAAGCAAAACCTAAAAGTGTTCATGAGATACGTTGCCTCCACCGCCATACTTTGAGGCAAATTGATTCCTCAACCACCGCAGTGCCACCTATTGCCTCAGAATGCTCAATCAGAGGATAAATTTATTGAACAAGATCATATATTATGCCTCGGAACAACCAAAGAAGTAATTTATGCACCAGATTTAATGACAGAATGTTTGCAGAGTAACCCTAATAGTACGCAGAGCATCAAAGGTCAACAAAAGCTCCTTTCGAGCTTACTTCATAGGTATAAGTGCATTAATGCAGTGGAACACCTGTATGAATTCTTCATCGAGCCTCTCAGGCCAGGAAGACATTAATTCTGCATTAATTGTATTTTGAGATCTTTTTATCAAATCTCACCTCGTCATCCTTCTATAAATACTCCAGAAGAAGATGAGTGAGGGGTTGGATTAGTTGGTTGTCAATGTAATTGCTGAAGTGCGTAGCTGTTTCTGAGTGGAAAACTCTTGACTGTAAATAGTGGTTTCATTGGCTCTTGGAGCTCTGCTTGTAATAGATAGGTTAGGTTGTGAAGAGAGATGGATTAAAACATTGGATTTGAAGATTGTAACCGGTTTGAAGCAATCAATACAAGCTGATTTATGGGATCCTGGTCTATGCTGATGGTGATGTTATTCTTACTGTGAACTTGTCATTTTATTTATGTTTTCAATTTGTTTCATTTTCCACTGTAAAGAACAGTTTAAACAGTGTCAGGACCTACTGTATATCAGTAACCTTCTCTGGCTGAGAAATCTTTATTTAAATGTTTTCTTTCTGCTGTGTTATTTGAGAATGATTTAATTCAGTCTAAGTACAGAGATGCTGGCGTTCCCTCATCTTTTCGTCACTGCTGAATGCTATTTTTAAATGTTACTTTCATATATGTTGTGTAAAGAATGAATTGAGGAAATCAAAGGTTAGCCCCGAGTCCCTTTCTTGTTTGCTCAACTATTTGACTGTTTCCCTTAGGATGTGTCAAAAGCTGACTAGTTTCAAAGCACTTATCAGATCTTAGGCCATTCTGTGTTATCTTTGTGATTGTCTTGGAAGTAACTAAGTAAAGAAGAACTAGGAGAGGATCAGGGTGAGTCCCAGCCCACTAGTTTTTGCTCCAAAGGTTGCCTTCAAGTTTCCCTTCGTTTTTAATCTGTGTTCTATTAGAAGTGTATCAAAGGCTGGATAGTTTCAAAGTACTTACCAGAACCTAGTTTGCTTCTATGTTTTTCTTAAGTGCCTGGTCAAAGGCTGGCAAGTTTCAAAGTACTTACCAAATCCTGGGCTGCTCTTTGTTCTGCATCTGTTATTTCCCTTTCTTATTGTATCACCCCATTCCATAAATCAAATTTTAAAGAGATCCTTAAGCATAGATGACTTGCCCCATAGATTACTCTTGAACCTAAATGTTTCAATTAAATTCTCTTATGACTCCATAGCCCAATGGATTGAAAACTTGCCATCATCTTTCTTTATAACCAAAGCTTACTCTGTTTGCTTGCAACTTCTCACCTTTGAACCTATTTGCATATAGATCTTTCCGCCTCAGACAACAACTATGTTTAACCATCCGAGAAAACCAAACAAAACCCTTGGCCTTAATAACTAGCCTAATATCATCACCCCAAACTTCAAAGACAATATCCATATTTGTACATATTGGAGAGATCCCTCTCCGGATTCAGGAGGGCTAGATCCTAGAATCCCAAAGTTGGTTGAAATGATGTTAACTCTGTGATCGGACTTTGCCAATCTTGCTTGTTACAGAGACCTAACAGGCGGATCATTTGCCATATGGAAAGGTTATGTTGGAATTTATATAGTATGGGGGTCATAGGGAAGAGCTGTAGCTACCAGGGCATCCTCTCGTAGGGTAGTAACTTCAACATGCAATGGCCTTCCAACTAGTTCATCCCAAGTTCTCCTTTCCCTTTGCAGTGTAACATGCACCAAAAGTTTGATGAGGAAATGGTGGGACAATATTTCAAATGGAAAATTTGATTTATGCACACATTGGGCCATATTCTCTAGGGTTTTTGCAAGAAAGAAATTCATGTTAACCAATCTGCCATGATGCAAGTGGTCTAACAACCAGAAGTGATGGTAATAAATAATGACATACCTTCCTTCGCACGTGAAAATTTTCTAGACAAGGAATACAATATCTTTCTAGGATTGTGGTGATTCCCTCTTGTCAAATCTCGTGCTTACCTTCTGTAGTTGTTCACCTGCCTCAAGGAATTGTCGCACAACATTAGGTTGGGGTCTTCAAGGCGCAAATTGTTCTCCCGTTTGGGGTAACCCTGTCACTTCTGCAATTTCTTCTTCTGTTGTATGCACCACTATCTCTGCTACCTCAGATCTACCCTCCTGTAAAGCATGGAAATTCTAGAGCTATGTCATAGTCATGCCCCTAACACCTGTGAATATACTCTATCCAAACTACTTGTTCAAAAAATGGTTTAACGCATGGAAATTATTGTAGCAATTATTTGCTACATTCTTTACGAACTCTTGGGCCTCCCATCTTTAGTCAGATTTCAGAGTGGCTATGGATGTGTTTGTTCTCTGCAACAATTTGAATGTGGGAGAACGGCACGATGAAAGGATTTAGGTAATGAGTCCAATAATATCACGTGGCATTGTCTATTGTAGTGACAATATGCAGTCAGGTGTTTTAGCAACGGTTGCTGCCCATTTGGCACCTACCATTTGTTTTTGTCATGGTCAAGGGAGATTTTCATTTCTGTTGTATGCAGTTAGGTGTTGTCGCATCAGTTTCTACCCATTTGGCACTGATTGTTCATTGTTGTCGTGGTCAAGGGAGAATTTCGTTTTTGTTGTACGGTGTCAGGGTTTACCACAACAGTTACTAGCTAATTGGCACCAACTGTTCGTTGTTGTCGTGGTCAGGGGAGATTTATGTTTCAGTTGTACACAGTCAAGTGTTGTCACAACGGTTGTAGGCCATTTGGTACAAACCATTCGTTGTTGTTGTGGTCAGGGGAAATTTCTGTTTCCTTTGTACCCAGCCATAGATTCCCCTTGTACGCAAGATTCTAGGCAACTAGGACAATCAATGACATGTCGAACAACCATAAAAGATTTTTCTTGGGGTATCATTATTCTTTGGATGGAGATAATTAGTACTATGAGGCTATAAACATTAAGTATGAGTCTTTGGAGAAATAAATTTTTTTTTTCTAATGGTGAAAGGCTTGATGGCATAAGGGAGAACCTCTATTTTTTTTGGATAAAATCCTGAATCAAAATGGCAACAAACTTGCTAAATAATTGATGGCCAAAGGTTGGGATTGGAGAACGAGGATCTAATACCAATGTAATGAAAAAGGTTCGTATACATAGTGCGATATTCAAAATATAAGAATGTCGATCATAGGAGTAATATATTTGTGTCAGAAATGTTGAATGTACAAGAGATATGTTATTTGTTATGGTTTCGAATGAGGAACCCTATTGATATACTAGGTAAGGTGCTCCTTCATGAATAGTCATGTCCTTAAAGACATGCCTCTTCAATATACTAATCATTGTTAACTAATAAATATTATTTATTTATATTCATACAAACTCTATGGTCGAATATTCATGAGTGACACCTCAAACGACCATATATGACTTGTGAGGAAGGTATTTGGCCTTTAAGTGGGGATATGGGCATCATTAGGAGACTTTGAGTACTAGGTGTTATCACCCAAAAATTTTAGCACATCATTGTGACAAGGTTACAAAATTTCATGGATCAAATTTGGGTTATTGGAGTCAATTTAGGTTTGATCAAGGGTAGGTTTTAGATTTTTATAGTTTAAAGCTCATCCTTAGGTTCAAATAAAGTATTCTTAAAGTCCTTTCATGTCAAATATTCATCATTTTCATTTGTGGGTCATTTCCTAAAGTTTCGGGTCAAAACTATTCAATTAGCCAAAAAACCTATTTTCGTAGCGCCACCTGTTGAAAAAAGTTGTTTTGCGCTACAAAAACATTGATAGTTTCGTAGCGCAAACATGAAAATTTGCACTGTAAGTGCTACGAAAGCGCGGATTTATAACTGTCTTGTCAGTTGAGTTGGAAGACGTTAGAAACTGTTGGGAAATGGTAGGTTAGTGGCATGTTGAGTCATGTAATGATGAAATTCGATGTACACACCCACGAATGCAGTCGTCATTGTCATTATAGGTTATGAATGAGACATTATTCAGTTATGAGATGACATTTTAAATTTCAAAATCTATCCTAATTGGTCATTCTCATTTCCTTTTGCCTCCATTCGAAATGTTTGAGCTCTGAGTGTCAAGCCAAACTTGTGTCTGATTCATACAAATTTTTACTACACCCATATCAAGCGAGGCCGTTGTTACAATTATTCAAGTGAGGCTGTTGTTACAAGTTTTCAAGCGAGGTTGAAAGATTTGTTCCAGAACATGGTAGAGGAAAAGAAAATTCACAAAGGAGGACATTGTTTAAGGCATGAACCTGAAGACATGAAGGCAATAATTGAAGACCCAATAGTGATGGAAGCATTCAAAAGAGTAGGTTGCCTTCGGTTTTGTGAGAAGTTGCAGGGTTGTCACACACATGTGTCCAAGGAATTTGCCATGAACTTCAATGGAACATCCACAAAGGTCGGGATGCTAAGTATGTCTATTACACCAGAGGTCAGTGCTGTTGTTACAGAGATACCAAGAGGACAAGAAGCCTGGTTCAAAAGTTTCAAATTTGATATGGAGTAATGCAAAGAGTTCATGAAGCTTGAGTACACAGACATGGACCTTAACAATGCTATCCCTAGAGGCTGCATCAAAGACACTTATTCAAAGTTGTTGCTCAATATTCAAAAGTATTTTACATGTGAAGGTAGATATCACAAGGTTTACTCATATCATTTCAAGTTACTTCTGCACTTCACTGGTAAGATTTCACTTGATTTGCCTTTTTATCTGCATAGGAGTCTTGCAAATTTGGCTTATAAGGTGCAAGAAAAATCTAAAGGGAGTGAAACATCCTTATTTCATCATGGTTTAATGAAGTTATTGATTGCAGAGATTGGTCATCTTTATTGTTTATAAATGGATTTGCGTCGGAAACCCTAACCCCTGCAAGAAACCCTAAATCTAAAGGAGTTCCATCACCACCAGCAGCAGAACAAATTCAACTTGTGGCTGCAAAACCAAAAACAACTACAAAAGTGAAGCCAATAAAACAAACTAAAAAAGGGCCAAAGAAAGTGAAAATACTTGATACTCCAACTCTCCTACCTGCAAAACAGAGGTCAAAGGTTGTCAAAGATGCATAATAGAAACAAGTTGTCAGCAAGGGGACCAAAACAATAACTAGAAGCTAAGTAGTGGCATTAAAAGGAGAGACAGTTGCTACAGAATATAGCACAGTAACAAAAGGGAATCTAGAGGACATCCTTCATGCTATTGCCATAGAGGAGACACCCATTGTTCAAGCTAAGTTCATTGGGGAAGATGAGCATAAATTGAAGAAGGCCAAGTCTGCAAAGAAGCTAGAGTTTGAGGGGGAAGATGCAGCTTTCATCTTTCAAGCAAGAAAGCCTATGACTAGGCAGGCTAGGAAACTGAAGGAAGGCAACAAGCAAGTTCAAAAATCCACTGAGACAACTAAAGCTCTTGAAAAAGTTGTTGATCTTTCATCACCTATAGTAAAGAATACAATCAGTAGAACAAAGAGGGGAAAAGAAGAAATGACAGAAAAAACATAGTTTCAGCATCTTGAGGAAAAATTGAGGTTGGAAAACCAGGAAATTGTTGTCATGAGAAAGAGGGCTAGAAAGCACAGTGTCGAGAAAGCACAATTTAAAAGGATGGAGGCACTGTGGGAAGGGAAATCTGATTCTATTTTTGAAACTCCAAGTAGTGCTGAGTAATTTTTCAAGTGGACAATTCCAGCAATAAAGGAAGCCAAGTTTTTCAAAGTAATAAATACTCATTTGAGAGCTACTAATAGAAGACTTAAAGATCAAGTGGAGGACTTAGAGCAATAGCTGAAGTTGATTCATGATGAGTTAAAGAGTAGAGGCATTACAATTACAGTCATAGAAGAGCCAATTGCTAAATCAAGTGAAAATGAAGAAGGGACCTCAAGAAAGCTGGAATGACTGTGTTTTTACAGTTGATATGATTTTTAAATGATGGAGACAGGTATATTTTAAGTTTTTGGCATGGCTACAGTTTTCAGTTTCGATTTTTTTTGACAAAATTGTTGTACCTGGTTTTCTTGCTCATTTTAGTCATTTTTTGAAAGGTTGAAGAGTAAGTCAAGAATTGTAACTGGTATGGGAGATGTATTAAAGGGTAAGTGAAATGATGCAAGTGGAAAGAATTTAGTTTGGAGAATTAAGACTTAAAATGGCAATGTTACAAAGGCGCTACGAAACTGTTGTGTTTTCGTAGCGCAGTATATTACAACTCTTTTGAACAATTTTGGAAGCGGTTTTGGACAGCTGAAGGCTAGGGATAAGTGATGAGACATGTTAATATAATATCCAACATCTAAGGACCACGAAATGAAGTTAAATTGATGATCAAAATGTTCAAAGAATGCAAAGGACCCTATGCCTAAAAAACATGGGACTATTTCCTATTTTGGTGGAGGTCAGCAATATGGTCATGAAGAGTTGAAGCCCATCATCCAGATTCGACCATGTGATTATACACTTGGAAATGATGTAAATTTAAATAGATAAGGTTGTTAGAGATAACATTAAGCAGTTTGAGTCCTTTTTTAAATATGATTGTTTAAGTGGATTAGGTGTATTTTTGTAATAAATTCCATGTTTTATGGTTATGCAAGGTGTAAGTAGTTGGAAATTCGATGTATCTAGCCTAGAGGCAGATCATCTCATGTTGTAAGATTTATATTAAAGGACAAGAGGTCTAATTAGTAAGGAGTTGGACATTTTTGGCAAAACTGTGCTTATTGTAATTGACTAGTTTTTAACTAATACAGAGATTTTCTGCTTAACCAACTTAAGATTCAGAAGGAGCTTTAGTGCGTTCCTATTCTATTTTCATATCTTTTATTATCCTATTGCAGTGATTTTTATCTATATTACTCAGAATTCACCTTTTAGATGCTATGACTTCCTATATAAATGAACTGACTGTGTTTTTATAGTTTCATATGTGTTTATCTCTTGACTAAAACTCTGATATGCCTCAACTTCCATGTTAAGTAGATTTTCTTGATTATTGAATAGCTTTGACTCCATAAGCTCAATGTGTACATGCTGATGTGATTCTCAACCTACACCTATCATTTATCTGTTTATTACCTAAATAGAGTTAGCCATCTATATTTTTATCCAAATAATTAACCCTTGAGAGAGCACTCTCACGCTGAGGAGGCTAAGCCTCAGTCAAAAGATTAGGTTTGAAATAGTTACATGAAGTTGACTGATTAAGCATCCTATCAGGTCCAATTTTGTGATAACATTTTGGTGTGTGCCGGGAGCCTGAAGATTATACTTTCCCGAATTTTTGAAGCTGAACTTCTAAAGGTAGTAGGAGCTTAGGAAGTTTTTCAAGGTTGCATCTACCTTGGTGTCTCCATTCAAAATTTATATGATCAAAGGTGGCTTCGATAAGAAGATACACGAGGAGTAATACTAACCTAAATCCACCTACCATCATGGACAATCCAAACACCATTTCCAGAGGCAGTCAAAGCATTTCTGAAATATCAGATACTCCATCACATTCGAATCTTTGTCCTCTAAAATATTAAGAAGTCCTGAAGATAAAAGAGTTGATGATAAAATATAGGAAGTCTTATTTAGATCCGAAAGTGAAAAATAATTAACTGAAATCATCTTAGACTTGCATAAGAGAGGTATTGACACTTCAGCTCTAGTAACACAAGAAGATAAAGAAGAGTTTTGGGAAGCTGTTACTTCTGAGTTGTTGTTGGAAAGAGATTTTTTCTATAAATTGAAAGAGCTTGATCCTTTTGAAGTCTTGTTGAAAAATAAAGTTGGTTTACCTCTTCCCAATTGGAGTTCAATTGTTAGTGGACAACCAAGACCAAACTACCCTCCTCATAACAGTTCTTCATCCCCTATTGCTACCATTCGTAAAGCTACCATAGTCCCTTTAACCATGGCTGGAAATGTACCTCCTCCACCTGCTGCACCTACTAGTTATGCCCCTCTTATTCTGCCAACTATTTTACATGACCTCCCTAGAAAATATGCTGCTAGAATCAAAACTTGGGGAAGTGATGAAGACATTACAACAGAAGAACATGTGGATCAATTTAATAATTTTATAGATAGGGAGGAGGTTGATCATGAAGGTGTTAAGTTGAGATTGTTTGCTCAGAGCTTTACTGGTGAAGTTAGTAAGTGGTTCAAAGCCCTTACCCCTAGAAGTATTCATAATTGGAATGAGTTTGAAGATGCCTTTTTGAGAAAATGGGGAAATAGAACTAATCCAATACAAGCCCTCACTGAGTATAATAGTTTAAGAAGGGTTGTTGATGAAACTATTCAAAACTTTTCAAAAAGGTTTAATAAGGTTTATGACTCTATTCCTGCCCATTTAAAACCTCCACAAGCCTTAGCTCAGATGAGATATGCTGAAGCTTTTGACTATGACTTTTCTATACTGCTGAGAGAAAGAGAATCCCCTTCACTTACTGAAATGAAAAATGATGCAGCGAAGGTGGAGGTGAATATGATAGTAACTAAAAAGTCAAAAATGGGTAACACTAAGTTAAAAGAAGAAGAGAAGCCTTCCTCCTCTACCTCTGATGATAAGTTTGATTCAATGATGAAAACAATGGAAAAATTGATGGATAGGTTGGCCCTTGGGAATACCTCTGCCCCTCCTGCACAACATGAACCTCAGTTTAGAAACCCTCAGTTCAGGAGACCTCAAAATCAGTAAAGACCAAGGGAAAACATAAATCAGCAGCTTTATCCTCCAGTGAGACCTCCTTTCTAGTAGAACTTGATTGATGAAGAAGATGAACCTGAAATTCCTGAAGAGTCTATTCACTGTCTAGATGAAGAAATGTCTAGAATTTTCTGGACTAAAGAGGAACATGATGAATCAGACCAAGGTAATCATGGAGAGGAAACATTAGGTTATCTAAAGGGGTATCAACATGCTATTTTTGAGATGAAAAAATAATACAATCTCATAAATAGAAATGTGCCAAACATTGCAAATAAAACACAACCCAAGAAAGATACACCTAAGGCTATTGATGGCAAGAAAGATGCTCCTAAGGTCGTTGAAGGTCAGAAAGATACACCAGCTCTTCCTCTTATCAAAGAAGCTGAAAAAATTGTTTCTATTTTCAGTTTGGAAAATCAAATTTCTAAGATCAAAACTCCAGTATCTTTTGGTGAGATTCTCAAAGTCAATGAGTATAGAAGCAAGATTGTTAAAATGTTAAATTCACAACTAGGAGATGCTGATATCTTGAATGTACTAGAAGATCATCCAACTATATACTTGGGTCCAAGATTAGAAGATGAACAAAATGAGGAATTTCCTCCCTTTTATGTGAGCCTTAGCATTCATGACATGACATTACATAATGCTATGTTGGATTTAGGGGCCTCCCACAATCTTATGCCCAAAGTAATCATGGAAAGGATGGGTTTAGAAATAACTTGACCATATAAGGACTTGTTTTCTTTTTATTCGAAAAGAGTTCAATGCATTGGTTTAATTAACGATGTTGTTGTTGGTCTAACACAAGTTCCTGGTAAGACAGTGGTCATGGACATCGTGGTAGCAGACATTCCACCGAAGTTTGGTTACTATTATCAAGGTCATGGGCAGTGAAAATCAAAGGTACAATTCAGATGGATCTTACTTATGCCACCATTCCTATTTATGGTGAGCAAAGGAGATTGTATCGAGAGACAAGAATGGCCTACATGGTGAGTAGTAAAGACAAACCCCAAAATTTTCCAATTTATGCTCTTGATACTGAACTTGGATTTGCTATTCTTTTCAATGAGTTGACTAATGAAGCAGAAGGTGAGAAGAAAACATAAAATCAGAGTTCTAAAATTCAGTAGTTTGAAAATTAGCAAACAAAAGATCAGAAAGTCAGTGATAAGGAGGCAGAAGGTTGGTGGTCATTGCATTTTTATGGATCAGCAGGAAGAGAAGGGGCAGGAGCAGGGATTTGGATCACAAGTCCAAGTGACGAGAGTAAGTTCTTTTCCTACAAATTGAACTTTGATTGCACGAATAACATGGCTGAGTATGAATCCTTGATTTTGGGCCTAGAGGTTTTGAAAAGAATGAATGCTCAAAACATTTATGTTTTTGGAGATTCATAATTAATCATTAAATAGGTTGAAGGTGTTTATCAAACAAAAGATATAAGGATGATGGGCATATAGGAACTTAGTTTTGGAAATGTTGGAAAACTTTCAAGCTTATTCATTCATGGTCAAAACTAGAGAACAAAACTCCATTGTTGATTCTATTGCTGTCTCTACAAGTCTTTTCATTATTCCTATGCATTCCATAGAAAAATATGAGGTTGAGATTTGACATAGACTAGCTATCCCTGATAATATTACTCATTGGCAAGTTTTTGAGGATGACCAACAAGTGAAGAACTTTATTGAGCTGAAAGAAGAGTTTGAAAATATACAAGTAGATCAGCAAAATATGCTTGCTAAATATAAAGGAAATTCTAAAGTTCTGCAGCTAAAGAATAATTCCATGCCAAAGGGACTCATACCTCTTGAATTTTTTTTGATTAGAATGATGTTTTTAAATCCCCTAAGATACAAGCTGGTGATGAAGAAGTTGAGAGTTGTAACCTTGGTACAGTAGCTATGCCCAAAATGATTAAAATTTCAAAGTTTCTTTCAGTTGATATGAAGTACAAGTATATTGAGATGATGAAAAGATTCATAGATGTTTTTGCTTGGAATTATGCTGATTTAAAATAATATGACCCCACTATTATTCAACATACTATTCCCATCAAAGAAAATGAAAGGCCTTTCAAGCAGAAGTTGATGAGGATCAATCCACTTCTCATGCCATTAATTGAGAAGGAGATCAAGAAACTCTTTGATGCCAAAATCATTGTCCCAATCAGATTTTAAAATTGGCTTGCAAACTTAGTTTCAGTTAGGAAACAGAGTGGAGAAATCAGAATATGTATTAACTTCAGAAACTTGAATAAAGCCTCTTTGAAGGACAATTATCCTCCCCCAAAGATGGACCAAATTTTACAAAATATTGTTGGTTCTCAGAGAATGTCTATGCTTGATGGTTTTTTAGGTTACAATCAGATCCTTGTAGATCCGGATGATGAGGAAAAAACAACCTTTACTACTCCATGGGGCACTTTCATGTATGCCATGATGCCATTTGGTCTCATGAATGTAGGAGCTACCTTTCAGAGGGCAATGGATATTGATTTTTCGGAAGAGAAGGACAAGTTGGTGGTTGTTTATCTTGACGACATAACAATTTTCTCAATGAGGGAAGAAGATCACTTGAAACACCTAGAAAGAATTCTGCTGAAGTGTAGAAGGTTTGGCATCTCTTTAAATCCCACCAAAAGTATTTTTTCTTTAACTTCAGGTAAATTACTGGGACACGTTATTTCTAAAGATGGGATTAAGATTGATCCAAATAGGGTCAATGCAATTTAGAGGGTGGATTTGCCTAGAAGCAGGAAGGAGATTCAATCTTTCCTTGGAAAGGTAAATTTTGTAAGGCGATTCATTACTAATTTTGCTGAGATTGTGAAGGATATAACAAGGATGCTGAAGAAGGGAGTTGACATTAAGTGGATAGCAGAAGGAAAGCACTCATTTGAGGAGATAAAAAGGGCACTCACTCAAGCCGGTATTAAACAGTCTGGATTTCTCAAAAGAATTTATGGTTTTTACTTTCGCATCAGAGAATACTATTGCTGGAGTTTTGCTACAAAAGGGACAGCAAGGTATTGAGAAGCCTATTTCCTTCTTTAGTATAACATTAGCTAACTCTAAGTTGAAGTATAATATCTGATAGAAGCAAGCCTATGCCTTGGTGAAGGCTATCAAAGATTTCAGAATTTATATTTTACATTCTCATATTGTGCCTTTTGTTCCTAATACTGTTGTGAAAGACATCCTCACTCAAGCCGATTGTGATGGTAAGAGGAGAAATGGATTGCTAAATTGCTAGAGGATGATATAGATATTAAGCCAACAAAATTGGTCAAAGGGCAAGGCTTAGCAAAGCTGATGGCACAGTCAAACTTTGACTGCCTTGACATAAATTTAATTGCAGAAATATCAGAAATTTTAGAAGAGGAAGAAGAACTAGTCCCTATTGAAGAAAAGTACATCACTTCAGATTGGTATAAAGCTATTTTTTTGTCCTACAGCATCATAAAGCACTTGTTGATCTAACAAAGTCTAAGGCAAGATTTGTGAGGCTAAAATCCTTGAGATATTGCATTTTTGACAGAAATTTGTTTTGGAAGGATATTGGCAGAATTTTGTTGAATTGTTTGTTGGAAGAGGAGGTTGATAAAGTGATTGAGGAGTTCCACAAAGGAGATTGTGGAGGTCACCATTATTGGAAGGCCATAGTGAAAAATATTCTTAGAGTAGGGTATTATTGGCCTACAATGTTTAAGGATGTTTACAGAAAGATTGTTGCCTGCCATGAATGTCGGATTTTCATTGTAAGAAGAAGCTTGTACCTTTACTTTTAATGCCTATCTATGTGTAAGCGTCATTCTAGCAGTGGGGGCTAGATTTTATTGGAGAGATTCATCCATCATCATCAGGTCAACATCGCTAGATTCTCACAGTGACTAATTACTTCACCAAATGGATTGAAGCAATCCCAATTGGGCAAGCAAATGATTTTGTTATTATTTCTTTTTTGGAAAATAATATCTTGTCTAGGTTTGGTTTCCCCATGAAGATCATAACTGATAATGCACAGGAATTTAAGTCCAAGAAGCTGATCAATTTCTGTCATCAATATCATATTACTCTTGGGCATTCCACTGCATATTATTGGCAAGGGAATGGTCTTGCTGAATCTTCTAACAAGAGCATTATGAGGATTATTAAAAAGGTGTTGCAGGAAAATAAGAAGGCTTGGAATTTGAAGCTTAAGCATGCCTTATGGGCTGATAGGATATGCACAAAAAGGTCAATTGGAACTTCACCATATGAACCGGTATACGAAGCTGAAGCCATTTTTCCTACATCTTTAGGGGTACCTGTCATGAAGCTGATTCAAGGATTAGAAGAGGAACCTAATGCAATTCAGAGAAGAATCAATCAGTTAATAGCTCTACAAGAGAAGAGGGACGAAGTTTATAACAACGATCAGCAATCTCAAAACATAATCAAGAGGACATTTGATAAGAAGATCAAGGCAGAAAGTTTTCAAATTCAGGATGAAGTGCTGAAATGGGAGGCTAGAATTGAAGAGAAAGGAAAACATGGTAAGTTTGAGAACTTGTGGAAAGGTCCTTTTAAGATAGCTTCTTTTCAAGGAAACAATACTTACATACTATAGGAGATGGATGGAAAATCATATGCTGGAGGACCTGTCAATGGCAGGGTTTTAAAGCATTACTCTTCCTAAAAATCTGTTGATCATTCATATCATTGTACATATTCCATTTTATGAGTTTTTCTGCTAATAATGACAAGCTAAATTAGCAAGCTTGAGCCTGAGGTGAAGGCCATTAGAGCTTGAGGAGAAAGCTTGGCAATTTCAAAGTTTTTTTTTTGTTTTGGAAAGAAAATGGATAGCAGCACTGCAACTACTGGTTCTTAGTGTACCACAGGGGCACACTATCCCAAGTGGAGCCACTGTTATCACCCAAAAATTTTAGCACATCATTGTGACAAGGTTACAAAATTTCATGGATCAAATTTGGGTTATTGGAGTCAATTCAGGTTTGATCAAGGGTAGGTTTTATATTTTTATAGTTTAAAGCTCATCCTTAGGTTCAAATAAAGTCTTCTTTAAAGTCCTTTCATGTCAAATATTCATCATTTTCATTTGTGGGTCATTTCCTAAATTTTTGGGTCAAAACTGTTCAATTAGCCAAAAAAACCCTGTTTTCGTAGCGCCACCCGTTGAAAAAAGTTGTTTTGCACTACGAAAAAGCTGATAGTTTTGTAGCGCAAACATGAAAAATTTCACTGCAGGTGCTATGAAAATGTTGATAGTTTCATAGCGCAAACATGAAAAATTGCACTGCAGGCGCTACGAAATCGCGGATTTATAACTGTCTTGTCAGTTGAGTTGGCAGATGTCAGAAACCGTTGGGAAAGGGTAGGTTAGTGGCATGTTGAGTCATGTAATGATGAAATTCGATGTACACACCTACGAATGCAGTCATCATTGTCATTATAGGTTATGAATGAGGCATCATTTAGTTATGAGATGACATTTTAAATTTCAAAATATTTCCTAATTGGTCATTCTCGTTTCCTTTTGCTTCCATTCGAAATGTTTGAGCTCTGAGTGTCAAGCCAAACTTGTTTCTGGTTCATAAAAAGGTTTACTACACCCATATCAAGTGAGGCTGATACTTTTTCTAGCGAGGCTGTTGTTACAATTATTCAAGCGAGGCTGTTGTTACAAGTTTTCAAGAGAGGCTGAAAGATTTGATCAAGAACATGGCAAAGGAAAAGAAAATTCACAAAGGAGGACATTGTTTAAGGCATGAACCTGAAGACACAAAGGCAATAGTTGAAGACCCGGCAGTGATGGAAGCATTGAGAAGAGTAGATTGCCTTCAATTTTATGAGAAGTTGCAGAGCTGTCACACACAGGTGTCCAAGGAATTTGCCATGAACTTTAATGGAATAGCCATAAAGGTCGGGATGCCAAGTGTGTCTATTACACAAGAGGCCATTACTGCTATTACAGAGATACCAAGAGGACAAGAAGCCTAGTTCAAAAGTTTCAAATTTGATATGGAGCAATGCAAAGAGTTCATGAAACTTGAGTACACAGACATGGACCTTAACAATGCAATCCCTAGAGGCTGCATCAAAGACACTTATTCAAACCTGCTGCTCAATATTCAGAAGTATTTTACATGTGAATGCAGATATCACAAGGTTTACTCATATCATTTCAAGTTGCTTCTGAACTTCACTGGTAAGATTTCACTTGATTTATCTTTTTATCTGCATAGGAGTCTTGCAAAGATGGCTGATAACGTGCAAGAAAAATCTGAAGGGAGTGAAACATACTTATTTCATCATGGTTTAATGAAGTTATTGATTTTAGATGAGCTTCAGAAGATAGGCAGAGATTGGTCATATTTCTTTTTTATAAATGGATTTGAGTTGGAAACCCTAACCCCTGCAAGAAACCCTAAATCTAAAGGAGTTCCATCACCACCAGCAGCAGAACCAAGTCAACCTATGGCTGCAAAATAAAAAACAACTACAAAAGTGAAGCCAAGAAAACAAACTAAAAAAGGGCCAAAGTAGGTGCAAATACTTGATACTCCAACTCTCCTACCTACAAAACAAAGGTCAAAGGTTGTCAAATATGCATAACAGAAACAAGCTATCAGCAAGGGGACCAAAAGAGTAACTAGAAGCCAAGCAGTGGCATTAAAAGGAAAGACAGTTGCTACAGAAGACAGCCCAGTAACAAAAGGGAATCTAGAGGACATCCTTCATGCTATTGACATAGAGCAGACACCCATTGTTCAAGCTGAGTTCATTGGGGAAGATGAGCATAAATTGAAGAAGGCCAAGTCTGCAAAGAAGCTAGAGTTTGAGGGGGAAGATGCAGCTTTCATCTTTCAAGCAAGAAAGCCTATGACTAGGCAGGCTAGGAAACTGAAGGAAGGCAGCAAGCAAGTTCAAAAACCCACTAAGACAACTAAAGCTCCTAAATAAGTTATTGATCTTTCATCACCTATAGTAAAGCATACAATCAACAAAACAAAGAGGGGAAAAGAAGAAATGACAGAAAAAATAGAGTTTCAGCATGTTGAGGAAAAAGTGAGGTTGGCAAACCAAGAAATTGTTGTCATGAGAAAGAGGGCTAGAAAGCACAGTGTTGAGAAAGCACAATTTAAAAGGATGAAGGCACTGTGGGAAGGGAAAACTGATTCTATTTCTGAAATTCCAAGTAATGCTGAGCAATTTTTCAAGTGGACAGTTCCAGCAATAAAGGAAGCCAAGTTTATCAGAGTAATAAATACTCATTTGAGAGCTACTAATAGAAGACTTAAAGATCAAGTGGAGGACTTAGAGCAGCATCTGAAGTTGATTCATGATGAGTTAAAGAGCAGAGGCAGTAAAGTTATAGTCATAGAAGAGCCAATAGCCAAATCAAGTGAAAATGAAGAAGGGACCTCAAGAAAGATGGAATGACTGTGTTTTTACAGTTGATATGATTTTTAAATGATGGAGACATGTATATTTTAAGTTTTTGGCATGGCTACAGTTTTCATTTTCGATTTTTTTTTAACAAAGCTGCTGTAGCTGCTTTTCTTGCTCATTTTAGTCAGTTTTTGAAAGGTTGAAGAGTAAGTCAAGAACTGTAACTGATATGGGAGATATATTAAAGGGTAAGTGAAATGATGCAAGTGGAAAGAATTCAATTTTTGGATAATTAAGACTTGAAATGGCAGTGTTACAAAGGCGCTACGAAACTGCTGTGTTTTCGTAGCACAGTATATTACAACGCTTTTGAACAATTTTGGAAGTGGTTTTGGATAGCTGGAGGCTAGGGATAAGTGATGAGACATGTTAATATAATCTCCAACATCTAAGGACCATGAAATGAAGTTAAATTGACAGTCAAAATGTTCAAAGAATGTAAAGGACCCTATGCCTAAAAAAATAAGGGACTATTTCCTATTTTGGTGGAGGTGAGCAATATGGTCATGAAGAGTTGAAGCCCATCATCCAGATTCGACCATGGGATGATACACTTGGCAATGATGTAAATTTAAATAGATAATATTGCTAGAGATATCATTAAGCAGTTTGAGTCCTTTTTGAAATAGGACTGTTTAAGTGGATTAGGTGTCTTTTTGTAATAAATTCCATGTCTTATGGTTATGCATGGTGTCAGTAGTTGGAAATTCGATGTATCTAGCCTAGAGGCAGATCATCTCATGTTGTAAGATGTCTGTTAAATGCCAAGAGGTCAAATTAGTAAGGAGTTGGATATTTTTGGCAAAATTGTGCTTATTGTAATTGACTAGTTTTCAGCTAATATAGAGATTTTCTGCTTAACCAACTTGAGATTCAGAAGGAGTTTTAGTGTGTTCCTGTTCTATTTGCATCTCTTTTATTATCTTATTGTAGTGGTGTTTATCTATATTACTAAGAATTCATATTTTAGATGCTTTGACTTCCTATATAAATGAACTGATTGCGTTTATATAGTTTCATATGTGTTTATCTCTTGACTAAAACTCTGATATGCCTCAACTTCCATGTTAAGTAGATTTGCTGGATTACTGAATAGCTTTGACTCCATAAGCCCAATGTGTACATGCCGATGTGATTCTCAACCTACATCTATCATTTATCTGTTTATTACCTAAATAGAGTTAGCCATATATATTTTTATCCAAATCATTAACCCTTGAGAGTGCCCTCTCAGGCTGAGGAGGCTAAGCCTCAATCTAAAGATTAGATTTGAAATAGTTACATGAATTTGACTGATCAAGTAGCCTATCAGGTCCAATTTTGTGATAACACTAGGTATGGGTTTTGTGTCCTTGGACATAATCTAGAGAGGAAACATGGACCTCATGTCTCAAAGCAAGCTTGCAGGCGTTTAGGAAAATCAATGACATGTCGAAAAACCACAAAGGACCTTTAAAGGGTATCCTTGTTCTTTGGATAGAGATAGTGGCTTGTTGTTGAGTTGGAAAACCTACATAGTGGTTTGGGGAATGTCGAGGCTAAAGGATCACAAACACATGCACATTTCTAAGAAATGAGTGCATTTTTATGTGTGTGTCCGTACATTCATGCACATATCATTGCCACTTTTTTAACCTTCAACATTATGGAAGCACCTATTGCACAAACTGAAAGCTACTCTTAATGTAGATATGCAAATGCAAATATTTATATTTGGTTATTTTTTTTACATGGACAAAAAAGATTAGAATATTTTCCTTTATATTCGTAAGATATTCTTTACGAGATTTACATGATTAAGAATTACAGAATGTGTATTTACACATTTTTATCTCCTTTTGTTTTGAAAATGTCTCCACTCACATTATATTGATTTTTTGGTTGTCTTTTAATATATCATTTATATCGTTCCATATTTGTTTTATTAAGAAGTTGAATAGACCAGCTACTCAAAATTTTATGTTGAAATGATGTATCATCATATACATCTAATTTTCAACTTCTCTTTATACACATATATAGAGCGCAATGATTTTTCTTTATTAGAACCTAATTTGAGCTGACATAGTAAACATTTTTATATATAGAGATTCTCTTTTGGAGGAATGGTTATTATGTAAATCTTCCATTAATCTCATCACAAAGATATTTTTATGACTTCTCTAAACCTTTTTTAATCACTAAATATCATAAATTTTAGTGCTGATTGGAAATATACACCCATTGAGGCTTGCTTGCGAGATTAGATGTCTGTAAACCACCAATTTCGTGCTCCACCTTTATTCATATTTTGTGGAATTTGGAGATTGAGAAGTGTTTACATTTTTTTAAACACATCACAGGGAATAATGCACACTTGCATAAAGATACATGCACGTTTTCAAAGAATCAGGGCCTGAGGACATCAAGGGATCTTTTAGGCACATCATCCATTGAGGCTTTCTTACGGGATTGGATGTTTGTAAACCACCAATTTCGTGCTCCAACTTCATTCATATTTTGTGGAATTTGGAGATCCATAATTGTTTACATTTTTGAAAAAAAATCCTTGTGGATTGGATGTTTGTAAACCACCAATTTCATGCTCTACCTTTATTCATATTTTGTGGAATTTGGAGATCTAGAAATGTTTACATTTTTTAAAATAAATCACAGGGCATAATGCACACTTGCATAAAGATATGTGCATGTTTTCAAAGAACCAGGGCTTGAGGACATGAAGGGACCTTTTAGGCACATCTAGTTCACTAATATATGGCACAAATTCCTAGTTAGTTTCTTAGATGGGGCATCTTGTATGCAATTATGTGGAAGTGGGGCATATATTGTTATTAGGCCTTGACTTTACTTATCTTAAAATACAATTTATTTATATCCATAATTTTTTTTTGTTTATATATTTTATAATAATATATTTGTTTTCATCTATATATTTTATTACGATAATATATAAAATATTATGAGTTGTGAGGAACTTGTACATTACCGCTTGTCTTGACTTGAATTCTGCTGGATATTTTAATTGATTCATTTTGAAATTTGTCCTCTTTGCAAGACACTAGAGGGAGATCCTCTTTATATATTGCGTAATGATCACTATCAACGCCTTCCCACAAGCAAGGTTGTTTGTTGTAAACAAACTTTTTTTTTCTTCTTCATCAAAAAATTAATAATTGTGTCGATAGGCGTTTTCTTTATTGTCTTGGGGTGGGAAAACACTGTTCACCCTAGCCAATAAGAAAGCTTGAATTTCGCCCTTCCAACCATTAAAAAATTTCCATGTATTTTTCCTTCCAACCAATGGAAATTTTCTATTTGTCCAAATTTCTTTTGGCACACTTTCCCTATCCGCCTATTTCTGGTGCTCACACGACATCCTCTACCCTATTTTCATGCCTTCTATGCTTCTTACGTTGTGCCCTTCTCCTTCATGCTAGTCAATCCAACATTGTCTGCCATACCTCCAGCATTGAATTGCGCTAGGGTATTACTTGCACGTGCCACAGGAAACAATGGCAAACATATTGTAACCCAAACTCTTATCCAAAGGATTGAATGTCCGGGCTGGTGTCTGCGATGTGGAGAGTGCCAAGAAAAATTTCCCCACTAACGCAAAAATATAATTTTTCAATGCAAATGTGAGAGAGGGTGTTGCTAAACTGAGTGAAGCCATATGTAATGTTGAAGCTATCATTTGTGCAACGGGGTTCCACCCTTCTTTTGAATTTTTGCCTCTATGGAAGGTCGATAACTTTAGTACGATGAATCTAATTGATGCATGCCAGAGTTTACAACTTTGCCATGTTTACAAATTTTACCTAACAGAGTGTGGATGTGTAATCATTGTACAACATTGAAAGACCTAATTTCCTCTTCTCCCCATCGATTACTTCTGTCTTCACTATTGCAGAGTTCTGACGTAGGCACCAAACATTAGGTTTTGATTTTTTTCATCATAAGCCCCGGATTCCCAATTTCCCATCACTCTTTTTCAAAATTATGACTGATAGCTTTAGCAATCTCGGTGTTTGGGGATATGGGTACTCAGCAAATTATTGATTCACTGTGTGAAAAGGAAGTGGGTCTAAGCAATATTGGCTCTTTTAAAAAAAAAAGTTGAAGTGGCAAGTGTACTTCTAAATGAATTGAAGGAAGATTAGATGGATCGATCCATGAAAGGACCTCTGTGAAACAAGAGCTCTAGCATAGTTTCAGTGTTGAAGAGCTTGGATTTGATAGTTTTCTGTAACTTGTCATGGTAATTAGATATGGGCATCAAGAAGAGAAGATTGATTACGTTTCCAGGATGGTGATTATCGGCGACTCTGCTATGGAAAAATCAGAGATGTTGTCCAGATTATCCAAGTATGATTTTGGCTTGGAATCTCAAAGTACAGTAGGCGTAGATTTTCAGACCAGACCAATCTCGGTGTTTAGGGACCTGGGTCCTCAATAAACGATTGATTTACTGTGTGAAAAGGAGGCGGGTATAATCAATACTTGCTCTTAAAAAAAAATAGTTGTAGTGCCAAGTGTACTGTTGAATGAAGTGAAGGAAGGTTAGATGGATCGATCCATGGAAGGACTTCTGTGAAACAAGAGCTCTGGCATATTTTTAGTGTTGAAGAGCTGGATTCGATAGCTATCTATAGCTGGTCATGGTAATGAGATATGGGTTTCAAGAAGAGAATATTAATTACCTGTTCAAGATGGTGATTATTGCAGACTCTACTGTGAGAAAATCATAGTGGTTGTCAAGATTATCCAACGATGAATTTTCCTTGAAATCTCGAGCTACAGCAGGCGTAGAGTTTCAGACCATATCAATATTCATTGAGAACAAGATGATCAGAGCTCATATCTGGCATATTGTAGGCCAAGAAAGGTGGTATACAAACTTGTTATATTAGTATCCCCTTATCAGTTCTTTGTTTCTTGAAACCCTCTTCTTCCCTGCCATGTTCATCTCTCCTCCTCTTGCTGCAACAATCTCTTACTTTGATATCTGCTACAAAGGACTTAGAGGCTTACTATGAAATGCAATAGTTTTAATGGTATGGTTCGGGGTTTAACAAAAACTTGGTGCACCTGGGTTGGTAATAAAGGCATGTGTAGAACGTAGTGTTTTTCTTTATACGCCAAGTCTGGTCCCTTGGATACTAATATATCATGCGTTGATTTTTCAGGAGAAAATGACCTTGCCTCCATATAAAAAATAAGACCAAAAAATCCTGGATGTTGAAGTCCTAAAGGCCTTAGAATCTATTCCTGAGATGAAGCAATATTTAGCTGGAAGGGTTAGTTTCAGATTAGGAATGAAGCCACATGAACTTGTTTTTTGAAATGTTGAGAAAATCCAAATATTAGTTTTTCATGATTGAAACCATTGTTAATGAGTTCATAATTTTTAATATAAGCCTTTCTCCAACTAAGGCTTGAAATGTTTTGCGTAAACCTTATGGCGTCATTTTTGGTATCCATATCTAGAAATTTTTGAATTTTAGTAAAAAATGTATTACTTGGACTATGTGAGTAGCCCTGGTAAAATATATGGTTTATATTACTTGATGTCATTAGTTGATGTGAGAGAGAAACTAACGCCTTTGCAAAAGCGAGATAATGGGAGAAAATAATTTTTTATTTATTTATTTTTATTTTTATTTTTTATTTTATTATTATTATTATTTATTTATTTATTTTATTTATTTATTTTTTATTTTTGGATGAGTTAACAAAACTATAAAAGGCATCAATTTGATTCCATTTTCTGCCGTGAAGATATGTTTATACATAGTAAATTGTAAATTACTAAATCTTAAATATTTTGGTTTGCTCAAATCTGTTTCTTATGTTTACATTTATTTGGTTGATATATTATTTTCCTCATTTTGAGGACAATTAAACAAATTTATGGCAAAGCAAAATTGATTTTACTCTATTTGATGATGGAAGAATTGGGGTTGTTCGTTTAATCTAGTTGTGCTAGTGTGTTTTGTGCACACATGTACGAAATCACGCCAACTTAAGGGGTGTGGTTTACCCTCTTAAGTTATTGGTCACAGGCAGAAAAAGAAGTGGAGTCAAGCAAGTTAGTGGAACATGCTAGAACATAAACATACTAGATAGAGAAATAGCATGCATATTCAAACTAAAAATAAACTAAAACTAAAACAAATAAAACACAAGCTCTAAATATAGTCAAACAACTGCAATAATCCAAATGGTAGCACTTTCGGCCCCTCTTATTGAGTGCTGGTAGGAAATGAGGATGAAACTTTAACCCTCTTGCCAAAGGGCCCTTAGAACTTGGGTTCTAAGTCCCGATGCAAGGATGTATTTACTTCCAAGCTTGCCTCGGTGCAAAGTCTCCCTCTCTCTACTATGGTGGACTGAACTTGTTGGGTGGCCAACAATTGAGTCCCCTCTATCCCAACTTTGGATCACACACTGCTGGTATTGCTTGGGGCAATTCTAGCCAGCACAATGTGCTCTCAAGTTGTTCATCTCTTGGTGGCCTTTTATAGGAGAATTCAAATCCACCTTCTCTCTCTTGGTACATTGTGGATGGTGACCCCAGAGAGGGGGATGATTCCATTGTCTGCTCCCTTGATGTCTAAGGAGGCTTTGGTGGCTGTCCTTAGGCGGCTTCAAGTGTGAAATCACTATCCTGGAGTGTGCTTTTTGTGGTTCTGGAAAGTGATTTCCACCACTCCCAAGATTGCGCGCATTTCGGGTCAAAAGGCGCGCAAAGGCGATCTTCTTGAAGGATAGCATTTATGACTTGCTCAAATTTGATTTTTTCTCAGACCTTAGAGATTTTTAAATACTTTCCAGATTCTCTAATGTCTCTCGGCCCTGTAAATCCTTATGCCTTACATTAAATAATGTCGTCTTTTCTTGTACGATTTTCCAGTGTTAACACTAGTGAAGAACCCTTTTGCTGAATATATTTAGTTTATAGTAATTTGTAAATTATGAATGGAACATGATATCGTTCTCATATTTCATCTTTGCATCACTTTGAATGTTACTTTAAACTATTGTAAATTCTTTTTGGTTGCTTATTCAAGTTTCTTGAACTATTGTGTGTAGCCATTGAATTTTGTGTGCTTCCTTGGAAAATTTAAGATGTAAATTGGGTAGGTAAATTGATTTAATTCAAATAAAAATGATTGTCAATGTTATGGGAACCACCTTAAAAATAACCCCTAAAAAGCTGTTAATTTCATTTATTACTAGTTACAACATATTTTAGTTCCAACCTATATCAATAGGCATAAGAGTTGCATGAAGATCCTATGTGTATTCATGTTCTAGACATGAATATATATGGCCTTGAACAAGACCCCAAGCAGCAAGGAGTTTTCATGCTTTGAAGCATATTAATTTGAATTTTGACATGGAGTGTTTGTTGATCTTTGAACACTCTGAATTCTCTATATTAGATGTGTGAATTGAAAGTTGATTCCTCAAGAGCAACAGTTGTGCATATCTTCTATTGAGGAAATGCAATAGCAGAAAATTATGTGGTTTATCATATCTCTTTGCAGCAAACCTTTGACTTGTTAAGTTTGATAGTAGTATATAGGTAATTGTATTCTGGTTGAAACTTTGCCCACCCAAAAAGTTTGTTTGCAGATAAACATGGACACAGAGAAAACCATGCTCCAATATTTCTCATTTTTAAATCTCTTTGCAACAAGCCTTGATCATTTATATTTAAAAAATGTATGTACGTAATTGTATTTTGGTTGAGTCATACCCAACAAGAATTTCCAAATAAGCATGACCAAAAAACAAGACATTGTCTACTATTTCTTCTTTTTGAATATGAAACACTGAACAATGAAAATTGTAGAGATGTTTGCTTTATAAGAAGGTTCAAGTTTTATAATTTTTTTTTTTTTAAATTTCAAGATAGAATTCACATGAACTGAAATCAACATAAATCTAAAATTTACTAAGATATAGTTATCTATTAAGTTTGATATGCCCATATTGACTAGTTTTGTTGGGAACCAAACACAAGTAGGTATTGGGCAATCATTGATAGTGTACAATATCTCCAAATGGTACTCATTTGAGCATGTACCTTGGTGGATTGAAGAGATGAGAATGCATGCAAACAACAACATTGTGATCATGCTTGTTGGCAACAAATCTGATTTAGGGAACTTGAGGGTAGTCCCAACATAGGATGCTAAACAATATGTAGAGAAGGAGGGCTTGTTTTTTCTTGAGACTTCTGCTCTTGATGCCACCATTGTTGAGAATGAATTTCTCACTGTCTTCCATGAGGTTTACAAGGTGGTGAGTAAAAAGGCCTTCACTGTAAGCCCAGGATGATGGGCCTGGGCTCAGGTCCATTATGTCAGGAAGAAGACTGGCTTTAACTCCATATGATGATAATAAGGTTAATAGAGCACGACGTTGTTATTCATAGTGCTATTCATTTTCATAATTGGGCCTATGGCCATTTAGATTCTAGAGGAGAGGGCGACATTGGATGTATTTGAGGCATAAAATATAATGACAGATCTGCGATACATATGAGGAATCCAAGATCAAGGGTTTTGATAGATCTGTGCTAGACTGAATTGATCCATGGCCTATAATGTTCACCTTATTGAAAAGGCAAGTTTTTGTTTGTTTGTTTTTAATTAATTGTTCTTTCATGGTAAAACTGATAAATACGTCATACAAATCTACTTTTTTTGTTAAATTTAAAATAATAATTTAATACAAAAGTTGAAAGCAAAAAGAACAGAAGCAATAATTCTTATAAATGAGCAGGAGTTGAGAGTTGATTTATGAAAATGCAATTACTCTTTCTTGTTTTAAGTAATATGTACGATTGATTTACTGCATATTTACATCTAGATTTCAAAAACTTAGGAAGTTAAATCTTGTTTATCTTGGTCTTCAACTTGTTTGCGGTTTGGCCATTGAGCATAATTCCATACCAAATGAAGGTCCTCTCATTTAAATGGTAAAGTTTTATTTTATATCCATGTAAGCCTATTGTCATATATGTATATCAAACTAAGTTGTTGCAAGAGCCCTAACGAAGAGTGTATGGAGCCAAATAGCTAGTCTCGAGAAATAGTTAGGTCAGTGATATTTCCACATACACTTAACTCTGCAAGTATACATTCATCTCACTAGTATTCATCTAAACCAAGGGTGATCAAACTGTTTAGATTACCTAAGTGTGCCTGATTATTATATTATGTTTCAATGAAGAAAAATGGACTACCATGTTCACAATCAACCATAATTCAACCATATTTAACCATAGTCAACCATGTTCAAACATGGTTAAGCAAGCTTAACCATGGTCAAACATGGTCATCAAGTTTAACCATGGTCAACCTTGCGATGTTGTAGCTTGATATGTCACACAAGGCCATAGTTTCCTTCCAAGTTTCCCCACTCCTCCTATCGACATTCCTTTGCACCTCTCGATGTGTTTCGTTTGTTAGGAGGATGTTGGGGAAGAGATCAAAGAGACTTCTAAGCGCGAGGACGGGGAGGAGCAATAGTGAAAAGTGATAATCTAATAGTGTACTAGGATTAGATTACCAGGCTTTCCTATATTGTTTGATAAAGGAGGCCTATGTGCACGATTGTGTTTATTAGATCACATGCTCTACAACATTTAGTTGTTGTGGGTAGCATATTCATAGTCATATTTTGTTGGATGCACTTGTGTTGGCATTTTATATCATCTATTTGTGAATGGTTAGAGTCACTGTCTTGGTATTGTAATATCATATTGGCGGAGTCTATTAACAGATCTGTAGGCCCATTCTCTTTTTTTGTTTGAAAAATATTTTTTATCGTCCTAATTTAACTTCTCACTGCTTGTATCAATGAACATTTTTTTTCAATTTATCTTGAAAAGAGCTTCATTTTTGTTCTCTTACCATTAAATAATAATAGGTATTAGAAGATTTGTGTTTTGAAGTGTTTCATCTTAATTTATATTTTATAATTTCAGCCTATGTTGAAAGGAAATAGTGTTCTTTAGCACTGATCAACTAAAGCCTGTGGATTATGTTTTGCTGTCTTACCATATCAAGCCTTGTGCTTCTCCACACCCTCCAATTTTAGGATCTCGATAATGCAACTCACCAAGAATGTTTTGTAATTTTCCATAAATTTGCTAAAGTTGTTGAACTAGTAATCTTCCTAAAATGCTAAAGTTGTTTAACTAGTAATCTTCTGTTGAGAATTTACTGCTTTCCAAATAACTCCAATATGATCTACATTTAAAAAGATACCTTTCCTGGTATAACCTAATTGGTTGAAAACAAAGTTCATGGATGTGACTGTTCAGTGTTTGATAGTGACTAAGTGAGCTGATTTGTCATGAGAAAGAGATATTTATTTGTTACTCAGTATCATGATAAGTGTCTAAGGGATTTTCTTCTAGTCAGAGCCTTCGGTTTACCATTTTACCATAGGCATGTAAACTGAGCATATTATTATCAGAATTGGAGGTATGGCATTATTCCGGGCTATCAGAATTGGAGGCACGCCATTATCTAGGGAAGTGCCCTCACATTTCATTATACTAATAAAACTTATATAAATCATTCTGGTTTGTTTTTTATTCTTAATCCAAAAGACATGTTGGTTACCTACGCACAATATATAGAGGTCAAAACCTATGCATGTACCTTTCAATTGAACACTGGTGTTTGTGTTGCATATTTTGGAAGTTTTCTTGGCCATAATGTTGCTGGAAAGGAGAGAATACATGGGTAAAGAATATTTATTCAAATTCCCTTTTGATTTGATGGAGTGTTTCTTTTAAAAAGGTATTTTTAAAAAGTATATCAAATGTGATTTTTATAGTGGAAGTATATCATAAGCACATGACCATATAAGGTGACATTGATGATGCGCACATGATCATATAAGGTGACATCGATGATGAAACTTGACATGTTGAAAAGTTTTATAGTTTTCTTTCACATTGACTTGGCAACTAGTTCTTGGTATAATCTATTCAACGAAGTTTGTCGAGAAGGTGAGAGAAGTTATTATAAAACTTCACAAATGGAGAAGCAATCTATCCCATAGGCTATTTTTAGCCTTGTGGATGTTAAAAATACTTTCTTTCTTTCTTTCCCTCACTCCTTCCTATGGACGTTTCATTGCACCTTTTGGTGCAATTTCTAGTTGAGTAAATCTTCCATTAATAAAATCTCATCACAAAGACCTCACCATGACTTCTCTAAAACATTTTTTGTCACTACTAACGGTTTTTTATACAAATCTCCTTCCTCATTTTTTCATTTTATCTCATAAAAATAAACTTTTTATCTTAAAATACAATTTATTTATCCATAATTTGTTTTCATTTATATATTTTATTATCATAATATATTTGTTTTCATCTATATATTTTATTACGATATAATGTATATAAAATAACTAATAAAAATAAAAATTATAAAAAATATTATTATTATTTTTAAAAATTAATATATATTTTTAATAAAATCAATATACATTTTTTAATGATTAATTCTACATTAATTTTTATTTTATGATAATAAAATTGTGTTATAAACATTTTTTAAAATTAATATATATGTTTAATAAAATCAATACATATTTTTTTAATGATTAATTTTACATTAAACATTAAAGTTTATTATGATAATAAAATTGTGTTATAAACCTTTCTCAAAATATGTAATACTTTCTTTTACTTAACTACAAATAATAATAAAAACAAGTTGGTTGCACGTGATTAGGACATTGCCCACAATTCAATGCACATATTTTCCAATCATATTTTAAATATATATTTTAACGGTCACATTGGGCTCTGTGTAGATGTGAGGGATATATCATTATTATATTTGCATTGAAGAGTGGAGAGAGAAGTGGGAGCATGGATGATCGATCGCGTCAGTGGATTCGGGATATTTTAATCCGCCTTTCTTCCTCTCAGTGGAGATCATATTTAAATACGGATTTGAAATCGGCCACATTGAGCTCTGTGCGCATGCTAGCGGCGGATTTGAAATAAGGAAAAACTTGTGAGTTCCTTGAAATCCGATATATATGATCACATTTACAAGGTCTTGGCCAGAGCAAGGTGGAGAGCGGAAGATTGGAGAGTATGTGCATTTGCTAGCTTGGCCTGACAGAGCAAGAATGGAGAGCGGAAGATCAGAGAGATGGTGGGCTTATTTTTGGCAGAGAAGGAGATTGGAGAAGGGTAGAAAAAAATAGACAGTAGAGCAGGACAGATTTTTGGATTTGTTGGATTTACACAAGAGCGGTACAGATTTTGGGATTTGTTGGGTTTAGATACAGATTTTGGGGTTTGTTGGATTTTGATACTTCGTGTTTTTTTTTCTTTGGAGCATGGCCATGCTTAATTTCTGTCTATATTTTCCTTCTTTTTTATTTATTTCTTTTGTTTCTGTGCATTTTCTTTTCCTGGTTGGTCTAGATTTGAGATTGTTTGTTGTTATTTTGGTTCTGGTTTGAGAGGGTTGATACTTGTTTTCTGGGGTCAAGAGGGTTAAGAGGGAGGATGAAGTTGCAATGGATGATTGATTTAATTGTGAAGAATGAGAAGGTAAGTACTGTTTTATTTAATTGTTATTTAAAATTTTGATGGTAGTAATCTATTATTTAAAGGATGACAATGTATTTCAATATCTCCTGGATAGATTAGTGCTTTTTACAGGACATTTATCATACATATTTCTTTGGGTTAACTTGCCCCGTTTTCTCTTGAGTGCAGACAGAGAGTGATATGACCAATAAAGAGTCCTGGAAAACACAAATGCGCTGTGTATTTTGAGATTACAGGTGAGTTTTAGTTTTAACTTTTGGTTTCTCTAATACCTCATTTCTGAGCATTAATGTGAATAAGGTAGGTTTACTTCATAAGATTAAGGCTTAGATACATATCTACTGTGGTTTTAGTTTTACTGTTTCAATGTACTGGGGTTAGATTCCCAATTGCATTTGCATGTAATGGTTGGGAAGGATTTCATGATCTTTAATGTGTTTGGTTCTTTAATGTTTCTGGGTTTTATTTATTTTTGTATTGTTTATTTCAAGAGGGTTTTATTTTTTATTTTTTAATATGGTTTATCAAAGTTTAATATATTGACACTGATTTAATTTTAGCATAAAATCTTTTAATGTTTCAGGTTTCCAGATTTTTCTTCTTAGAAACTGTTTGTAGAAGTTCATTACTGCAGTAAAATTTTAATGCAATTCTATTGGAGTTCTTTTCCTCCAATCTTTGGTTCCTTTTTTTGGTACTGTTTATCTCAATAGGTTTTTATTTTTTAGTATTGTTTATTAAACTTCAATATATTGGTGCTGATTTAACCTTAGCATAAAATCCTCTAATGCTCAACCATAAAGAAGATTTTGGGGTTTACAGAATTTTCTTCTTAGAAGCTGATTTAACATTAGCATAAAACCCTCTAATGCTGAAGCCTAAAGAGATTTTGGGGTTTCCAGAATTTTCTTCTTAGAAACTTTTTGTAGAAGTTCAATATGTAAGTAATATTTTATTGCAATTTTATTATAGTTATTTTCCTCTAATCTTTCATAATCTTTGATGTGTTGGTTCTTCAATGTCTTTGTGTTTTATTTTTTTGGTATTGCTTATCTCAATAGGGTTTTAATTTGACTATTGTCTATCAAAAACTTCAATATATTGGTGTGCTGATTTAGCATTGGCATAAAACCCTCTACTGCCCAAGTCTTTACAGAAGATTTTGGGGTTTCCAGAATTTTCCTCTTAAAAACTTTTTGTAGAAGTTCAATATATACAATTCTATTTCCATTCTATTATAGTTCTTTTCTTTTAATCTTTCATAAACTTTGATGTGTTTGGTTCTTCAATATATTTTTTGTTTTATTTTTTTGGTATTTTTGATCTCAATAGGGTTTTATTGTTGAGTATTGTTTATCAAACTTCAATACATTGGCCCTGATTTAGCATTATCATTAGAAAAAATTGGTGCTGCTAGCATGAAACCTTGTGATGTTTAAACCAGGAGAAATATTTTGGATTCTAGAATTTTCTTTTTTAGACACTGTTTATAGAAATTCAGTAGGTAAGTTAAATTTTATTACAATTCTATTATTATTCTTATAGTCTCACCTTCTCTTACAAGTATTTGAGAGATGCCTTCTTGAGTGAAACAGTTTTGCCATGTCGAGTGAACTTCTCTTTTGTCACACTAATTCCTTGGATTGCCTTCATTTATCTATCTAGTTCAAAATGTGGTGATTGTCAACTGAACAAGCAACCTTCAGATCTTCAGTCTTATGCTCTCCAAACCTAGGTGTCACACTACTGGATAGACAAACTTAGTCATTTAGTTTCACCTTCAGTTACAAGTATTTGACAGATGCATGCCTGCTTGAGTGTTACATTTTTCCATGTAGAGTGAACTTTTCGTTTGTTATAATAATTCCTTGGATTGCCTTAATTTATCTATTTATTTCAACAAACCTTTTGAAGAATGAATTAGAAAAAGATGCAATATGGTGAGTGTGGACTGAACATGCAACCTTCAGATCTTCAGTGTGATGCTCCCAGCAATGAGTTGTCAAACTACTAGATAGACAAAAGGGGCTTTTGCTAGACACTATCTGATACATGTCCAATAATTCTTTATTATTCTCTCTCTCATCCTTAACTTAAGATAGCTATAGAGGGAATATTCTACTATTCCAGGGAACCAAAAAATATATATTTCTATGGTTCTGCAAAGTAAATTGCATATTTCCTCTGATGTAAATTCACCATATTCATCCTGTATAATCAACAATGAATATATCTTTGAATATTGTGTTTCTTTTCAAGGTAGCAAATTCACCATGCATAAATCAGCTCTTCTGGACTTTGATAGATAGTTTGATCAAATAAAGGCAGGTCAATTGTTGTACCTACCATATGTAAAACGTACTGAATTGTAAAATGGGTTTGGTTCCCAACTGTGTACCAGTTCAGTGAAATTTATAATGGATGTACATTGCCATTAATCCAAAACAGACTCAATTCAGTATGTTTTGCGCTGTAGGGCCTCTATCACTCTCCCATCAAGTTACTAGTCACTTCCGTCATGATTCGAGGAGGCCAGGAAGCCCAATGACCTCCCCTCGTAGAGTCTGGCACATGAATGTAATGCATGGTTTAAATATATTTTGATTTAAAGTGAGCGCATGACCAATCAGAGAGTCTGGCATATGTTTTTGATAGTTGATTCTTTTTATAATCAATCCGTTATCAATGGGTTTCAACATGTTTTTTTAAACATTATCAATTTATTCCAATGAGTCTACTACATTTTTATGTTTTAAATATATTTTTATATTGATTTATGTTTCATTTAAATAATGATTTCTTAGAATACATCTATCCAAATCCATAGAGAGATACCCAGTTGCTTACCTGGATTGAATCATTCAACCTTGATCTGGATAAGGATTTTGTGTAATCAGTAAATTGCCAATCGAGGAGTTCCGGGAAGATAACTTTACTGACACATTCGTGCCAATTATGTATGGTCACGATTTCTTATGAGGGTGATACTTACATTCCAACTACTTGGCCTTTCCCATTGTTCCTGGCCTTTCCCATGGTTCCTTGTAGGAATTTTGGTTCTTACATCCCAACTACTTGGCTTTTTTTCCCAGGGTTCCTTGTAGGAATTCTGGTCATTCTGTACAATTATAACATAGGAGCTTAATGTATATAGGCTTTATGGTACATTCACTAGTTGCTTTTCCCATGGTTCCTCGTAGGAATTCTGGTTCTTACATCCCAACTACTTAGCTTTTACCAGGGTTCCTTGTAAGAATTATGGTCATTCTGTACAATTATAACATAGGAGCTTAATGTATATAGGCCTTATGGTACATTCACTAGTTGCTCTTCCCATGGTTCCTTGTAGGAATTCTGGTTCTTACATCCCAACTACTTGGCTTTTCCCAGGGTTCCTAGTAGGAATTCTGGTCATTCTGTACAATTATAACATAGGAGCTTAATGTATATAAGTCCTACTAGTTAGATTCCTTTAGTCTTTTAACTTTTTTGATTTTAAATGTGTCCTTAAAACTGCTCCAGGAATGAGCTAGTAAGGGACCTTGAAGGTGTCAAAAATCAAATCATTAAGATAAAAATTCAATTGATTTATGAGGTACACTGAGTCAGTATTATGAATAGTCAAACCAAGTTGTTGTTGTTGGTTTTCTACTCTCTATCCCTTCTGCTTGGGTTTTCCCTTCAACTAAGAGAAATAAATGTAAAAAGTGGAATGTCAATTAAAAGGATCTTCCCACGAAGCTATGAGCAAGAGGGGTATTCTAGATGGGGGGAGGAAAGGGTGCAAGAGCTTCTGGCCAGTAAATATTCAGATGAACCTCGGTATTCTCGTTCGTTGAATGGCAATGGTGAGAAGATTTGTATTGACATATCACCTACTGTGCACCCAATAATTAGAAAGGGAGGGATGGCACCTCGCTATTAACCAGAACAGACCCAATTTAGCATGTCTTGCAGCGTACAATAAACAGTGTTATTGATGTGTGTCTATAATTTTCTGGAAGAAAGGCTTAATGACTTTATTAACAGGCTTTTAGTTTATGACACATGATTAATCATAATCAAGTGTCTAGACTTTTTGGGAAGAACAGGTGTAAAGTCTCCTTTATAGCTTACAATTCTTGTGCTGTGTCTAGATTTTTCACAAAGAAAGGGTGTCAAGATTGCTCTATGGATAGCTTGCTGTGGGGACTACAACTTATATCTGGGGTATACAGTATTGGTCGTTTTCTATATTCAGCGGAGTCGGTTGTGCATCTTCCGTCTGACTTAAAATTGGTCTCTTAGTGATCAGTCTGCGCTACTGAATGTTTTGATTTGATAATTGGTTGGTCACTTTGTTATCAGTCTCTAACACTCGGTATTTTGATTTGATAATTGGTCATTTGCATACAGTTTGTTTCCATGTCGAAACAAGGTGTATTCACAGCGGTAGATATACCAATGCGTAGTTCTGATTCACAATCTAGCTACTATGAACAATCATTTGGATTCACTTCTGAGTTTAATTGGATAAATTTTTTTCCTATTTGAGATTCATTGCAATTTACTGATACTCAATTGTCATCCTCTTTCCAGTCGAGAAGCCTTTCAAGTTTAGGGCAAGATTTAAGATGGCTAATCTTTGCTGGTGGATTAAGAAGTTGCCCACAAGAAGTTGCTACATGTGCAATGCCTAAATCTAGTCATTTGACATGATTTTCGTTGAATATCTTGCATGAGAAGTTCCATATCCTTCTATCAATGGAATGCCAACTTTTGACCAGCAACAGTTGAGGATTGGCATTCTTCTATCACTGCCTTGTTAAAATACTCTGTACTATATGTGCAATTCTTATAAAAGAATCAGATTGCCTGAAAATTATGCATACCCATTGTCCTCCTCCTGGGTCTTTTTGGGAGTTTTGTAGCATATCAGCTTCCCCCTCATCTTTTTCACATTCACCTAATAATTCTTTTTTCCATCCCAGTTCTACCATAGATATGGCATGGGACACATATAGCATTGATAAGAAATTGGCTGAAGCATTATTTATGCCATTCTTTTATTGAATCTCAAAGAAAAAGCCTTGTAGTTTACTTTCCTGCTTGTTCACTAAAATTTCATTGGGATAATGATGAATACGTCAAAGATTCATGCTCTGTTCCCATTTTGAAGTGCTGTCGCGGTAAATATGGCTTGAATTTCTCAACAAAATGCATAAGGACAAACATTTCCTTATCATAGATGCATACGTGCTTCTTCTTGTGAGTCAAGTTCTACTTTGAAAAGCAATAGGCTGCTGATTTTCCCTGACCAGAGTGTTCACGTCAGTGCTCAATGCATCATATTTCATTTCAAAAGTCTGTTAGAGCCAACCATCTTTTACAAGTATTTGACAGATGCCAGCTTCAGTTGGTACAGTTTGCCATGTTCAGTGAACTTTTATTTTGTCACAGTAATTCCTTGAAATAGGCTGCTGATTTTCCCTGACCAGTGTTCACGTCAGTGCTCAATGCATCATATTTCATTTCAAAAGTCTGTGAGAGCCAACCTTCTTTTACAAGTATTTGACGGATGCCAGCTTCAGTTGGTTCAGTTTGCCATGTACAGTGAACTTTTCTTTTGTCTCGGTAATTCCTATAATTTCCTTCATTTATCTATTTAGTCCAGCAAACTTTTGAAGAATGAGTTACAAATTTTTGTTTGTCACAGTAATTCCTTGGATTTCTTTCATTTGAAGAACGAGTTATAAAAAATGCAAGGTGGTGAGTGTGGACCAAACATACAAGTTTCAGATCTTGAGTGGTGTTGCCCCTCTCCAAACCTAGCTGTTTCATTACTGGTTGAGAGACAAACTTAAGTTACTAATAAAATCATTCAGTTTCACCTTCTGTAACAAGTATTTGACAGATGCCTTCTTGAGTGTTACATGGAGTTTTCCATGTAGAGTGAACTTCTCGTTGGTCATAGTAATTCCTTAGATAGCCTTCATTTATCTAATTAGTTCAACAAACCTTTTGAAGAATGAATTGCAAAAAAATGCAATTTGGTAAGTGTGGACCAAACATGCAACCTTCAGATCTTCAGTCTAATGTTCACCAAACAGAGCTGTCACACTACTGGATAGACAGGCTTTTACTAGACACTATCTGATACATCCAATAATTCTTTTACTATTATTTCTGTCTCATCCTAAAGATACCTGTATGGGGAATATTCTAGACTTCCAGGAACCTGAAATATATCTTCAGTCTCATGCTCTCGAAACTGATATATCTTAAGATACGTATAGGGGGAATATTCCATTTCATGCTCTCCAAACTGATATATCTTAAGATACCTGTAGGGGGAATATTCCATTGTTCAAGCCAACCCAAAAATATATTTCTATTGTTCTTCAAGGTAAATTGCACATGTGCAAATTCACTGGGGCAAAACAGACTCAATTCAATTCAGTAGTTTGTCTTGGGCTGTAGGGCCTCGATCTCTCCCTCATCAATTTACTGAGTTACTTCCCTCATGATTCAAAGTGGCCAGGCGGTACTTGTGTGAGCCCAATAGCCTCTCCTCAGAGATCGTGGCACACGAATGTATTACATGTTTTAAATATATTTTGATTAGAAGCAGGCTCATAAAGTGGTCAGCTCATTCATTCTCCAACATATCATTTTGAAAGATTTCCCTTTCAGGATTGTCCTATAATCTAAGGCTTGGGGAAAGGTTTCAGGACTGTCCCATAATATAAGGCTTGGGGAAAGGTTTCAGGACTGTCCCATAATATAAGGGGAAGATCTTTCTGGAGGGAGTCCTCAGCTCACTCTTAGTAGTTTGGTCGTATCGAAGGATGGGTTGTTTCTGTGCGAAGAGAGCGCCCCAGGACGTCGGGTAACCGCAGTAACACTAAGGGATAACTGAACCGGGGGAGCTTACCCAATACAATTCGCCTAGTAAATTTGGAGCAAGCAGCATTATACTTGAGGCGAATAGATTCTCAATACGAAATGACATTTCAATTATGCAACCACTCGGGTGTGAATTCTTAGACTACCGAGAGAGGAATAAAACACTTTCCTGGTCGGTACACTTGAGAGTCTCGCATGCTTTTTTGTTTGTTGATGTTTTAACCTAATCAATTTATTTTAATGTATTTTGTTATTTATTTATTTTTCATTTAACCTATGCAAATCCATTGCGATTAAATCAGTCAATCTTGATGTGCTTAAATGGCCATTTTATTGCTCTTAAATTAGCAACCTGGATTTTCCCATCTTTCTTTGTAGGAATTCTGGTCACTCCATAGTATCTTCAAAGCCGGAATTCTGGTACTTGTTTTTTATTTTATTTTATCTTTATTTACTTCATAGGCTATAACTAGTGAAATTTACAATGAATATATATATTTTTTAATTATATATATATATATAATAGTTTATTTGTGACTAAATTTTTTATTTTATTTTATCAAACAGGTATAAAATAAGTTAGAGGCTTTGGACAAATGAGAAGATGGAGAAGATGGAATTTCTTTCGACATGAAGATGTAAATGAGAAGATAGAATTTCTTTACAATTTCATGTGAGATGGTCAGTGATTTTTTTTTTAGTTAATTGTTTTGTTATTTATGATTTAAAATAAGATTATTATTAAAATTTTAAAACTTCTTATGAGATGAAACAGGTATTTTCCAAGTATTGAGAAAATAGATGTGAAGCTTTTCCACTCAAACCCAGATGCAGAGTGGTAAAAGAAAATAGATGTGAAGCTTTTCCACTCAAACCCAGATGCAGAGTGGTGGTAAATCCAGATGCAAAGTGGTAAACTGAATTGTTTTGCAATTTCATAATGCATGTTTGGTGAAATTTATAATGTATTAATTTTGATTGGATCATATTATTTATCTTAAAAACTACACTTTTTTAATGGTTTGCAGCGATCTAGAAGGTAGATGGAAAGAACAGAGGAGAGGAGAGGAGGGGAGGGCTTTTGCAAAGGCTCATGCTGTGACAAAGAATCATTATTTATTAGAAGAATATTTGTAATTGTAAATTGTATTATTATTTTTGATGTACACACTCAAAAACTATACTTCAATACAATTCAGATTTTTTTTTTTGGTGAGGAGGGATTGACCCTTCTCACAACCTTCAAAGATAGCATGGCCAAAGCTATCTTGGAGGAGTCTCTTTGTCTTGGATGAGTCTTTTTTTAAAGTTTTTTATTTTTATTTTAACTCTTTATTTTATTTTTAGGTAGTTTTGCAAAAAAAAATTTTATAATACAAGTGATTTAATGATATATTAATGATTTTTGAATTTTATTTAATTAATTAATTTAAAGTTAAATTATAAGAAAAAATATTCAACTTTACGTTTTAAAAAATTTTGATTGAGCATATTTATATCTTTTTCACATTCACATTTACATTACTTACATTATTTTGCACATGATAACCTTTTATACCAACAAAAATAAATGACTCTAAAAATTAAAAATTAATTCGAAACTACATTTTAAGATTTACTTTCACATGATACTTTATATGGCAAATGCTTTCACATTCACATTACTTTCATATGATACCCTATATACCAAGCACAAATCACTCTGCAAATTAACTCATAAAATTACATTTAAAATTTTGTTATTTAATAAAAATTAATATTTAAAATTTATATAATTAAAATCCTAATTTTTATTTATTTATTTGTGTTGTGTTGTGTTGTGTTGTGTTGTGTTGTGTTGTGATGTGTTGTGTTGTGTTATGTGTTGTTTGTGTATATATAATTATACACAAACATTGTGTAATATAGTGTGCACTGTAAAATAATTTACAGTTAGTGACATTCAATGTTTCAAAATATTTGTAAAACAATGTTATGTTATATGGTTATGAATATTTGTATATAGTTTTAAAAATTAACTCAATTATATTTTAAAATTTATCTCTTTTCACATTCACATTACTTTCACATGATATTTTATATGCCAAGTACTTACACATTCACACCATACCTTATATACCATTTCAGATTCACACCATACTTTATATACCAAAAAAAAATTACTCTGAAAGTTAACAAGTGAAGTTACATTTAAAATTTTGTTATTTAATAAAAAATATTATTTATTTATTATTGGGGTTACTATTGTGTATTTTAAATTAATTTAGAGTTATTGAGATTTAATGATGCAAACTATTTGTAAAACAATGTTATGTTATATTCAGCATGATATCCTTTCCATAGAAACAATTTAAAAGGAGTGGTACTCTATTTTTTTTTTTGAAATTTTAACTTTATTTTTTATAATTTTACTGGTTTACAAATAAGTGATATTAATGATTTCTGACTTACAGTTTATTTACTTAATTGATATAAAATTAGTTTAGTTTTATTTTAAATTGTGATTTTAAATTAGTCTTGAACTCTTTATTTTATTTTTAACATTTTGTTTTTTAAAGAATAATTTTATAATACAAGTGATTTAATGATATATTAATGATTTTTGAATTTTAATTAAAGTTAATCTAAAAAAAATTCAATTTTACATTTTAAAAAATTTGATTGAGCATAGTTATATGTTTTTTACATTTTACATCAGTTTTTCACATAATAGCATTAAATAAATAAAAAGTGACTGTAAAAATTAAGTCAAATTTCACATAATAGCATTTAACACCAAAAAAAAATTGTAAAAAGTAAGTAAAAACTACATTTTAAAATTTAAATTTGTTTGAGCATATTTATCTTTTCACATACACATTACTTTCACATGATACTTTACAAATACTTTCACATACAAATTCTTTTCACATTATACACAAGCACTATATATGGTGTACTTCAAAATGAATTAATATCTAATGTTACTTCATTCGATTATGGGTTACTGAGATTTAATGTTTCATAAATTTTAAAATTTAAATTTGTTTGAGCATATTTATCTTTTCACATACACATTACTTTCACATGATACTTTACAAATACTTTCACATACAAATTCTTTTCACATTATACACAAGCACTATATATGGTGTACTTCAAAATGAATTAATATCTAATGTTACTTCATTCTATTATGGGTTACTGAGATTTAATGTTTCATAATATTTGTAAAACAATATTATGCTATATGGTTATGAATATTTGTATATAGATATAAAAGATTAGCTCAATTATATTTTAAAATTTATCTCATTTCACATTCACATTACTTTCACATGATACTTTATATGCCAAGTACTTTCACATTCATAAGATCCCTTGTATACCATGAAAAAATCACACTCAAAATCAACTCATAAAATTACATTTAAAATTTTGTTATTTAATAAAAATTATTATTTATTTATTATTTGTGTTATTGTTGTGTTTTAATTTAATTTAAATTAATTAAGATTTAATGATACAGAATATTTGTACAACAATGTTATTGATACTTTATATGCCAAGTACTTTCACATTCATAAGATCCCTTGTATATCATGAAAAAATCACACTCAAAATCAACTCAAAAAATTACATTTAAAATTTTGTTATTTAATAAAAATTATTATTTATTTATTATTTGTGTTATTGTTGTGTTTAGATTTAATTTAAATTAATTAAGATTTAATGATACAGAATATTTGTACAACAATGTTATGTTACATTTAGCATGATATCCTTTCCATAGAAACAAGTGACTTGTTAAAAATAATTTGTACACTTTTAAAGGCTTTAATAATTGTTATTTTAAAAAGGGTGGTCTTCTATTTTTGTTTTCAAATTTTAACTTTATAAATTTTAATTTTGCAGATTTACAAATAAGTGAAATTAATGATTTTTGACATATACTTTATTTGATTAATTGATATAAAATTAGTTTTATTTTAAATTTGTGATTTAAATAATAAAAATAAAAATTCACTTTACATCTTCCATTTTGAACTCTTTATTTTATTTTTAGGCAGTTTTCAAAGAATAATTTTATAATACAAGTGACTTGGTGATATATTAATGATTTTTGAATTTTAATTAATTAATTTAAAGCTAATCTAATTAATTATGTTTTTGCAAAAAAAATATAATTTAATTAATTATGTTTTTACAAAAAAATTATTCAATTCTACATATAAACAAATTAATTAAGCATATTTGTATTTTTTTCAAATTTACAGTACCTACATTAATGTTTCACATATTTAATACCAAATAAAATGACTCTAAAAATTAATTCAAAACTATATTTTAAAATATAATTTTGTTAGAGTATACTTATTTTTTCAAATTCACATTATTTTCATATGACACTTTATATGCTAAGTACTTTCACATTCACATTATTTTCATATGACACTTTATATGCTAAATACTTTCACATTTACATTACTTTCACATGATAAGTTATATGTCAAGCACAAATCAATGTGAAAGTAAACTCATAAAATTACATTTAAAATCTATACAATTAAAATGTTAAATTCCATTTATTTATTTGTGTTGTTTGTGTATATATAATTACACAAACATTCTATTATATCGTGTATTTTAAAATGAATTAAAGTTATTGAGATTCAATGTTTCAAAATATTTCTACAACAATGTGATGTTATATGATTATGAATATTTGAATATAAATTTTAAAAACTAACTCAAAATTATATTTAAAATTTATCTCTTTTCACATTCACATTACTTTCACAAGATATTGTGACTCAATTATATTTAAAACATACCGTAATTATTGAGAATCTTAATTATTATTTATTTATTATTTGTGTTAATGTTGTATAATGTTACTATTGTTTGTGTATATATAATTATACACACATTGTGTAATATGGTGTATTTTAAATTAATTTAAAGTTATTGAGATTTAATGTTAAAAAATATTTGTACAAATATGTTATGTTATGATTAGCATGATTTCCTTTAAATTAATTTGAAGTTATAGTTGAAAATAATTAATATTATTTTATATTAATGGAGAAATGGTTACACAAGTTGTAACGTATTTCCTTAGTTTAGGATTAGTTCCTACAATTTAGGAGTTTGTTTGCAACTTTCTAATTCCTAGTGATGTATTTAATGATGGAATGTCTCATTCATGAATGTAGAGTAAACTCAGAGTGTTCTCTCTGTTTGAGTGCAGTTTTTAGGTGCAGTACTCACTTGTGAGCTGCAACTCCTCCTTTTTCAATTTAGTGTCATTTTTATCTTGGTATCAGAGCACAAAGTAGGGACAGCCTTAATTTTTTTTTTTTTAAGGATGCATCATTGATTACAGAATCGTAGTGGCGGAGGAGCTTACAGAAGTTTTCGAAGATTCAGGTGGACTGCAGTAACACCTGAAGCACAAGTCTCAGATGACTGATCATCTCTGAGCGCAAGAAAAGGTTGGCGCGGTTTTTTTTGCGAACAGTCGCGCCATTGGCGTGGGTTTGAGGGAGATAAGCGCGCTAAAATACGCTATTGGCGCGGAAGTACACGCAAAAGTCGCGCCAGGGCTGGGACTAGCACGCATTTCGATTTGGGTGCAGATTTTTCGCATCGAAGAAGTGCCAGCCTTTTTCTCTTTGAGAAGGTCTGCAATTTTTTTTGCAGATCGGCGCTGCCTAGTGGTGGCACATTGAAAATTCCGAATTCACCCGGTGGTGGCAGATCGGACTTGCCCGGTGGTGGCACATTGAAGTTCCTGATTTGCTCGGAGGCAGCAGATCGAACTTGCCCGGTGATGGCGCATTGAAGTTCCTGATTTGCTCGGAGGCAGCAGATCGGACTTGCCCAGTGGTGGCGCATTGAACTTCTTGATTTGCTCGGTGGCAGCAGATCGAACTTGCCCGGTGGTGGCGCATTGAAGCTCCTGATTTGCTCGGTGGTAGCAGATCGGACTTGCCCGGTGGTGGCACATTGAAGGTACAATTTTTTTTTGGAAAACAGTGGTCAGGATTTGGTATGTGGTGATTTTTTTTTTAGTGTGTCTTGTAATTATTCAGTTGGGTAGAATTATTCATCAGAGGATCAAAAATTTTATCAGTCCAATATGAATAACAGTATAGAATCGTATCTCCACGAGTCTGGGAAACTCGATGGATCGAATTTCTCCAACTGGAAATTCAAGATACAGACTTTACTTGAAAGCGCAAATGCATGGTCGATCGTTACAGGAAGTGAGCTGAGACCAGGATTAGCTGCACAAGAACAAGACTGGGATAAAAGGGAGACAAAGCAAAGGTCATATTGAAGATGTGCGTCAAGGACAATATTATCCCGCATATTAGAGACTGTAAATCGGCCACTGACATTTGGACAATGATTAAAAACCTATACCAGACGCAGAATACAAACTGTGTCTTGTCACTCAAAGGCACGCTGTTTGCGATGAAGATGGAGGAGAATGAGTCTGCTGCTGGATTCATTGCGAGAGTCAAAGACCTGAAAGACAGATTGGGAGATATCGGAGAGAAAGTTTTCGATTCGGATTTGGTCACGATCACGTTGAATGGAATGACAGATGAATACCAGATGTTTATCACAAGGCTGGCAGCAAGTGAGAAAGCCCTTGCGTTTGAAGAGCTGATAGGGATTCTGCTACAAGAAGAAGAGCGACGACAAAATCTGAAATCACAGAGCAATGATCTTGCTCTGATGGCGAAAAGGTGACACTATAGAGGGAAGCAGCCACAACATCAACAACAACCACAGCAGCAACATCAGTAGAAAGGAGCCAACACATTTCAGAAGAGACCATTTAAAGGTATGTATGCTAATAATTTTCCTCGCAAGAAATGTTTTTACTGTGGAAAACTTGGTCATCAGATTAAAGAGTGTTATAAGAGGCAGGCAGATGAAGTAAGAAACAAACAAAGAAAGCACAAAGGTTACTTCGTTGAGGAAGATGAGGATCATAGCCACGAACTTCGAAGGGAGATGAGGACGACATATGGTATGTCGACTCTGGTGCATCCTCACATATGACAAGTAAGATGGAATGGTTTGAATGTCTTGAAGAAACTTCATGTGGGTCGAAAATTTATTTAGAGGATGATAGTGGATATGAGATCAAAGGATATGGTGACATTCTGGTAAAATTACCTAGCGGTAACATTAGACACCTTAAAAATGTATTGAATGTGCCCGGAATTAAGAAAAATTTGATCTCTGTCTCAATGATTACTGATCAGGACATGCAAGTTCAATTCTTTAAGACTAACTGTGTCATAAAGGATAGCCAGATGGAAACAGTTGCAACAGGAGTGCGCGTGGGGAGCTTGTACAGATTAGACGTGAAAAGTATGACAAAGCAAGCAATGGTTGCAACTGGATCGACAACTGAAGATCTCTGGCATCAGAGATTTGGCCATCTTAATCTGCAAGACCTCATCTTACTTCAGAGAAAAGGTATGGTTGATGGACTCCCTGTTTTCCATAATGTTCAGCTGGACTGTGATGGATGTGCATTAGGGAAAATGCATAGAGAAGAGTTCCCTTTGCATGTTAATAGAAAGGAAAGAGATATTTTGGAACTGGTGCATACAGACATATGTGGACCTATGCAGGCTAGGTCACTAGGAGGGGCATATTTTCTCTTATTTACAGATGATTGCACTAGGTTTTCTTGGATATACTTTCTGAGTAAAAAGAGTCAGACCTTTCAATATTTTAAAGAGTTTAAATCTATGGTAGAAAACCAGACAGGAAAAAGGATAAAAATTCTTCGCTCAGATCAAGGGGGAGAATACAGGTTGGGAGAGTTCATGAATTTCTGCAAGCATCATGGGATTGTGCAACAGTTTACAGTGCCCCACACTCCACAGCAGAATGGAGTGGCAGAACAAAAGAACAGAACTCTTGTGGAGTGCGTAAGGAGTATGCTTCAAGGTAAGGGTCTATCAAATGGTCTTTGGGCAGAAGCTATTAACACTGCTGTGTATTTAAAGAATAGGAGTCCTACTAGATGTTTAGGCTTCAAAACCCCTTTTGAAGCATTGTTTGGATTCAAACCAGCAGTGAGTCATTTAAGAATATTTGGGTCAAAAGCTTATGCTCATATACCTAAGGCAGATAGGAAGAAGTTAGATGCAAAAGCCTTGAAATGTATCTTTGTTGGATATGGCACTGAGTTCAAGGCATATAAGTTATTTAATCCTATGACTCAAGGTTTTTGCAAGCAGAGATGTCATATTTCATGAACAGGTTGAAGAAGGAAAGGATGACTCTAACAGTGATTGGCACATTCCATTGCTAATGGAAGAAAACAATGAGGATGATGAAGTGCAGGAGCAGAAACAAGAAGAAGAAGTAACAGGTAATGTAATCAATGATGCAAGCCCGGAGAAGGCTGAAATGGACAGATTTGAGGTAACTCCCCTACCAAGGAGATCAAGTAGGAAGACTCAATTACCATCCAAGATTGAAAGACTATGCATTAATGACAAACATTTTAAACATTGTAGAACCTACAAATTATGAAGAAGCAAGTAAATCTGATGCTTGGAGGGCTGCAATGCATGAGGAAATAGAATCAATAAACAGAAACCATACTTGGGATTTGGTTGAATTGCCTGAAGGTAAAACCCCCATAGGATGCAAATGGCTGTACAAACCTAAAATAAATGCAGATGGGAGTATAGAAAAACTTAAAGCTAGACTGGTAGCAAAGGGTTACTCACAACAAGAGGGAATAGATTTCGATGACACCTTTGCTCCTGTAGCCAAATTAAACACCATTAGAATGCTAATTTCCTTAGCAACAAAACATAAATGGCAGCTACACCAACTAGATGTTAATTTTGCATTTCTGAATGTTGACTTGAAAGAAGAAATTTATTTAGTTCAGCCTGAAGGTTTTGTGAAAAAGGGGCAGGAACATCTTGTTTGTAAATTGAAAAAGGCACTTTATGGTTTAAAACAAGCACCTAGGTTGTGGTATGAGAAGATTGACTCTTTTTTGTGCAGCATGACTTTCACAGGAGTTTGAATGATCCAAATCTGTATACCAAGTTTAATAAACAGAGGCAAATTATTTTGATTTCTTTGTATGTAGATGATATGATCATAACAGGGGATGCTAACAATCTGATCAAAGAAATCAAACAGTAGATGTCACAAGTGTTTGAGATGAAAGATCTCGGAAATCTACATTACTGCTTGGGATTGGAGGTATGGAAAGATTCTGGACAAACTTTTCTTACTCAAGGGAAGTATGCCAGAAGCTTGCTGGAAAGGTTCAGAATGGAGCAGTGCAGATCAGCAGCAACACCATTGCAGCAGAACTTAAAGTTGAGCAGTGACGATGGTACTAAAGAGGTGGATGCCACGATGTACAGACAGCTAGTTGGCAGTTTGATATATCTTACTACAACTAGACCAGATTTGGCATACTCTGTTAGTATGTTGAGCCAGTTCATGTCAAAACCACTCGAAAGTCACTGGGTCGAAACAAAAAGTGTGTTGAGGTATCTTAGTGGTACTAGTAATTATGGTATTCTGTACACTGACACTTCTGATGTTACTCTAGCAGGTTTTTCAGATTCAGATTGGGCAGGTAACTTGGATGATCGAAGGTCTATCACAGGTTACGCTTTCAGCATTGGATCCGGGGTCATAGCATGGAGCAGCAAAAAGCAAAGCACTGTAGCCTTATCTTCATGTGAAGCTGAGTACCAAGCATTGTGTGCAGCCACATGTGAAGCTATCTCGTTGAGAAGACTTCTCAACGATGCAGGAGAAGAACAGAAAGAATCAACTATCATCAAAACTGACAACCAGAGTACCATCAAGCTTGCATACAATCCAGTTTTTCATAAAAATACCAAGCACATCGACACTCAGTTCCATTTTGTTCGAGAGAAACTACAGCCAAAAGAGATATTTGTTGAATATTGTAAAACTTGTGATAATATGGCTGATATTTTTACTAAGCCTCTTGGGCGTGTAAAGTTTGAATTGTTTAGAAGGATGTTAGGAGTTCAGGATAATCCTTTCTCCATTAAGGGGGGGAGTTGAAAATAATTAATATTATTTTATATTAATGGAGAAATGGTTACACAAGTTGTAACGTATCTCCTTAGTTTAGGATTAGTTTCTACAATTTAGGAGTTTGTTTGCAACTTCCTAATTCCTAGTGATGTATTTAATGATGTAATGTCTCATTCATGAACGTAGAGTAAACTCAGAGTGTTCTCTCTGTTTGAGTGCAGTCTCCAGGTGCAGTACTCACCTGTGAGTTGCAACTCCTCCTTTTTCAATTTAGTGTCATTTTTATCTGTTATTGAGATTTAATGTTACAAAATATTTATACAACGATGTTATGTTATGTTTAGCATGATGCTATTTCCATAGAAACAAGTGAAATATTTACAAATAAGTGATTAACGTAAAGACTATAATAATTTATAGTAATAAAATAATAATTTATATATTTATTTAAATTACTATATGATATTGTGATGTACTAAAATGTGTTGTGTTATGTGCATAATTTAGTGTATTTTAAATTGATTTTAACTTTTTATACCTCAAATGTAAAAAATAATTTAAAATTACATTTAAAATTTAAAATCTTGTTATTTAATAAAAAGTAATAATTAAAATTAATTGAAACTTCTGAAAAGAAATCCAATTTAACATTTAAATTTGATTGAGCATATTGATCTCTTTCCACATTCACATTACTTTCACATGATACTTTATAAATGCACCACAAAACACCTTAAAAATCAACTCAAAATTAAATTTAAAAATTTGAAATTGTGTTATTTATTAAAAAATAATATTTAAAATTAATTGATGTGTTTGAAAAAAAATGAGCAACTTTTAAAAACTATAATAATTTTCAATTTAATAAAGGTGGTCTTTTATTTTTATTTTAAATTTTTAAATTTTGTAGTTTTATAAATAAGTGATATTAATGATTTTTGATTTATACTTTATTTAATTAATTGATATAAAATTAGTTTTAATATAAATTTGTGATTTAAATTATAGAAACTAAAATTCACTTTACATCTTACATTTTGAAGTTTGATTTCATGTCTTTCTAACTATATATATATGGTTTACACACAATACTTTTTGTACCAACTACAACCCATCTCTAAAAAGTTGTATAATAAAAATTATTAATTGTAAAATAAAAAAATTATACTAATAAAATAACAATTTATATATTTATTTAAATTAGGCTGTATAATATTATGATGTATTGAAACGTGTTGTGTTATGTGCATATTTGATTGTGCATAATTTAGTGTATTTTAAATTGACTTATTTTAAATTAATTTTAACTTTTTATACCTCTAATGTAAAAACTAATTTAAAATTACATTTAAAATTTTAAAATTACGTTATTTTAATAAAAAATAATATTTAAAATTAATTGAAGTTTTTGAAAAGAAATCCAAGTCAACATTTAAATTTGATTGAGCATACTTATCTTTTTTCACATTCACATTACTTTCACATGATACTTTATAAACCTGACCACAAAAGACTAAAAATTAACTCAAAATTACATTTAAAAATTTGAATTTGTGTTATTTATTAAAAAACAATATTTAAAATGAATTCATGGGTTTGAAAAAAAATGTCATCTTCATATTTTAAATTTGATTGAGCATACTTATTTCTTTTCACATTCACAATTTGATTGAGCATACTTATTTATTTTCACATTCATATTACTTTCACACCATGCTTTATAAACCAAGCACAAATGGCTGAAAATTATTATAAAATTACATTTAAAATTAAGCTATTAAGTAAAAAATTATACAATGTTGTGATATGTTGTGTTATGTGTTATATATATATATATATATATATATATATATATATAACTTTGTGTGTAATATGTTGTATTTTAAATTATTTAAAAGTTATTGGAATATGGCTTCGGTGATTCATAATATTGTTTTTAAAAACTGTTGCTTTGGTAATAAATATTTTTCTAACCAACCAATGTGGAAATCATTATTGTTATATGATATTTAGATTAATTATTAATTATAATAATATAATTTTTTAATTAAAACATTAAAGTCCAAGAATATTTATTATTTATTATTATATAAATGTAATTATGAGGTATGGGGGTAAGAAATTAAAACAAAAATAAAACAAGAATACAAGAGCAGACTGAAAAAAGAATGACTATTTTAATAATTTTATATTATTAGTTTCATTTTATTAAAACATTATTTTATATTTAAGGATTAAAAAAAAAAAAAACAATAGGGCACAATGATTATGGACAAAGGGTCGAGATCATCTATCTACCGACAGGTCTTTTTTTTTAGATTTTTAACGCTTCTCTTAACTTAAGGTGATGAAAAAGGTCAATCTTAGCAATTACCTTAGCTTCTTCGATGCAAATGTGATGTTTCGTCTTGTTAAGGCTGATGAGTGTGTTTTGCCATGCTCAATGTCCGCCACGTGCTCATGAATCCTTTGATTAATGGAATTTCACCAATGTAAGGAGCCCCACAGGAGTAAGGAATTAGGTATACACCTTTACATTCCTTAGAGCTAACTCGGTCTTTAACCAATTTTAGAGAATTGATAGCAATAATGGAGCACAGGCACTAAGGAGAGCTGGCCTCTCTCATCTGCTTCAATAGTTTCATTCAATATAGGGAGTCTACTTTATATTCTTTCCTTCAAATTCATTTATCAATTTCATGGAAATTGATTAATGAATACATTTGACAGTCCTCATATAAACCAATACAATAGACAATCCTTATATAAACCCTTGAACAATAGGACCCTTGGTATTTTAAATAAAGCGCCTGACTATTATATTTCAACTTTAAGGGCACTTAAACTATTTTTTTAAACCCCCCTTCGGAATATTGCACCAAAGGGAGATCAACTTACGTTCAAACCTTCTTTTTAAACAATATTAAGCTCCAAACTTAAGAGATTGAATGCACCAACCCATGTTACGAACCCATTAACTTTCAACACTAATTCTATGCTTATCACTTCGGGTCCACCATCAAACTTTATATATTAAATAAACATATATAATGCAAAACCATCGGGCCATACCTTAAGTTATCCTCATGCAAGTTGTTGCGTGATTGCCGTCAGATCTATTGCTCCCCAGATCGAACGAACTCGATGGATATTGCGTTTTTTCCCTTGCCGGACTTTAGCATTCCAAAAAAATGTGATAAGGGCGATATTTGCCCTATGACGTGGCACAAATGTATTGGATCGGGTTTTTTTCTTGTGGTTTCGCCTCCGGACCAAACACAGTGCGAAATCGATGGTTTGTTTCACAAAACCACTCGACTAATACCTTCGGTAATCGAATAGTGCCCCACCAAATTTCCACGCGAATTTTAACTTATTCCTCCATTTTGTTTTCTCTGTTTGATTTTGCGATGATTTTAGTGATATCGCTCAAACACTAACAAAACAATACCGTCACTTGACCAGGCAGAGTATAATACTCTTGGTATGCACAGAGTGCTCAACTAATCTTCACAAAGGTTCACACCAATATCAGAGTGGGCTCATGGTACTATTAGAGCCTCTTCGCACAGGATTATTATGCACTCAAACCACACACAGAACGTATATCCAAAGCCATTCTGGAACACAAGAATTCATACAGAGGCCAGTATTTTAACTAATACCAATTGAATACACAGAATTCACAAACGAAGGAATGAGTCCTTCGGGAGAATTATCAATAACATACACAGATAAACAATAAGCCTGAATTTTATTCAACAGAGAACAAAGCTTCTCAATCCAATCCTTCACTGAAAATCTCCCCCTTTCCATTGTATCAGGGGTTACAATTTATAATTCATTGCAAGACTCTTCGGTTCCCTCTCGAGGGTCGTTTTATTCTCAATTACAACAGAAACCTAATTACATAGTATTTTCCTAGTTTTCTCAATAGAAGCCAGTTAGACTGACACGAATAGGCTATTCAGCTTCTTCAGTTATTAACTAATCCTATCTACTCTAAGTGTAACTGACAGCTAAGGTGTGGCCACCTTTGTTGTTACATTTCCTTGAATAATTTTGAACTCTTCTAGCCACAACATGTGGACAATTCTCCTACATTGCTAGCTAGTGTCTAATGCCCCTGCATCAAGAACTCTGAATAGTATGGAGGGGTTTGAAAATCGAAAAAAATTATGTTTCTTGCGAATGCTAACAATTTGATCCTTTCGTTGAATAAATGGGAGTTTGTAACCTCTTGTTTTATTCCTTTACTATTTACTTGTTGTTACAAGAGTTATTATGACACACATTTAGGTACATATTGTGTTTGAGTTTGCTGTTTAAGGTTTCGTATTCAGTATTGCAAGTTCTATAATAGAAGTAATGCTATTATATGAATAAACATCTGAGTTTCTAATTACCTGAAATAAAATCAATCTAGGAACAGTTGAAAACACATGATATGTTTACATAGAAAAAGAAAGATTATAAGAAGGAACAAAACACTGTTTTTATTCTCTGTGGTAATTAAAAGATGAAGTAGCAGCTTTCTTTCCCTTAACCTTCTACTATTGGTGAACAATTACTATGAGACATGTTTTCGAAGTAATAATGCAGAAAACAGATCTCTGTGCTATAACATGTATAAATTTACATATCACTGGAACGAATCTGTAGAATATTTGTGGTTATAGCAAATTTGAGGAAAGAAAACATACAGGTCACTGTAATAAATATATAGTTTATATACCACTGTAGGAAACTATGTGAATTACACATGTTCTAATAGTGAGCAATGCAAAACATAAGCTAACACAGTGAAAACGAGAAATTGAAACCCTTATATACAACTGTAGGAAACTATGTGAATTACACATGTTCTAACAGTGAGCAATGCAAAACATAAGCTAACACAGTGAAAACGAGAAATTGAAACCCATTGTAATTGAAATCTATGTACCCTGATACTGTAGAGACTAGTTAACTTCCACATAAAGGAGAAAGCACACAAGGAATGGGAGAACCGACTGGATAAGGGTTTAGAACTATGACCCAGAAATAGGATCTCGGTTTCAATCCCAATGAAGAACCTCTGCCGGATCAATGAGAGAGCATAGTGAGAAATAAATGAAGAAACTGTATACATTAACCAAGCTAGAATACTTCAAAGAATAAAGATGAAGATTGCTAACCAAACTATGCAGTCGATAAATTATTAAAATGCAGAAGCTGGAACGAACCAGGTCTATAATCCACAAAATAAATTAAATCTTCCAGCGAGAAAAATGTAGTAGCATAACATTCAAATATAAACATTGAAGTTCAAATGTAATACATAGCCAAACCAACACAAAAGCTGGAGAACCCATAACATGATAAAACCGTCTGTGTAGACACAACATTGTATAATTGAAGATATCCATAGGTATATTTACAAATTTGAAAGAAAAAGAAACAGAGATGTAGCTTTGAAATTTTAAAACCTCATGAAATAGTGCATAGGTCATCGAGGACCAATTTCGGTGGACATATAACGGGATAGGGCCGAGCCCAAAAGCAAAGATAGTTTAACAAGAACCCATATAAAAAACTAAACATTTAACTGCTCATGCAACTGATAGACATAATTCTTTGCCTGCAAATTTCAGCAGAGGAAGGCCAAGCGTTACAACATGTAGTATTATGGGCCGAGTATAAGGAAGGAAACGTGAGAGGCTCTTATCGTTTGACAAGGGATTCGAGCCGACGACAAGACTTCAAATCGAAATGTTTCTCGTTCACCCAAATTGTGCCTAACCAGAGCACAAACAAAAGGAAACAAGTGCCTTTGAGTTAGCAACTCCAGAAAAACTAAGAAAGTAGATAAAAAATGCTCATATTTCTCTGTACATAATTTATTAAAGGAAAACTGGCGTGCAAACCTTACCGAGAAACATGTATGGAGGAGAATGTCGGAGATTTCGGAGGCATGTGTGAACCATGAAGCCAAGATTGAAGGCGAATAAGGAACGCACAATGCTCTTTGGCTGGCGAGGCCATTCCCAAAGGCGTCGTAGAAGTTTTGCAGCATAATCAGCTCAGCTTACCAACGAGGAAAGGAAAAAATGACAAGAAAGGAGTAACACACAGAATCAAACTGATAACGAAACTCTCCTCGCGGAGGTATGTGTTGAGCATCACCGCAAGAGCATACAGTTGCAGAGCCGAGAGCTCCTTGGCGTAATGCAATGATGAAACAATGGCAGAGGGGTTTGGGGAATGGGTAGTTACCGTAACCCACCCCATTTCCGGAAAAGGCGAAACAATCCAACTACGCAGAAGATGACAACCAACCTTGCCAGATGGACACTGTAGCACCATGGAGGCATAACATTAATCATCGGTGTAATAATCTAGACCAGACAAGTCAAATAAACAAATATATAATTCCTATTAGACATTAAGTGCTGCGGCGGGTTAATCATCTTGGGAATCGAATGATGGTTCATACTATGTAACAAATACATGAGAAGGCTAACTTCGTACCCAAGAAATTAACGCATGTACAAAACTGTCAGTCACATTATATAGCCAACTTCATATGGATAGGTTCGTTACCTAAGTGAATGCGAAATATAAACCTTGTAATTCGATTATGTTGAAATGTTTTACAAGTAGTTAAAGTAAACGGCATGATTGATACATAGTATATACATGATCTAGTTTTTGTTTGGATAACATGTATATGTTTAATTTTTTTTTTTTTTTTTTTTAATATAAGCAGTAAAAAGTAAGGATGTAAGTAGGTAAGTGTTACAAGTGGTATCGGAGCCAAGTTACAATCTAGAGCCAAATGGGCTAGAACCATACTATACTGTTATATTATGAATTCTCTTAAATCTAATGATTTGATGTTGTGTTAAGTACGGGAATAAATTCCTGTAATTTGTCATGAGAAGAGGATCAAGTCAACACCCACCCAGAAACATGGGAGAGTCCCATCCTGTGACCAATTTTGAGGTCAGTACTGAAATGTGGGTGCAGTTAAGTGTGGACCAGCATCAACAGACAAATAGAATGCTGGAAGAATAACAACAACCAACAAATAAGTTGTTGGATACTGTACAACAACTACAAACAAAAATGCGTAAGTTTGCAGTGACAACGAAAGGTTGATGAGATAACAAGAGAGGATATTAAAGAGTCTGTCGGATAGACAAAATCTTCCCAATGGACAACCTAGCCCTGAGAGAAACACTTAGGAAAACATAGAACTATGCCAAGTAGTACATGATCGTGTCGAAGACAGTCAAACGCCAAGAAGCCATAAAAGTTGAACATATAATGAGGTGGAATCTGGAAATGTCATGGAAGAACAAGAGTTGAAGAAACAAAAGGTGGAATTGCAGGGAGAATTTTGAAGGATCAAACCTCCTACCTCTGATGGAGAGGCGGAAGAAATGGCGGAAGATTGGATAATAAATATGAATAAGTACTTTCAAGTGTATGAGTATAGCAACAAACTAAAAGCTCGCCTAGCCATTTACTAACTGCGGGAAAAAGAAACGCTGTGGTGGGAGGAAGTGAATAATGTACGAGAAGTGGAAGATCAAAATGTAACTTGGGATGAGTTTCAGTAGTACTTTAAAGATAAGTACCTAACTGAATGATTTTACAATGAGAAATCCCGAGAATTTCATGATTTGAAACTGGGCCAAATGACTATGGATGAATTTATTACAAAATTCATGTTGGAAATATTGGGGGGGGGGGGTGAATCAATATTCCTTTTAATTAGAGCATTAGTTAATCTTCAATTATTATCAGTGTTTGTACAATGGTAACATCAAACAAGAGGAACACAAATGCACACAGTTTTAAAGGTGGAAACCCACTTTGGGACAAAAACCACCTAATGTTTTTCTAATAATTCTTTAATATTCAACTCCAATTGAAAATAAAGCTCCAACTTCCTAGAATCTAGAAAAACATTCTTCTCCAGCTCCCACTAGATGGCCGTTCCAAAGCCGAAGATTCTTTAGTAGTCAACTGAACGGATGCTCCAATACCCAATGATCTACAACTCACCCTAGCACCACCCTACCACCCTAGAGAAGAATAAGATAAGAATGGACTCCCGTACCAGGGAAAATGGTCCACTTTACAATGATATAGAATGATGTAGAAGAAGAATATATACTAGAACATAACCCCAATTTTGACACAACCACCTAATGATGATCCTAGACCTTCCAACACTGCCTCGTCAACCCTTGACAAATAGACACTAGTACAATTTTTACAATAATGTATTTACAATGACTTAGTACAATGATACCTTTACAATGATTGTATGCAGTGTTGCCCACTTGAAGATTTCATAGGATGAACTTCTTGCTACTGTTATGCACCTTGGTTGATGCTCTTTTCATGCTACCCTCTTCTGCACCTTGCTTTGCTTTGCTGCCCTAGAAAGTCTGGTCCTTTGCAACCCTTGACAACACATGATCTAGCTTTTTCTTTGCCTTCTAGGAGCTTGATATTGAATCTGGTGTTTCTCTATTATTTCAGATCTTCAATATCTGATTTTCGGTCGTGCAGTAGTCCTCTGAGTCGTCTTTCCAATGCCACAGGTTTGACCCAATTTGGATTCTTCAAGAGAGAGTTATACCCAATCTCTCACAATGCCCTAATTATGGACTGTTTCAGCAGAGCGCACTTGTATGACGTGCCACGTATCACTGTTTTTTCATTTGGCTCTGAAATTGATAGAGCGAAAACTACAGACTGTGCACTATCTGCCACATTTTACGGAATTTCAATCTGATACTTAGAGAGAGAGAGAGTTATGAAGATTTTACCAAGGTCACTTCTTTGAGATGAATTTAAGGAGCCTGCAAAAACCCTGACTTCCACAGATCATATCTCCAAAAATGTTGCGCAGATTGATCTGAAATTTTTATAGAGGCTTCCTCAGGATTTCGGCTTCGCCTCATAAAAATTTCAGCTTCTGAACCTTTGTAGAAAAAACATTAGAGTGAAAATGCCATGATGACCTGTTTCAGATGGCGAAATCCCTTGCATAAGGAGGAAATAAGGATCACAATTTATATAAATGCTTAAGTTGAGAGGGGCTTCAACAAGTGAACGTGGGAGGGATTTTAGGAGCTTAAAAAATATTAATTATGACTTTTCAATGACCCATGCCCCAACCCGATGGGATTTTAGCCCACTAACTGGGGGTACAAACTTCAAACATGAATCTCTCAAACCGTGAAGAATTACATGGTGTGCCATATATCAACGAAAACATCTCAACAAGTAGAAACCATCAAAAGCATTATTGACTCAGAATATATTAATTTTGTAGGTCAAAATTTCCATGCAATATTGGGTTAGCCCCTAGTGCTGCTTGGGTTGACATCAATGACAATTGCTGATCAACATCTATTAAGATATGTACCTTACCTACGTTATGAAAAGGCTAAGGTGTAATGTTTTTTGAGCAGTTTTCCAATTCACATGAAAGAAAGAATTGAGTTCGTGAATCCAAAAACCATGGATGAAGCAATTAGGAAAGCGCGAATGTGCTATCAACAGTCCAAGGCGAAGGGAGAAGTTGGGAAAAGTTGGCCACCTCGAAAGGGGCAGAAAAGTTTTACCAATAACAGAAATAACTGATCAAGTAATTTCAAGAATGCTGCAAGACATCCACTCAGCAAACATAATGGCAAAAGCCAAACTAGAACCAAGTGGACAAGGGAGGAAAGGCCTAATGAAGCTTCTAGTAGACTCGATATGGGCAACCCCAGAAACCTTCGTTGCAATGCTGGGGATGTGGATAAGCACATTATTTCAAGAACTACCCACATTGAGGAAGGAGTGAGGTGGCAGTGAATCTGCAAGAAGCATCCACGGTGGGAGATGTAGCTCGAAATATACCCAAAATCAACGCAACACTGGAGGATCGACAAGCAGATTACCAGCCAGCCATGATAGAATTCGAAGGTAAGATTCAAACTCGCGCTGTTTCTATTTTAGTTGATCCTGGTGCCAGTTTGAGCTATATACACCCCCGTGTAGTTGAAATCAGTAAGTTGCAGGAACAAATATTTAAAAAGCCCTCGCTGGTTCAGCTAGCTACAAGGACTAGAAGACGAGTTCATACAAAGGTACCCAATTGCGAGTTGAGTATTGGGGACCAGCACATAACTGTGGAACTTAATGTTCTACCACTGGGATCTTATGATATATTACTGGGAATGGATTGGCTGGAAAGACATTGGTCCTTAGTGGACTGCAAGAATAACGTTATACATTTTAAGTCTAATGATGGGTCAAGACAGGAATTGTAAGGCATCAAAAAGCCTTTGAAGTTGCAACCTATTACAACATCACAACTAAGTAAATGTATAAGGAAGGGTTGCCAGTGTTATGCAATTCAAGTTGGATTCACCAACACAAAAGATAAGACTGTTATGCTGGAAAATATTCCTATTGTACAAGAATTCCAAGATGTCTTCCCTGAGGAGATTCCAGGGCTTCCACCAAAAAGAGACATATATTTTACTATCGAATTAATACTTGGGACAACACCTGTGTCCCGGACTCCATACAAAATGAGTGTATTGGAGTTAACAAAGTTAAATATGCAATTGCAGGAATTGATGGATAAAGGTTATATTCGACCAAGTGTGTCCCCATGGGGAGCACCGGTGCTGTTCCTAAGGAAGAAGGATGGTACTATGTGTATGTGTATAGATTATCGTCAGCTCAACAAGCTAACTGTTAAAAACAAATACCCCCTACCGTGCATCGATGAATTGTTTGACCAAGTCAAAGGAGCTACAATATTCTCCAAAATTGACTTAAGGTTAGGCTACCATTAGATCCGTATCAAGGATGAAGATATAAGCAAGATTGTTTTTTGTACCAGGTATGGACATTATGAGTTTGTGGTGTTACCGTTTGGATTAACCAATGCACCAACAACATTTATGAGCTTAATGCATGGAATCTTTCACTTGTATTTGGATAAATTCGTGTTAATTTTCATTGATGATATATTAATTTATTCCAAGAGTGTGGAGGAACACAAGGAACACCTGCGTATCGTGCTGAAAATGCTTAGAGAACATCAACTCTATGCCAAGTTTAGTAAATGTGATTTCTTTAAGGAGCAGATCCAATACTTGGGGCATGTGATTTCAGCTGAAGGGATAGTTGTGGACCCAAAAAAGATAAGGACAATTATGGAATGGAGAGTTCCAAAGAACGTAGCTGACATACGCTCATTTATGGGTTTGGCGGGTTACTACCAACGATTCATAAATGGCTTCTCTAAAATAGCTTATCCTATTACGTCTTTGCAAAGGAAAGGACGAGTTTTTAAATGGACACAAGAGTGTCAGAACAATTTTGAGCTATTTAAAGAGCTGTTAACTACTGCCCTTGTTCTGAAGGTAGCATACCCAAGTAAAGAATTTGAAGTATGTACTGATGCATGCAAGGAGGGTGTAGGAGTAGTATTCACTTAGGAGGGAAGAGTCATAGCTTATGAGTCTAGAAAATTAAAAGATCACGAGCAGAGATATTCGACATATGATTTGTAGTTAACTACAGTTGTGCATGCCTTGCGGATATGGAGGCATTATCTGCTAGGAAAATTATTTGTGCTGAGAACCGATCATAGTAGCCTAACCAGCTACTTTAAGCAGGCTGATTTGAATGCCCACCAAGCCAGATGGAATGCGTTCCTTAGTGAATTTGATTTCGATATTCAACATGTGAAAGGAAAAGAGAACCAGGTGGCGTATGCCTTAAGCAGAAAATTGCACGACATTTATGAACTTTATTTCAACCAGAATGAATTTAATTTTCAAGATCATATTTTGGAAGCAGCAAGGGAGGGCCCAGAATATCAGAACTTGTGGCATCAAGTAAAAGATGATGAAAGATGAGGGAAGTAGTCCGAATATGAACTCAATGAGAAACAACTTGTTTTCCAGAAGAGGATATATATTCCCAATTAGAATGGTCTACAGATAATTATTTTGGATGAGTATCATAGGATCACTTATGTTGGGCATCCAACATACCAAAATATGTTAACAACAAGTAGAAAAGACTACACTTGGCCGGGAATGCAAAGGGACATAGCAGAATACTTGACCAAGTGCCTTGAGTGTCAGTAAATTAAGGTTGAACATCAACATCCTGCGGGATTGCTTCAACCAATTCCAGTGCCCGAATGGAAGTGGTAAGTCATTTCCCTTGACTTTATCACTGGAATACCTAGGAATAAAAAGCATAATGATCCGATTATGGTGGTAGTGGATAGACTCAGCAAAGTGTCCCACTTTATCCTTCTTCAATCTACTTATAAGACAGTACAAATTGCTGACATTTTTATGAAGGAGATTTTCAAATTGCATGGTATACCTTGAGCAGTCATTTCAGAACGTGAGGTAAAGTTTACATTAGCATTCTGGAAGACGTTATTTAGTGGACTGGGAACACAAATACAATTTAGTACTGCCTACCACCCGCAAACGGATGGGCAAACAGAAAGGGTAAAGCAAGTTTTAGAAGACATGCTGCGCATGTATGTAATGCAACAACCAACGAAATGGGAGGAGTACCTACATTTGATTGAGTTTGCATACAATAACGGATATCAAGAATCTCTTAAGATGAGCCCTTTCGAAGCATTGTATGGGAGACAATGTTGAACTCCTATAAACTGGAGTAGCCCAGAAAACAAAATGATGCTTGGACCAGATATGCTGGAAGAGGTGGAGCGGGAGGTTAAGAAAATTAGCCAGAATTTAAAGGCAGCACAAGACCGGAAAAATGTTTATGCAGACAGAAAAAGAACCTTCCGAGAATTTGCAGTAGGGGACCATGTGTATGTGAGAATCAAGCCAAAGAAAAACACTCTGCGATGGAATGCTTGTGCCAAGTTGGCTGCCCGCTACTGCGGACCTTTTGAAGTCTTAGAGAGGATAGGGACAATGGACTATCGATTGACTTTACCAAGCCATATATTAGTGCACATTGTATTTCATGTGTCTTTATTGAAGCGTTATGTGCACGATTCCAAGCACATCATACATTGGCAGGGTATACATGTAAGTCAACAAAGACTTACAATTTGCATATAGTAATCTTCGATTTGAGCTAATTAAAAAAAATCTTGTTGTTTGCAGGTAGAATCGGATCACGAGTTCCTGGTAGAACCACAATGTATCCTAGATCAGAGAGAAATAACGCTCCGGAAGCGAGTCATCCCCCAAGTTAAAGTGCAGTGGAAGCATTTTGGCCTGGAGGAGGCTAATTGGGAAGGCGAAAAATTTATGTATGAGGCTTATCCATGGATGTTCTCAGAAAACGAGTAACATTGAGGACAATGTTTATCTCAGCAGGGGAAGATGTAACGAAGATGTAACCTCTTGTTTTATTCCTTTACTATTTACTTGTTGTTACAAGAGTTATTATGATACACATTTAGAATGAGTAACGAATGATGCATTCATTAATAACATTAATACATGACTTTTATTTAAAAAGATTGAATTAAATGATAATTTTATTTGAGTAAAAGGTGAAAGTAACTGTGTGGTAAAATATTCTAAGAAACCCAGGAAGAGGTTGAGACAGTTCGGACAGTTACTTTCTCAAAGAGGATTTAAGGAAAAATCCTATGAGGGAATGGGGTTCTGTGCAGAAGAGTTAGAGGGTTAAGCAGTGAATGTTGGTTCTGAGTTGTCCAGAGCTGGTGGGAGTACTAGTGGAACTCAAGGAACTCACCCTAGAGAAGCAAGACTGAATTTTCCAATCCCGAGGTCAGACTTCTTGTTTCAGACAAATACCTCCGCCCTGGTGTGGAGCAAGGCGGAGCAGAGGATGTAATCACCTTGCTCAAGGTTGGGTGGACTGACAATTACTGAGGCAAAACTTGTACTTTGAAGTAGGTACATAATGTGTTTAAGTTTTCTGTTTAAAGTTTCATATTCGGTATTGAAAGTTTTATAGCAGAGTAAAGTAATGCTATTATATGAATAAGCATATGAGTTTCTAATTACCTGAAATAGAATCATTCTAGGAACAGTTGAAAATACATGATATGTTTACTTATAAAAACAAAGATTACAGGAAGGAACAAAACACTATTTTATTCTTTGTGGTAATTAAAAGATGAAGTAGCAGCTTTCTGTGCTATAACATGTATAAATTTACATATTACTGGAACGAATCTTTGGAATATTTGTGGTTATAGAAAATCTGAGGAAAGAAAAAAATACAGGTTACTATAACAAATATATAGTTTTATACCACTGTAGGAAACTATGTGAATCACACACATGTTCTAACAGTGAGCAATGCAACATAAGCTACCATAGTGAAAATGAGAAATTACAACCCACTGTAATTGAAATCTATGTACCCAGATACTGTAAAGACTAGTTAACTTCCACATAAAGGAGAAATCACACAAGGAATGGGAGAACCGGACGGACAAGGGTTTAGAACTATGACCCAGAAACAGGATCCCAGTTCCGGTCCCAATTAAGAACCTCTGCGGATCAATGGGAGACCATAGTGAGAAATAAATGAAGAAGCTGTATATATTAACCAAGCTAGAATACTTCAAAGAATAGGAATGAAGATTGCTAACCAAACTGTGCAAATGATAAATTAATGCAGAAGTTGGAACGAACGAGGTCTATAATCCACAGAATAAACTAAATCTTCCAGTGAGAAAAATGTAGCAGCATAACATTCAAATATAAACATTGAAGTTCAAATGCAATACACAGCGAAACAAACACAAATGATGGAGAACCCATAACATGATTAAACCGACTATGTAGACACAACATTGTATAACTGAAGATATCCATAGGTATATTTACAAATTTGAAAGAAAAAGAAACAAAGATGTAGCTCTGAAATTTTAAACCCTCATGAAACATTTCAGAGGTCATTGAGGACCAATTTTGGTGGACATATAACAGGATAGGGCCGAGCCCAAAAGATTTTTTTTTTAACAAAAACCCATAGAAAAAACTAAACATTTAACTGCTCATGCAACCGATAGCCAGAAAGCCTTTGCCTGCAAATTTCAGCAGAGAAAGGCCAGGCGTTACAACATGTAGTATTACTGGTTGAGTATAAGGAAGAAAACGTGAGAGGCTCTTACCGTTTGACAAGGGATTCGTGCCGAGGACGAGACTTCAAATCAGAATGTTTCTCGTTCACCCAAATTGTGCCTAACCAGAGCACAAACAAAAAAAAACAAGTGCCTCTGACTTAGCAAATCCAGAAAAACCAAGAAAGTAGATAAAAAATGCTTATATATCTCTGTACAGAATTTATAGAAGGAAAACTAGCGTGCAAACCTTACCGAGAAACATGTATCGAGGAGAACGTCGGAGATTCCGGAGGCTTGTGTGAACCATGAAACCGAGATGGAAGGCGAACAAGGCATGCACAGTGCTCTTCAGCCAACGGAGCCATTCCCAAAGGCGTCGTAGAATTTTTGCAACATAATCAACTCTGCTTACCAATGAGGAAAGGAAAAAACGACAAGAAAGGAGTAACACACATAATCAAACTAATAACGGAACACTCCTCGCGGAGGTATGGCCTGAGCATCACCGCAAGAGCATACAGTTGCAGAGCCGAGAGCTTTGCTCTAGCTTAATGCAATAATGAAACAATGGCGGAGGGGTTTGGGGAATGGGTAGTTACCCTAACACACCCCATTTCCGGATCTTCGCCAATCTCAAGGGGAAACAATCCAACGACGTAGAAGTTGACATCCAACCTTGCCAGATGGAGACTGTAGCACCACGAAGGCATAGCATTAATCATCGGTGTAATAATATAGACCGGACAAATCAAATAATCAAATATATAATTCCTATCAGACATTAAGTGTCGCTGCGGGTTAATCATCTTGGGAATCGAATAATGGTTCATACTATGTGACAAATACATGAGAAGGCTAACTTCGTACCCAAGAAATTAACGCATGTACAAAACTGTCAGTCACATTATATAGCCAACTTCATATGGATAGGTTCGTTACCTAAGTGAATGCGAAATATAAACCTTGTAATTCGATTATGTTGAAATGTTTTACAAGTAGTTAAAGTAAAAGGCATGATTGATACATAGTATATGCATGATCTAGTTTTTGTTTAGATAGCATGTATATGTTTTAATTTTTTTTTAATATAAGCAGTAAAAATTAAGGATGTAAGTAGGTGAGTGTTACAGAGTCAAACCCTAGATAACCAATCACTAGAATTTTAAGAGATTTAATATTTTAAAAATATTTGTAGAACATTTTTATGTTATATGTTATGGATATGTAAATTTGTATTTTTATTATACATAGATATGTATATAGATTTCAACTTTACATTTTAAAATTGTACTTACACAACTCTCTTTTTCATAGCAATAAGAAGTATAAAAAATGAGATTGTAATTCTCAAAGTCCAGATTATTTTTCTTTTTAAAAATAGGATGTTCTTTCTTAACTTTTAAAGATAGCATGGCCAAAAGAGTCTCTTACTTTTAGTAATTTTTTTTACTCATTATCTTAGTTTTAAAATTTCAACTTTATTTATTTTTATTTTCACAGTCCATATGGTTTTCACATAATACCCTTTGTGCCAACCACAAATGATGTTTAAAATGTTAGTAAACATTATTAATTGGAAAGTAAAAAATTTATACAAACAAGATTGTAATTTATATATTTATTCAAGTTGTGTTGTAATGTATTATATGATATTGTGATGTATTGAAATGTGTTGGGTAATGTGATATTTGATTGTATACATATAATATTGTCCATAAGTTGGTGTATATTAAAGTAATTGAAACTTTTTAAAATTTGAAGTTTAATAAATACTGGCTTTTATAATATTTGGACAATGCTTAAATTATAATTTTGTTTTTCTATTATTTATTTTAATAAAATGGATATTAAATTTATATTTTTAATTTGATTTATTTGTATATATTAATAGATTTACTTTAGTTTATTTATTTGTATGGACTTAAAATAGCAAGGTAAATAAACTTATATGGTTTTCAACTTTACATCTTAAGATTTGATTTTTAGCATGTTCATTTTTCTTTATCAGGATATCTCATTATATCAACCACTGTTTATATTTGAAAGTTCCATTCTTATCATATTATACTAACCACTCTTTATATTTTAAAGTTGAGTTCTTAACCTCTTTCACCTGATAGCCAACTACACTAACCATGGGTGAGTTAATAAAAATGAACTTATAAAATTGTAAAAATATATTATAAGATATAGTCATCATAGTCATGATAGCATGGCCAAAGTATGACAAAAGTCTTTTATTGTTTAGTATTTTATTTCTTAGAATTTTAACTTAATTTATATAATTTTGTATTTGCAAATAATAATTTTATAACAAGTTAATAAAAATGAACTTATAAAATTGTAAAAATATATTAAAATACATAGTCATCATAGTCATGATAGCATGGCCAAAGCAGGGGAGAAGTCTTTTATTGTTTAGTGTTTTTTCTTTAGAATTTTAACTTAATTCATATAGTTTTGTATCATAATAATTTTATAACAAAGTGCACTTTGTTATAAAAATAAATTTTTTTCTTTGATTTAATGATTTATTCAAGTGTTATATTAATTATTAATTATTCAATTTGTTTAATTAAGTGAAATAAAATTAATTTTATTTTAATTTTGTGATTTAAAAAATAAAAAAATTCAACTTTATATACCATATTTCAAATTTGTATTGGTTACTTTCACACTTTTTTCACATTCATATAGTTTTCATATAATACCTTATATACCAACCACAAATGATATTTAAAATGTTAATAAAAATTAAAAAATTGGAGAAATTCAAAATTTATACAAATACAATTTTAAATTTATATATTTGTTTATGTTGTGTTGTATAACATGTAATGTAATATGGTTATGTATGAAGAGTGTTATGTTATGTGTTGTTGGTTATGTATTTGATGTATTTTAAATAAATCTAAAGTAATTTTTTTATGTTTAATAAATGTTAGCTTTTAAAAAAATAACTTAGAGCAAGGACACCAAGGATACCAAACCTTTTTACAAGCTTCAAATTAGGACTCCAATCCATTCATAAACCAAAGGCTCCAACTTGGTTTAAGAAAGCCAATCATCCTTTTTAGCAATTCTAGCCACCAAACACTAAAAATATAACTCAAACAATGATCTAAAGCTCTACCAAGGTATCTCCAAAGCAAAGTTTCAAGGTGTCTCGAGTGGTTGCTCCAAAATGGCTTCAAGAATGTCTCCAAGTGCTCCTCCAAAGTAGCTTCAAGGGGCTACTCCAAAGTGGCTTCAAAAAATTTAAGAAAAACTTCAAGGATAACTCCAAAGATGGTCTCAAAATCAACTTTAATTGTTCTCTTTAAGTGACTTAAGGAAATATCAAATCAACCACCAAAAATATACCCAAACAAAGCCCCAAAAAAGCTACGTATTGATGCCTTACTAAAGTAGTAATAAGTTGAGATATAGGGTTTAACATGCTGAGTCGCAAGGGTCACAATTACATGTCTAAATAGGTTGAGTTGCATGGGTTGAAATTACATTTCTGAATAGGCTAAGGTGTAGGGGTGAATTGAGGTTGAACTAAGTTGAATTATGGGGTAGAAATAAATTGAATGTTTAATGAGAACAAGTTTGAATTCAAGACAAATAAATAACTCCAAGAATATTAAAAAAATTGACCATGAAGCCCTCCAAGAAACCTTAGTCAATAACATAGTGTCTTTAAGAGATGCTCCTACAATATTCTTCTAGGTTCATGAGATATGAAACATCTTTTTCCTCATCTTGTTGACTCACTTGTTTTGGTTGAATGATAGGCTGAGTTGTAAGGGTCACAATTACAGATCTAAATAGGCTAAGTTGCAAGGGCCACAATCACATGTACAAATAGGTTGAGTATCAAGGGATAAAATTCCAACGGTGAATAAGCCGAGTTGCTGGGCCAAATTGAGGTTGAACTAGGTTGAATTATGGGACAAAAATAAACCTAATTTTTAATGAGAACAAGTCTGAATTTAAGGCAGATAATCAACTCAAATTCCTGGTCTCTTATTGACTGAGTTTATTTGGTCGAATCAGGGAGAGCTTGGCTTATTTATAGGCCTTGTTTCTCATTAAACAAGGCCAACCTATCCTATAGGAGGGTGAGTTAACAAGGTCAACATAGGTTGTTTATCTTCTTGAAAATTTTGTTTTTCTTTAATGGAGAGGAATTGGAGGGTGTCCTATACTTCATTGAAAAGGGCTTAAAGCATTGACGGTCAGCAGAAGTCTACTTCTTCCAATAATGTTGCTTCTCAGCTAACTTCGAATTCTGGAAAACCTGCAGAAGTGAATTCCGTTTAGGCCAATCCTATGGATAACACTTCTAAAGGTAAGAAGAAGGGTAAAGGTAAGGCCAAATCCGATACCCCGAAACAGGATTCTCCAAAACCTCGTTATGCTGATGGTTCTCAACGCAGACCAAAGTATCCTTGTTTAATTTGTGATGAAGAGCACTTCACCAAGGACTGTCCCTGACGGTCCAAAGTGAGTCGATTGCTCAAAGGCGCCTAAGGAGCTCCGACCATTCTTAAAGAACCTTTCCCAACTTAGAAAACCCAGATGGTAGAAAAACCTCAGTCCTCTACCCCATTTGGCTCTCAGGTCTTCATGATGAATGGTTCTGCACCCATTTCTATTGCTACTCGATCGAAAGATTATTCCGGCTCGTGTCAGGCAGCGGGGAAAGAGGTCACTGATGGTCCTCCTCCTCCACCTATTTCTGGCCCTTTTGAGATTGAACGACCTAATACTGAATCCTTTGTGCGACCACCTTCCAAAGGTGTGCTCCGCAAGTCTTCGTACAATCCTAACGCCCGTGCCGCTCAACATTACAATATTGTTGAGGATTTGGCTTAGTTTCCATCTGCGATGTCTGTTAGAAGTACTTCAGAGTTGTCTGTCGCAACGGAAGGCTTTGTTATCTGCGATAGGTGGGGTTGATCCTGCTAATACTAGTCTTCTAGCTTTCGATTTAGATAATTTTGTCCCGCGACTCCCGCACCAAATTGCGCTCATCATTCAAGTTGGTATCAATGGTTTGAATATTCACCAGGAAGTTGTGGACGAGGGTGCATCTACCTGTGTTATGTCATCTACTTGTTGGAAAGCCATTGGTTCTCCAACTCTCACTTCTTCACCCAATGCCCTTGAAGCATTTGATGGAAGAGAGTCTAAACCTCTTGGTGTTCTCTCTAGTTTGCTGATTACATTGGAAGGGAAAACAATCAATGTCGAGGTTGAAGTCGTTGACGCTAAAATCAATTATAATCTTCTCCTCGGTCGCAGTTGGACTCGCGCCATGCTGTGTGTTCCGTCCACTCTCTTTCTTGTTTTAAATCTACCACACGAAGGAAAGATTATTACTATCGATCAATTGTATTTTTTCACTTCTTCTTCTGAGAACAACGTTCCGTACGTGAATAAGATTCCTACTCCCTACGAGAACATAGGGCCAGGCCTTTTCAAGGATCCTACCATCATGGGTGTTTTTCCCCTTCCACCACCAAATACTGTTCAGGTCAACATGATTTCTCGGATCGATGACCCATGGGTTATCCCTTCGCCTGAACAGATCGATTCTTTCGGAGATTCGACGCCGTTGAGTCCGATTGAAATTGATTATTGTGCACTCATTGCTGCTTCGGACACTCCGTCCTCTGATTCTTCTCCTTCAATCATGTCTCTTGACATTTATTCTTAATCCCTTTGCCTTGGTGATTTTGATTCACTGGATCCTTTGAAAGAAATGTTTCCCTTCGATGAGGCCATCCTGGAAACCATGTCTCTCTAAGATCTACTGTGGGATGATGGTCATCATCGTTCCTCGTTTCTGCCAAGTCTTGAGGCCATGTCTACCTGTCTTGAGAGTTTTGCTTCTCAGGTTCCTTCTCCTCCGCTTCAAATGCCTGTTCAGATCCATGAAGTTTTTTCGGAAGGTAACTTGAGTAATATTACATAGACGATGCCTTTTGACATTTTCGTTAAACCGAGAATTGTCAAGAACATCCATATCGTGGTCAATTGTTCTTCCGATGAAGTACAAGTTTATAATATCTTTTTCTGCAAATTACGTGATGTCTTTGCAAGGTCCTATGAAGAAATGCCTAGCATTGATCCTAGCATCGTGGTACATGAGATACCTACCTACCCCAGTTTGAAACCTGTTCGTCAACGTCTTCGTCCGGTGCATCCTAGGAAAGCTGCGTCCATTAAGGTCGAAGTGGAAAAGCTTCTCAAAGTTGGTTTCATTTATCCTATTCCATTGACAGAATGGGTCTGTAATATTATTCTTGTAAATAAGAAATACGGCACTATTCGTGTCTGTGTTGACTATCGTGATATCAATCGATCTTGTCCCAGGGATAATTATCCTACTCCCTTCATCGATCAAATCATTGACGACTGTGTCGGGAGCGAGATTTTTTCCCTTATGGATGGTTTTTCCGGTTATAATCAGATAAACATTCTCTTGACTGATCGACACAAGACTGCCTTCATCTGTCCTTGGGGTACCTTCGCATATAAGAAGCTTCATTTTGGTTTAAAGAATGCTGGGGCCACATCTCAACGCACGATGTCTTATGCCTTTCATGATATTCATCACATCATTCAGCCTTATCTAGATGACCTTCTGGCTCATTCTGCTAAGCGTAGGGATCACCCTGACCATCTTCGTCATATTTTTCTTCATTGTAGACACTATAACATTCGGCTTAATCCGCACAAGTGTGTCTTCTGCGTTGATTCTGGTAGAATCTTAGGGTTTATCGTGTCCAAAGACGGAATTCGCCTTGATCCACTAAAAGTTGAGGCTATTGTCAATCTCCCCTCTCCCTCCTCATTAAATCAGTTACAGAGTTTACAAGGGAAAGCTAATTTTCTACGTTGTTTTATACCTAAATATGCCGAAGTGGCTAAAGGATTCACATGATTGTTAAAGCAGGGCGTCCCTTTTTGTTGGGATGAAATCGCTTAGAAATATTTTGATGTGTTGAAAACATTGCTTGTCAATGCTCCTCTTCTCTTCCCTCTGAATTATCATCGTGATTTTCCATCTATTTAGCTTCCGCTTTCAGCACGATTAACATGGTTTTGGTACAAGATGATGATGACGGTCAGGAGCATGTTATTTATTACTTGTCTTGTAACCTTCTCGACTTGGAAACTCGTTATGCACATGTCGAGAAGTTAGCGTTAGCTGCAGTTCAGGTAGTCCAGCATTTTCGTCATTATATTCTTTTGCGTACCGTGACTATGATTTCTGATTGCAACATTATGACCTACATATTGTCTCAACAATTGCTGGGGGGAAAATACTCGAAGTGGATTGTTATCCTCCAAGAGTTTGATTTGGAATTTACTGCTGCCAAGTCTAAGAAATCATTAGTCTTTGCTGATTTACTCTGTTCTCCCAATTCCGACTCCGCTCCTTCTCATTTTGAGGAATCCATTCCAGACGATTCACTTTTCTTGATTAGCACCCTCGATCCTTGGTACGGTGATATCATCGTCTATCTCCAGAATTCTTCTTGTAGATCTGAGTTGACGAAGGATGCCCGCCGACGAATCTGACATCAGTCGCAACCTTATCGTATAGTTGGAGATACACTCTATCACATTGGAGTCGATTCCATACTCCTTTGATGTTTGAATCTCAAGGAAGCTAAGAAAGCCTTGAATGATTGTCACAGTGGCGTCTATGGCGGTCACATGTCTCGTTATTCTACTACACAAAACTTTTTTCGCGCATTCTATTTTCAAAGACTGCATTGTCGCAGTTCGTAAATTCCATGATTGCCAGATTTATCAACACAAGATACATGCGCCACCCGTTCCTCTTCATCCTGTCATTACCGTTGGTCCCTTTACGAAGTGGGGCATCAATTTTATGACGTGTAACCCTCACTCAGATGGGGGGCATGCCTATATTATCATAGCCGTGGACTACTTCACGAAATGGGCCGAAGAAATGCCTACACTTGCCGCTGATGGTAAGACAACTACTCAGTTCATATTCAATCACATAATTGCTCAGTTTGGCATCCCTCAAGCCATTTTTACCAATAATGGTTCCCATTTTCAGCATTATATGGTGGTGGATTTGACTTCTAAGTTGGGTCTGCGTCACGACAACTCAATGCCGTACTACCCTCAAGCCAATGGCTAGGTTGAAGTTGTGATCAAATTTCTTATCACTATGCTTCAACTTACGATTGGGATCCACAAATCCAATTGGCATCTCATGTTATTTTCAGCTCTTTGGGCGTATCGAACCTCAGTAAATAACGCAACCGGGTTCACTCCTTTCCAGTTGGTTTATGGCCTGGAAGCTACTCTCTCGATTGAATGTGAAATATCTTCGCTCAAGTTGGTTATTGAATTACTGCCAAATTCTTCACCAGAAGAAGAGTGTCTCCTTTATTTAGAAAGGCTGGATGAAACCCATCGCTTTGCTGCTTTGGTTATCAAAGCACAGAAGAAGCGGGTGAAAGCTCATTTTGACCAGTCAGTTTCTCCTCATTCTTTCATTGAAGGAGATCTCATCCTCCTATATGATCAAGCTCATGACAAGCTGGGGGCAGGAAAATTTCAACCCATGTGGCATGGGCCCTACATTGTTATGCGTGTATTGCATAATGGGGCCTATGAGCTTATTTATTATGAAGGTCATCCTCTTCAACAACCCAGAAATGGGTTGTATCTCAAAAAATACTATGCATGAGTCATTCATGCATAATTGTTGTACATAGGTGTTGTTTTCATTTTTTTATATGTTTTGGTTTGATGTTCTTTGTGAGCATTTTCCTGCTTATTGGGCTTCCTTATTATGCAGATGTCTATTACCCCTTATGTCGGTTTTGCGGATGGTGCTTCCCGCAGTACCAGGAATTTGTCTTCGGCAGCTTGGGTAATTTATGATCTTGTTGGTGAGTTGATAGATCTGCAGGTTTTTTTATAGGACGAGCTACAAACAATGTCGCCGAATATAGCGATATCATTGTGCTATTAACCGAAGCAATCAACCTCGGCATACGCACATTGCTTGTAAACCTAGATTCGCAACTTGTCATTCTTCAGCTCAATAGTCATTATTCAGTTAGAAACCCGTACATTCTGAGATTGTATTTACGTATTCGTTTGCTAGAAATTCATTTTGATTTTATTACATATCAGCATATTCCTAGATGAATGAACACATTAATTGATATAGTGGCTAACATTGTATTAGATAGACATTTGCATAATTTGTAAAATCATCATCATATGTAAAAGATCCATGTAGGAAAATAGATGTGTGTATATATATATATATATTGCAGTTGTGTGCATCATAACTTCAAAAAATATGTGTGTTTCTGTTACATCCTAAGATATCATGTCTCTCAAAATATGCAGATAAAACCTAGGCGTCTAATCAGCATGATGCTCATGGTAGCATGTCACTGCCCATACAAGCTACCTCAGCAAGCGGTGAATTCGACTGGGCACCCCTACGGTATGTCTTTGGTAGGGGCGAGGAACATCGTCAAATCGTGCATAGTTGGGGACTCCTCGAGTGATTCCCTCCAGATTTCATACAATCTCATCTTCCTCGCCGCCCTCGCCTTGAGGGTCGAAATCGCGAGGGATTCGTCTCGCTATCGGTGACATACCTGCGGGTCTCTCTGGGCCCACATCTGCAAGCACATGGATTTAATGTCAGAACATGCATAAATAAAAAAAATCATAATACTCATAAAACTTAAAAAATGAGTCTCACCCAAAATTTCATCCCAATCCTCTCCCTCTGGGAGTGGGAGGTTCGAATCATCAGTGAAATCTGTACCAGAGTAGGGCCAGTCTCCACGACAATCAATTGTCAGCGGAGCCAATAAAAAAAATCCGGTCTCTAGGACATCTGTTGACCGCCCCCTGTCCTTGGCATCAGCGCCGCCCATCGGGCCATCCGTGGTTCTCTCGTTGGTGGTGTTGGAACTATGGCCTCCTAACGCTGAAAAATTGGTAGTCGTTCCAAGAAGAATGATACCAGGATAGAACCATAACCAAATTGCTTCAATTTTTCCTTGCATTTTTTTAGCTGGCGTTTCATGTTTATTGTCACAGCCTTTGCCCAGTTGTAGATGGTTGGTGTCAAGCAGTCTACAGCAAGAAGCAACTGCGTTTTTGTTGCTTCGTGCGGTGCTTGTGATCTTGCAGCTCGTGTCATGGTATGTAGCACTAATTTTAGTGCTAACTATGGGATAGTTTGGATATCAACTTTCCCACTTCTTGTTCCCTTCCGTACCCCTCAGCATACCTTGTTCATTACCATGGAAATAATCTCCATGCATGGACGGGTATCGGTTAGGATCGGTGCTGCTCCCCTCCGCGACAATCCGGTGATAAAGTAGACGTCAGAAACCTCAATCTCATGTTCCTGATCTCGAAGGACAAACTTTTCCTAGTCTTCATCCCATATGCTAATCAAGTATTGTAGCAGCTCTGGTTGAGCTCAGAGACACGGTGTCAAGAATAATTTCTTCAGTCCACAATCTTTGAGAGCTTTCATGCATCTCTCATTTTCCATGGCAAGCTTGTCCTCTTCACTATGTTCCCGTTCTTTCCATTCAATCACCATTTTGCCTCTTTCTACCTGCAAACACATTCATATGAATGGTATTAGCCATTTTTAAACCTTAAACTTGTGAATAATTGGAGTATTTGACTAGCATTTTGCACAAAAAATGGTTTACGCCGTTGGCGAGACTGTTTGCCAATGGGCACGCCCTAGTGTAAAAATTGGGCGGTTGGCGTGACTCTGTGCTCGAAACCCGCGCCAACTGCCGTGCCCTAATATTGCCCGTGCTCTTACCTGGAACTGACGAATTTGAGATTGGTCTGCTAGATTGCCTGCTATCGTCACTGCAAGATTACATAGTAAAATGGGTAACTATTGCTCCACAAGAGGTAAAAGGTGAAAAGTAATTATTTTTACCATTTTTGGCATTTTATAACTTTTTTACAACCCTAATTAGGTTTTAAGATATATATTTTCTATTATTTTATTATATTATTTTTTAGAAATGGGTTTTACACTTGTCTCTTGTGCAGTGACAGGTTTTCATGCGACAGTGATGACCATCACGTAACAAGTTATATTTTATACTTTTTTCAGACTCGGTAAAAACACGAAAAATTCACTATTGGAGTCATCTTTCAGTGCTTTTATGACTCTCTAAAATTGAAAAGATTGCTGAGATTCTTGTCGTTTTGAACTCATTAAAATGGCTGCGAAACGATATCTACCCAGTATATGTTTACCCCTTTTTCGGGCTGGGGTGGATTATTATGAAAAATGAATACCTTAGCCTATCGCGACTAAGAGGTTCTCTTAGACATAGTTTTCTACCTTTTCGGATCTGTGAGACTACTTACGAAAAGGGAGTGCTGGAGTTTTATTTTCTGCCTTCTTTTCAAACTCTCTAAACATGAAAAGATGTCGAGTTCTCCCCTTGTCAGACTCGTTAAACCCTGATGACATCGGACTTCGTCACCATGACGTTATTCGAGGTCTTCCTTCCTAGGGCTTGTAAAATGTACTAGGATGGATTTTTCCGAAGGAAAAACTTACATTGCAAGCATATGCTATCCCCTTCAAGCTTGTTTTAAAAAATAATTAGGGTACTTGCTAGAAATGGTGGGGGGAAATGGAACCAAGTTTTAGCTATGTTGGCACTATGTTGCTCTTGAACATGGCACTTGTCTACATTCATGTCGGGTTGGGGACATCTCATTTCGTCATTTTTGCCTCCATGGGTTTGGGTAATCTCTTTTGACCTCTCATCTTCTCTTTGACACGTCATCATGACCTCAGATCCTTTGATGTCAAATACTACCAAATCCAGTGCTGTGTCACTGATATGTTCAAGAGAATTTTTCCTTTGCAGTTGTCAACCTCCCTCTGATTCCTTGTTTGTCCTGATTCACTTTCATCCTGTTCCTCTGTCTCGTGTCAATGATGTGGGAAACATTATGGCCCTCCTTCGACCAAGTCACTTCCTGTCAACTTCATCTCATTATCTAGGAATTTGACATAGAGACTCCCTTCTGGTACCTTGAAGCCTGCATGCCTCAATGGAAGGTTTTTTCGCATTCGACGCAAGGTTCACATCATTGGCCTTCGATCGAGTGATTCTGCGGGTGTTTGACGTCAGATCATTATTCACATTTCGTAGATTTTACCTTTCGTACCTTGAGGACCATCATCATTATTGGTGGTTTCTCTCGCGTTTGTTAACATCTTTCATCATTGGCCGGTAATCAGACGATTTTCCTGCATGTTCGACTTCAACTCATATATTTTCATGCTTGAAATTGTACTTATTCGGGTCAAGATGGAGTGCAAGACCTTGGGTTTTTTCTGATAAAATCCAGGCTGCAGATCTTTGTGGATTATCATGATTCTCTTGATTGGATGGCTGCGACCATACCTGAGTCTATTTGTTGATCCTTACTACTGGATGGCTGCGTCCATACCTTGGATCTCAGTTTTTATGTACTCTATTATGGATGGCTATGCCCATACCACATATTCATGTACTACAAATATCAGTTGTATTTGTAATTGTAGGTTTTCCAACATCGCTATTTGGTTCGAACGCGTTCTCATAAAGAATTTCACCCCTCCCTCTCTCTCAGACCTCATACTTTAGGGGGAATTTTTTACACATCATTTTTTCACTATCCTTGCAATCCCCAAATCACACATTGGAGGGTAATTTCTATGACTAATAAGAAGTGTCATGCCTTGCAAAGACCATCATTGCATCCCTTTACTCTGTTGACAATTCCTTGAGCAGAGCTGTAAAAACCCTTGTTTTTGCCTTAGCGCGAGTAGCCAGTTACACCAGCGCGCCAATTGGGAAATTTAACAATGGGCCCGTGCTAGTTGGCGCTCTGTGCCAGTTAGACACCCACGTCAAGCTGTTTATGGAATTTTTTTTAAAAATAGAGGCGAAGATTCCACTTCAACCACCTTAAGGATGAGTCATTGGGAGTGGTTGAATTGATAAACCACAGACTCCCTCCTTTAGGTTTATGGTTTCCACCTCTTATGGGAACTCCCTAAAGGATAGGCCTCCCTCCCACCTTTGTGGGGATCCTAACCTCCTCCTTTTCCTCTATAACAGAAACTATCTCTCTTATTACAAGCTAGCTGAACTTGGAGAATTAAACATATTATAGCTGAATTACTAGAGAAGATAGAATAAGAAGGAATTGCGTTGAGGAAGCTTGAGTCCATGAATTCTGAGAGAGCTTGAGTCCATGCCTTCATCCCGTCCGAATTCCCCAACGAACACCTGAGACACGCTTCGACTGAACCCCGCTGGAGGAGACTGCAACGTCAAAGCATTAGTTGTAACTCTTCCTTCTATTCAATTATATACATGACTATTTTTTGGTTCCACTGTTATGTTATGATGCTTGTTTAATACGATATGTTTAGCCCTCTTTGATTGGCTAATATTTATGAGTGAAACGATTATGTCGTATGTTGTTCTTGTTTCTTGTTCTATGTGTAGGTATCCAAGCGCAATGGCGAAAGGATTGTGACTTGCTGAGGCAGAAGTGAGAGGCCACCACCACTACAGTAACAACGACAGTGCTAGACTCCAGGTAGGTCGATCTACCATATCCTTTGTTCATTCATTAACTAGGAAGCAACACTTTAGTGTGTCCCCTTGTTTCTAGACCCACCCTAGGGCTAGAGGGATCATCTTTGTCCACAGAGAGGATTTACCTGCATAACAGAAAGTTACGTCCCTGGGAAGTTGATGTACCAATTTACCCAAACGGGGCCCATAGTTTTGGTGCTTCATCTCCTAGGGTTAGGTTTTTGTATGTTTATGGTTTTCCATTGTTTCTCAACAATAAATTGGCCTTCAAGCCTCATTATAACACAGTTCAGAGGCATGTAACCACCACATCTCTTCTTAAGATAATCTACTAGTGCCCTAGATAGTTTATTTCCATTATCTCTGTAAGAATATTTTAGTCATTTTTTATTAATGAAATGAAGTTTTATTTCCACTGCATCTCTGTGTTTATGTATATTTCTGTATTTTATTGCGTTCCTGCATAAATCTGAATCATACATCACATGAAATTTCACTATGGTTGGAGCATCTCATGCATAGGTGTCACCATGTTGATCATAGTTGTAAAGTTAATTCCTTCATGGTTGATAATGCATTGGTTGAAATCAATGCTTTAAGGTAATTTCAATTTTCTTATTTTACAGTATAACTTTCATTTATTACAAAAATAACATGCTTGAAATGAATTGAATGTGGCACACGAATATGGTTATGTATTAAATGTGTTATGTTATGTGTTGTTGGTTATGTATTTGATGTATTTTACATAAATCTAAAGTTAAATTTTGATGTTTAATAAATATTAGCTTCTAAAATACTTGTACATTTGTAATTGTTGGAAATATTAAGATGGGGTGAATCAATAATTTTTTCAATTATTATATCGTGCTAATTAAATATTATTTCACAAATGAGAAGCACTAGCACCACATCACAAGAATAAAAAATAACTTAGATTAATTTATTTATGAAATAACAACGAGGACACCAGGGACACCAATCCTTTTTACAAGCTTAAAATTAGGACTCCAATCCATTCATAAACCAAAGGCTCCAACTTGGTTTAAGAAAAACAACCCTCTTTAGTAATTATAGCCACCAAACACTTATAGATATAACTCAAACAATGATTCAAAACTCTATCAAGATAGCTCCAAAGTACTATTTCAAGCTGTCTCTAATTGCTGCTCCAAAATGGCTTAAGGAATGTCTCCAAGTGCTGCTCCAAAGTAGCTTCAAGGGGATACTCCAAAGTGGCATTAAAAAATTTAAGAAAAACTTCGAGGATATCTCCAAAGATGGTCCCAAAATCAACTCAAACTGTTCTCTGTAAGTGACTCAAGGAAATATCAAATCAACCACTGAAAATATACCCAAACAAAGCCCCCCAAAAAGGTATGAATTCATGCCCTACCGAAGTAGTTATAAGTTGAGATATAGGGTTGAACAGGCTGAGTTGCAAGGGTCACAATTATAGGTCTAAATAGGCTAATATGCAAGGGCAACAATCACAGGTCTAAATAGGTTGAGTTGCATGGGTTGAAATTACAGTTTTGAATAGGTTGAGTTGCAGGGCTTAATTGAGGTTGAACTACATTGAATTCTGGGGTAGAAATAGGCTGAATTATTAATGAGAACAAGGTTGAATTCAAGAAAAATAAATAGCTCCAAGAATATTCCAAAAATTGACCATGAAGCCCTCCAAGAAACCTTAGTCAATAGCATAGTGTCTTTAAGAGATGCTCCTAAAATATGCTTCTAGGTTCATAAGATATGAACCATCTTTTTCCTTGTCTTGTTGAATGATAGGTTGAGTTGCAACGGTCACAATTACAGATCTAAATAGGCTAAGTTTCAAGGGACACAATCACAGGTATAAATAGGTTGAGTTTCAAGGGCTAAATATCTAGCGCTGAATAAGCCGAGTTGTTGGGCCAAATTGAGGTTGAACTAGGTTGAATTCTGGGCAGAAATAAGCCAAATCGTTAATGAGAGCAAGTCTGAATTCAAGACAGATAATCAACTCAAATTCCTCTTGTCTCTTGTTGATTGAGTTGTTTTGGTCAAATGGGGGAAATCTTAGCCTATTTATAGGTATTGTTGCTCATTAAACATGGCCAAACTATCCTATAGGAGGGTGAGTTGACAAGGTCAATATAGGTTTTTTTTATTCTTGAAAATTTTGTTTTTCTTAAATGGAGAGAAATTGGAGGGTTAGAGGAGAATATGAAATACTTGTGAAGGTGAACTATAACTGCTCCCCTTGACTTTGTGTTGATCTTCCTAACTTCATGTTCTCCGCCTTTGTCATCAATATCTAACAGGTGTTCTACTAGGATGCAAGAGAGTTTACACCCATATTTTGACAAAGATATTTAATTGCTTCTCGATGTAGGGGTTTAGGGAATATGTCTTCAATTTGTTCTTTAGTGTTGACATATTCCATTTTGATATTTTTATCAACAACCTATTCTCAAATAAGGTGGTACTAGATCATCATATGTTTTGATTTTGAGTGCATGATTGGGTTTTTGGAGAGACTGATTTTGCTAGTATTGTCAAAAAATATGGTGATAGGATGATTTATTTCCATTTTGATATCCTTCAACGCTTTATAGATTTTTGCATTTGTAACACTAACAATGTAAACTATCAAACGGGAATTGTACCGAGTACTAATTTTTTTGAGATAACAAAAAAAATCTGATTTCTTTTCACTCTTCACTGGTGATCGCACACATTTCTTTACTTGTGATTTCCCATGGTTTATTCGTGGAAAATTTTCAATCATGTCATAAAGGTGGGTTGGTTATCTTCTCGTTCAATGGATTCAAACCAATTACTAAATCATTAAAGCACAATTGATTCATACAATGACCCTCCTGAGATGCAAACACATTTTTCATGGATAGTCACAATGTTGATATAAATGTTGAAGGACTTGAGTTGGCCAAAGAGGCGTTATTTGGATACATAGACATGGTTCAAAAAATTCCTCTTGCTAATTTGACCAATATTGAACAGTTGATTGCTTTGGTTAAAAAAATGTTGGATGACTCCAACAGTATTCATATTATGGATTATTATTTCACGTGTGGGTCAGGTGCTTTTGAGTATTGTTTGAAGATGAAGAAGAGTTTCCTGAACCCAAAGAAGAGAAGAAAAACAAGAAAAAAAATGCAAGATTGGAAATTGGCTTGAATATAGATGTAGATGAAGATGAACCATTTCAGTTGAACAATTGAACAAGGGAGATCACCCTCACTCAAACAATGCATGGTTTTCCAGGTTTGTTGTGATGCATTTGTTTTCAATTTGGTTTTAATATTTATTAGTGTATTAAATGTATTTGATGTACGATTGTTTTTTTGAATATGTTCTTGTATGTTTGATAGACATTGAGGATATGTTTGTTGATTTGTCTAATTTTTCCAAATTGTCATTTAAGGTGAGTAAATAACTCCATGCATTTGCAGTCAATATATGTAATGGGAGATAAATTTCATGGGGTTTTCCATACTTGCATTTTGCTTGCATACATTGGTGTCTAAACATGAATATGATATATAAATTGGAATAAAAACAACGAAAATGTAACAAAATTTGTAGAGGAAATGCACCGAAATTGTAACTAAACATGTAAAACACAATTTTACCAGTTTTTCGTAACTACTCAATGCTAATGGTGATATATTGTTGGAGAATATTATATATTATAACATCAAATATTATGCATTTTCTAACTATGATTTTCCATACCAGTGGTAATGAGTGTCAACAACAGTGAGCCAATGTGTCAGCAACGGTGAATGGGAGAATGCCAACGCCAGTGAGGGAGTTAATATCAGCAAGAACACAAGGTTCAATCTGAATATGAGAATGAAGTGGGATTTTAATGAATATTGTTGATACAATAATCACTATGTCTTGCTTCACTAGGACAAAGATACCCTCATGTTTCCATAATTCATTCCAACATTCAAACTCTTTTTTTTTAGGGTATACGACTTTTTATATATCCTTGTCTAAACAGAAAATATACCAAAATATCATATTCTTCAACAACCTTTCATGCTGCCATCCTCTTCCTTATATATATTAAGAGCTTGTAAACCATAAACCACCTTCAATAAAATCCTCTCTTTCACACAAGCCATCTCCATCTAAAACTGCGCTGTGAATCATTGATGGCCACAATGTGGTCAAGGTTGAGCCAGTCAAAATGTCCAGCCCCTTTCACACCTAAGGGTGCTTGCTTACATAGACAAGATTTAGCATTTTTCACATTTGGCATTGATTTATTCTTTATTTGGAGTTTTATGATCCTCCTTTACACATTTATTCTTTAAGCGAAGAAAGAAAAACAAAAATGGATATTCCAATTAGCTTAGGACTAATTAGGAATGTTACACCGCTTCACTTTTTGTGAAGCCCAACCTGGTGAAATAGCTGTCAATCGGAGTGTACCAAGCACGAGATTCTTGCTTCAGACCATACAATCCTCTCTTGAGTCGACGCACATACGACTCACTACTAAAGATCTCAAAACTTTCTGGCTATTCTATGTACACTTCTTCCTCAATAAATCCATTGATAAACACAATTTTCACATCCATCTGATGTATTTGCCACCCCATCTGCGCTAAGAGAGCAAGGATAGATCTAATCGATGATTATCTCGCAACCGGTGCAAAAGTATCCTCATAGTCAATCCCCTCAACTTGTGAGAATCCTTGGGCCACAAATATGGCCTTGTACTTCTCCACACTCCCATCTGCTGCCCGCTTCACCTTATAAATCCATTGAGATCCATCCACATATTTTATGAATAGTCTTGGGATAAAATCCCATGCATTGTTTGTTGAGTCTGAACTTTTCCCATTTTTGATACCTATCCTAGACCTTGCCTCCCTTATTTTTGAACCCTTTTCACTCTTTAATTATACCTAGTTTGGCTATGTTATCTAGTTTTGGCTAAAAAGGGTACCATAAATCTAAGGTATGTTGAATTATCATAAGAAGTGTCATTTTATCTAAATTTAAGTATTATTTGAATTAGTTGTGTCTTTATTGAATTACTACTCTAACTAGTCTATAAATCGTGCGCAAATTTGCTAGATTCGAACAGTTTCGCAATTCTTGCAGACAACTCATGCGGCTGAGATTCCTGCAGAAATTCCAGATTTCCTCTAGATACACCAATTTATTACAACCATCTTAATTACCTACAACGAGATTAATGGTTGAACATGTTCCACTCATCTCCAGATTGAGTAAAGACATGGGTTTTGAAGGGAATTTGCTGCATATGGAAGCTGTCCTATTCATTGTTTCAAATCCTCTTTTGCAACCACTTAAACTTCCAGATCTTCTCTCGTGCCCACATGGAGAAACAACTTCAGCCACATAATAGGAATCATTTAATCCATGCTTCCAGTCATGGATTAGAATTAACAGACTTGTCAATTTGTATCTGTATCATTGGCTGTAGGCTGGGAATAGTGATCTACTTTTTTCAAGCCAAATATGAGCTTCAAGAAATGTATAAATTAGATGTATTTTGCTTTGTAAGAGGTTGGGTTGAGATTGCTGCTGATAACAAGATATCAGACTGTACTTGACTGCAAATTCTAGATTAATAAAATAGTCTATGTTCTGTTTATCTTTATGAGCAGCTTCTTCGAATTTTGAAGGAGTTGTGAGTGAGGGAGGGCCCCCTTTGCTCACAACTCTTGCAGCATAGTGTGTGTGTTTTATTTATGCCTTAATAATTCCTGTATATAGCTAGTGATTTCTTTTTGCATTTCCTGCAACAAACTATTAATTGGTTAAGAGATTTAATTCTTTATATTAATGAGTTCTTTTCATTTGATCAATGTTTGGATTCATGCTCTTTAAGTTGGATTCTTTATTACGATTTATTTATTATCTTTTCCTACATCAATATTAGAAAACTCAAGTGCTATAGAGGGATGATATATGCCACTCCATAGCCATTGCTGCAAAGTATTGATACAAGAAGGAAGCATGAGTTGTTGATTGTTGTTTGATCTTTATATTTTCATGATCAATATCAACAATCCTAAGTGTTGTAGAGGGATGATACATGCCACTCCATAGCCATTGCTGCCAAGTATTGACATAGGAAAGAAGCATTAGTTAATGTGTGTATAATTTATTAACACTTGAAGTAATCAACCTGCATATACTTTGCACTGCATCTCATCAGTTTACCTTCTTGGGTTTACAATTCATGATTAGCAAATTATAAGCATATAATTTGACTCAACATTTTGGTGCTGTTGCCAGGGAGGTGCTAAGGGATACTGAAAGTGTTTTAGTTTTATTTTGTTTTTTAGGACTGGGCGAGTCGAAGTGCAAAGACGAAGGGAAAATCCCACACACCCATAGAGGTTAGACTCGCCAAAGACATGTCTTGATTTTTTGGTAAGTTTTAATTTTGTTTGAATATTAGATGAATAGGGTCCAATATTTCCTACATTTTTTCGTGGTGGTGTGAGAACTACTTCATTTACTAATACACTAGCAAGAAAAAGGAAGTCTACAAGAAAAAAGGCAGTAAAGGAAGAAGAATCCGAACAAGAGGTCTGTAGTCCGGAGCAGATTGAAAATTCCACAACAGAATTCTCTGTTGGAAAGTCTTCCATTGCTGCCCATCTCAAGTCTCCCCTTACAAGAAATACAACATATCTGCTCATTGGTCAGTTGGAAGAGGAGTTCCTTGTGAACCCTGTTAAAGAGCCATAGTTCCATACCATAACTCTGAGGAATCTATAGCCTTCCAAAGTCCCACTCTTTCTTGGACTGATATGGATTATCTAGAAGGCATTGGTGAGACTGAGGAGAAACTAGTCACATTTGAATTTCCTATTAAGGAGATTAGTGGAGCTACTCAAATGTAACAAATTTCTCCCTAAGCCTTGCCTAATTTTCGTGGTACTTCTAGTGAGGATCCATATGCCTTCATATTCTAATTTGATGTGTTGTGTCGGAGCTATGACTATTCTTCCAATGCTCAGAAGCTGAAGTTGTTTCCTGCTACATTAAAGGATGCAAATTTTAGGTGGTTTATGGGGTTGGGGTCAAACTCCAGACCTTAGAGAAGAGATTTTTGGGATGAATCATGTTATCACAAAAATGTACTTGATTGGATGCTTATCAAACAACTCAGTGTAACTGTTTCAAACTAGCTTTGGACTTAAGCTTAGCCTCTTTAGTCTAAGAGGGCTCTCTCAAGGGGGTTTTATGATATTGAATAGTGATGGTACTAGATGGCTAACTCTATTGAAAATGTAACTTCTTTTTTATGTTTGCAGGTTGAAAATAATGAAGGCTTGCTACCATTGGGCTTATGGAGTCAAAAATCAGTAGTTTCAGTGGAAGGGTTTCTTGACATGGAAGATGAGGCATATAGGGGCATTTAACAGAGGCAACTTGCACATAAAACATAGAGCAACACAGTCATTTCATCACTAAAGGAAGTCAGAGAAAAAATTATGAATTCTGAGGAATAGAGATGAAATCTATTGCAAATGGTAAAAACATAAATATATAGATCAATAAGACATTAAAAACCCCATGAGAATCTCAGGTCTATAAAAAATAAAGTCACTTTGTATGACAACCCTGCAACCTTTGGCAGAACTACAAAAAACTTGTTCTTCTGAATATATCCAAAGTAGTTGGGTCTTCATTTAATAAATTCATGTCCATGGGCTCATATCTAAGGCATTGAACACCTTTTTTGGTCTTCTTCCTTGCAGCCATGGTGATTTTATACCTTCTCAGCCTCGCTTGATTAGTGACACCTGCAACTTTTGAAAATGCCAACAACCAGCTTGGCTTGGTGAAACAACTCTCCAGAACTCAATAACATGAAAAGATGAAGCGGAGAATGAAAAAAGACTCAATTGGGTAATGGTTTAAAGTTTTGATGACAACTCATGCCTTAATCATGACTCATGCATGCTAAAAACAATAATGATGACCTCAGACATGACCTTTGTACCTTGATTTAACCCTAACTGACTCGAATGACATCCACCCTAACTCTTCTAATCATGGACTAACACCTTGCACCACATTTGATAAAACAAACATAAAATCATTTTTTGTAGCATGGCTAGTTCATTTTCTGATAGTTTCGCTACGAAAATATTAGGCAGTTTCATAGTGAAAACTACCATTTTACAGTGTAAAACGCTAAGAAAAGAAGAAAAACTGGCTAAAGTGTCCTTTTTGAAATCAAAATCTTGGGAAATGAAATATGTCAGCAAATGATGACTGATGGGACATGATGTAACCTATATGGATGTAGGTTTTGAACCTTAGGATAGGTTAAAGATAGAAAAATTTAAATTTTCCTATACCAACTTGTGACAAATGAACTCTATGACCATGTCAAATAATGTTTCACTTTTTCTGAGTGATAACAGTGGCTCCACTTGGGATGGTGTGCCCCTATGGTACACCAAAGAACCTGTAGTTCCAGTGCTATCCTTCTTCTTGGAAATAAAAACTTTGAAATTTTCCAAGCTTCCTTCAAACTCTAATGACCTTCACCTCAGGATCAAGCTTGATGATTACTGCTAAAAAGCCAAATCTGTACATACTGAAAAGATGCTCAGTTTACTTGATCTTATTCACACACACTTGTACCTACCCTAACAACTGCAATCTTCATGTTTGATTCAAGCAACATGAAACCTCCAATAGAGCCAGTCAATGAGTTGATCTGACATTTGAACCCATTGACTGCATTTGAATCAAATGCAAATTGGATACTGGAATGACCACGACAACATAAAATGGGTACGATTTTCACAATGAAAACATAATTGGAAATTTGGACTGTAGAACTCTTCCATGTAGTCGACTATGGGATCATAGAGGACATAGTCTGTTTGATAATTCTTAGGACATTCTGTAGTTTTAGACAACTTATATATGCTTTCTTTAGCAACATAACATTTCACTTGTGTACTATCAAACTCATTTTCAAGAACAATGCATTCCTCCTCAACCTCAAAAGAAAAAGGTAGCACCACCTTTTCTTTGTATTTTGGCATGATTTTTTTTTGAAAAATCTGATCTTGACCATGAAGATCATAGGACGAAATTTGATCTTCTAAAACTTCAATGTATTTCTCAATGTTCTTAGCAAATTCATCCAAAAATTGAATCTTATATTCTGACTTGCACTCAAATGAATTTAAATAAGAAGACAAGGTCGAAGAATATTTTTCATCCATTTCCTCATTAGTGTGATCATTATTCCATTTTTTAAAACCTTGAATGGAAGGAGAATCATCCACCAACTTTGTTCTTTCCATCCATGTTTCCAAAAAAATAAGCCAAAAATCTGCAAATGACTTAATAGATCTGACTGGAAATATTTCAATGTGTTATCACTCAGATTTTCTTTGAAGTTGTTGGGAAGAGGAAAGGGGTCCGAGGTAACCACAAACCAACTTTTAGGTACAGAATCTAGCCAATCTTTACCCAGAGAGGGCTCTCTCTTTAAAATTTAGCTTTGTTTTGAAAGATATTAGGCTAGTTATAAAGTCTAGGGATTTTGATTGAGTTTGGATGATGGAATTCAATAGCTAAGGGTAAGATTGAGTAGTTTAGGCCATTGGGCTAATGGAGTAAAAAATATGGCTTAACTGGATTAAGTTTCTTAACAAAAGATGGTTTCACAGGGCAAGGTAATCAAATAGGGAAAAATTATAGATCTAAAGTGAATGGAATGAGCTCGAAATGGATGAAGGGCAATTAAGAATCCTTCAACATTTTCAAAAGAGGGAAACTTGGATGATTATTAATAAAGAGCAATCAAGAATTCTTTACTAAATAACCAAAATGAATAAACTTGAAAACATGAGCAATTAAGAATTCACTGTTTAAACTAGTTCAGAAGAAAACATTTAGAATAACAACGATTAAAAACAGATTGCACTTAAGCACTTTTTAATTTATTCCTTTTCGTTAATCATTCATATATGAAACACATATGGTATAATAAACAAATATAAAAACTTTAAACATAAGAGATAGATGACTTATTGATCCGTTGTCTAACACATGAATCCTGTAAAAAGTCTTTTGCATCAATTCCTCATCCAGCTAGCCATATGAAATTTGTCCAACAACACTTTATTCCAAAGTAATAAATGTTACAACAAAGTCTAAGATTCCACCTCTCAATATTCCAATTGAGGGAGTATTTATACAAAAATTATAAAAAATATCTCATAAAAAATTGAGATATAATCTAGGATGACTCATAAGTATTTTACAACAAACTAGAGACAGCTGGTCTCGTAGATAAGAGAAATGATAACTGATGTTGTGCTGTTTCCTTCTTTTGAGAATGTGCTAGAGGCAGGCCCTATGATTTGGCTTGTTGCTGTCCTCTTTAGTAACTCTGTGCTGGCTACTCTGTTTTACTGAGACTCTTTATCTGCATTGATACACTTTAACCTCTGTTTATCCTTTTATCTTTCTTATCATGACTTACTCTAGTAAATAAGCAAAAATTTATGTAAAGATAATATTTACAAAAGTTCCAACATTTCTTCCCACCATTTAGCTTCCGGTATTCTGGTTCTTTGTAGCTTCCTTAGAGTTTCATCTGTCTCTGTATATTTGAAGAAAGTAGGTTGGATTGGGAATAAATGATTTACCTCATGCTCGAGATAAAACAAATTTTCCAATCTGTCATGAATATTTTTGCCTGTAGGCAATGCTACTACTGATGAACTAGTTGAGGAACTGGCTTGATTGTCAGCATGCTTGTTCAATTTCTCAACATAACTTTCAAGGTCCATTAGTTTATCCTCTAAAACTAAAGGACTGGGAAATCCTTTATTCAACAGAATATCCAATCTTTTTATGAAGGCATGGATATCTTCTTGCATATCAGAGCATCTTCGTTCTAGATTCTGCATGAGGGTTCTTTTAGTAAAATCTCTTTTTATCTCCAAAATTGTTCCTGTCCTGTCTTGAATGCTGAGTTCTTCAAGTTGATATTTATTCTTAGTATTCAAAAAGTGTATAAGTTCATTGGCTTCTTCCGACATGTTTCCTAATTCTTCTCTTGATTTTAGAATTTCTTCCACAGCCAATTTAACTAAATCATTCTGTTCATACATTATTTGAATTGAGGGCCAGACATCATTTATTGACTGGATGATGTTGTCCCAAAGAATTTCTTTTATTTCCTTTAAAGGTCTCTCCAATGTGAGATCCTTCTCCAATGCTTTAACCAATTTTTCTAACCTGTTGACCTCTCTTGTTTTCTCTGCAACACTAATCTTTGAGAGATCATATTTCTGTTCTAATGTGGTGAATTGTACCTTTGTTCTTTGGAGCTCTGTCACTTGGAGTTTCAATTCCTCCATTGACTTTATTAATTCTTCGGTACTTAAATTTGAAGTATTTCCCTGTGATAATTCTTTTGGTTGACCTCTTGTAGATACACTTGTAATTACTTCAAGCTCTTTTTCAGTTTCATTAAGTTGCTCATTTAGTTTCAAGAGAAAATCCATTAATTCTTCTTAATAGTTTTGCTTTATGATTTCTACAATCTGTGGATGTCTTGAGGTTGGTAACTTCAGTTGCTTTCTCAATGCTACAATATCATCATCTTTTTTCTTGATCAAGGCTTCTATACCCTTGACATCTTTGGGGTTATGACCCAATCTAATAATTATTTCCTCCAAAGTCTTTATTCTGTTGTCCTTAGCCTGAGAAGAGGCTTTTTCAAGCTGCAATTGTGCATTAGTATTCTCCAAAGAATCCTGTAATTTATGGGTCATCATTGATTTATTAGTCAGAGTAGAATAAATCATTTCACCTGTTTGTTTATGCAGCTCAATCTGATCTAAAGGATGAATATCCTTAGCTATGACTTCAAAATTAGTTCTGATATAATCTGCAGCTGTTTGAGGCTGCTGCACTTTGGGTTTGAAGTGACTCATTACCATCTTACCCTGCTGGATGTCATAAGCTGACATCAATCTTTGTTGATTCTTAGGAGCCATTTTCAAATATTGATTGTAAACTTGAAGTCTTAGTGGATCATTTCTGGCCTTTATATTTATGAATGTCCTTTTGATATCCCAGGCATATTTTGCTGGTGGTTTGAAAGAAGATACTTATACACTCTGCTACCTTTGTAGCTCCTTTCTCTGTGAAGTAGTGGATGTCCCACTGATTGTACATGTTTGTTGACTGCCTAGTTCTTCTCTCCTCTGACTATCAGGGATTTCATGAACAGATTCTACTTCTGGAAGAGGATTTAATTTTTGTCTTTTAACATCAGGTTGTTCTGAAGATCCACTGATAGGAGTAGCTACTTCAACATCTCTTTTCTTACCTTTTTCTACATTTAGAGGAGTTTGCAAAACTGAAATTTCTGCCTCATTAATTTGAGTAGGAGAAGTTTGTATTTGGCCCTGTTATTTAGAAGTTTTAGGCTGTTCTGTCATTTAAAATTTCTCTGTAACTTTTATATCAGCCTCTTTCTCGTTCCCTTTAGATGCTACTATGGTTAATGCACTGATTTCCTATAAATTTTGTTGAGAAGTCCCAACAGAAGAAGGACCAATCCCTAGTCTTTGCACCTATCCAAAAGAGTCTAGGTCAAGTATTTTTTCAAGGTCTTTCATAACATTTTCAACACTGAACTATTCACTATCTTGTTCTATCAATGTCGCTTCCATCCATTCATCCATATTGGCATATTGTTCAATTTCTGGGATTCTATTATGAATGTATGGTGACAATTTGTTTTTCATCCTTCTATCACAAATAAAGCTGTTTGGGTCATAAGGTACCCAATAGAATTTTTTTTGTAATTTGAGATAGTCTTCTAAGATTCTTTTAGCTTCTTTTCCAGCATCCCTAGAGTTACAGACAAAGGGACCTAATTGACTCTTAATTCTGAGTCGAGCCTTTTTCTTTGCGTTGCAAAAATGGACTATGTCTGAATTGATCATCTGCCTGAAATACTCTAAGGCAAAGAGCCTCATTGGGACATATTTTGGCAGCTTGAAAGGGCATAACTCACACCCATATATTCTGATTTCTGTGTGTTTCTGGTATATGTACCAATCACCTATCCTGTATTGCTTTGAGAGTTGGAGAATTTTCTTTATGTCACTATTGACCCTAGGAGGGGAGACTCCTGTTAACAAGGTGGTTGCAGGATGCACAAATAGGTCAATGAAATCGTTATAAGAATAAGGAGAATCAGAGGAATTATGAGTGGTAGCAGACCAGAAGATTACGGACCTAGGATTTCCTTTGGCATCAAGTTTCTTGACCTGGAAAGGGAAACTTTCTGATTGGTAGTAAAGGATGAGATGGTATATAACGGAGGAATACTTGAACAATCTTTCATTCTCTAATCTCATGAACTAATCATGGATTTTATCTGCAATGTAGGAAGAAAAGTCATACTTGACAGCAGGGGGCTGTCCAGGGGTAAAAATTGACAACAATACTAGGGTTAATTGGTCAACATATTCACTAGTATTGAAACCCATTATAGAGGATATCATATTAAAAATAAGTTTGCCCACATTAGTGAAAAAGGTATAACCATAAGAGGGAGGGCCTTTGGGCTGATGTTATAGCAACATGAAGGTTTGGCAAAGGCGATTTAACTCTTCATGGGATAAATTGGCTGATTTCTCAAGTAATTCTCCCATGGAAAGGGGAGTCAAGGCTTGACCAGGTTGAAACTGTAACATTTCGTTGATATTCTGAGCAGTTATTGGAAAAAGGATGGTTTGACTCGGGGACAAAACTGCTCATTGTTTGGGATCATAATTTGCATGGCAGTAATTGATTATCTCAAGAAAAATGTGGATTGAAGGGAGAAGATACATGGGAATATTGGATTCCCGTAGTCCAAAAGTGTTAGAGCCGTTCAGGTGGTTATCTCTGCAGTGGCAAAAAATTTGAAGAGGATTTTCACTGAGGACAAGGTCTTTAATTTGGAAATCCATATCTACTAAAGGCAGATAGTCTAAATCTCTGTGAGGGGCATTTAGGGGTGCGACATTCAAAGCCATAGGAATTTCCATTTCTGGTTCTTGTGGATTCAGAAATGAATTCGGGTTTTGATGAAAAACGGGCACAATCACAGGTTTGGGAATGCAATTGTAGTTTTGGGATTTGAGGAATGAAATGAAGACCAGTCTTAAACCCTGTTTTAGTTTTTTCGTGTGGAATTAAAACAAAAACCAGGATTTTACAGAGTTCAATAGGAATTTGGGTAAATACTTGTTTTCTGGGAAATAAACAGTGACGAAAACAGGTGTTGACTGTGGCGGATGAATTCTGGAATACTTGACTGCAATTTTCCTCAGCAAGGTAGCGGTTGGCAAACTTCGACGGTTGATTTTGGAATTCGTTGCATGGAACACTGGTCACTGTATGAGATAGTGAAAATGACACGGGTTCATTTGTTTTATTCACAAAGTCAAAGGTTGGCGGGTTTTTATTTTTTAATTTTTAATGGATGACATCGGCAAGTACGGTGGTTTCGTCACGGGAAGCAAGTGGTAAACGATTTTCATCGCACAGCTTTTGGGGAAGGGCGGTTTTCAGCGGAGGGCGAGCGATTCCACACGATAGACGACACGTGGCGCGGCACTATTCAGAAAACCGCTTGGCCATCGCGCATTATCATTCGGATGAGGATGCACAGCGATATGAATGATAGCCGTAGATCTTAGATTGATCGATCGAACGGTTGTCAGGAAAGGAAGATGACGGGGAATCAATAGGGCGGGCCCAATGTGATTAAGTATGAATTAATCGCATCGCGGGCAATTATATTGGTGAGGAGTGTTTTTAATTAACCGTGAGGGTTAATTAACGTATTTTAAATGTGGCGGGGATGTGGGTTTATGATTTGATTAAATAATCAACATATTAAGGTTATATTTCAACCAACGGGGTGGGATATATATTATTTGAGAATTTTATTATTAAAGCAATACGAGAAAAGGGGAAATTCGCAGGGATTTAAATAATAAATTAGAAATTAATATGGAAAATGAACAGAAGCGCTAAGTGTAAAACATCAAGGTAATGTATTTAACTTATGCTTTTATGAATAGGGTTTTTATGAAATATTGCATAATTTTCATAAGTAAAATGGGATTTTACTTAGGAAAGGATTTTTTAGAAGTGAGTGAATGTTATGATGAATGATTTTAAGTACTTAGGCTTTTTCAATTATTGGGCCGAGGGTCCGGTCCCTCCAAAAGTCAAGGAAATGCCTTGAGCCCCTCTAATTTTCAAATACCTTAGTACTTAGGGGAAATTAGTGAAATGTTTAGGAAAAAATGAGAAGGGAAGTTAATAATTCAACTTTGCTTTGCTTGAAATTATTCCAGTGTAGTGTTTGCCTTTGCACTTGTGATGAAAGTAAAGATTAACACATTTAGAGTCATTATCCAACACATGTAATTTTGCAACAACATCTACCTACCCTACCTACTTTACCCTACCATTTTTTCTTCTTTATTAGGGTGCACTTAGACTGGCAAACCCTTATCACACTTTTTCTTTTACATGTGGAAATCTATCTAATTCTAACCTTATTACATCCAAGGGCTCAGATTAAGCTGTTTAGCTCCTTTTATTTACTCTACCTATCTACTTATCTGCCAAGATTAAACAGTTTGGTCAGATTTTATTCTCTATCTCTAAAACCTAACATTGAAAAATGAACTAGCCAAGCTTAAACTATTTGAATGTTCATCAATTGTGGCATAAGATACAAGTTGCACACAATTTGTTTATTTACATAAGAGCAAAAAGTAGTGGCATTTAGACTTGCACACTTTCCTTGGCCTTTATTTTGGTGGGGTTCATTTTCTTTTACTTTTTTGGCCATTTTTATTTTTTCACCCTTCGATTTTTCCTTTAGGATATACCCTCTTTACATTTTTTAAAATTTTTGATTTTTTGACAATATGGAAAACCTTTGCAACAAGAGAAGGTATGAACACATTACATAGCTCATCAAGTCAATCATGATATATGACATCTATTGGTATAGGAGTCTAACACTGGCTCCACTTGGGGATGGCTTTTCCTGGTGAAAAGTCAATAATAGCAGGTCAGTTGTCCTCAGAGTGATTTTGACTGAACCATGGAATCTTCTTCTGCTTGTTACTTTATTGTATGTATGACAATAATACTTTTGAAGCTTATGGCCTTCTCCTCGGGCTTCAACTCTGGTAAGTTACTATCCACTCAAAACTGAAACATTACAAAGGATATAGTATGTACATGTTAAAAATTAGGATATCCTAATAAATAAGATCAAAGTAATGTTTCAACATTCGACCATTAACTGGTCCTTCTTCAGTTTCTGTACCATCCAAGTTTTTCAGAAAATAAGTATTATTTCCTTGTAAAGAATGAATAATATAAGGTACTTTCCACAGGAAATCAAACTTCCCATGTTTTCCCTTATCCTCTCTTCTGGAATCCCATCTTAAAACTTTGTTTCCCAGTTGGAAATCTTCTGCCTTGGTCCTTTTATCGAACTAGTTGAGGAATTGGCCTGATTGTCAAAATGCTTGTTCAATTTCTCAACATAACTTTCAAGGTCCATTAGTTTATCCTCTGAAACTAAAGGACTGGGCAATCCTTTATTCAACAGAATATCCAATCTTTTTATGAAGGCATGGATTTATTCTTGCATATCAGAGCATCTTCGTTCTAGATTCTGCATGAGAGTTCTTTTAGTAAAAACTCTTTTTATCTCCAAAATTGTTCCTGTCCTGTCTTGAATGCAGAGTTCTTCAAGTTGATGTTTATTCTTAGTATTCAAAAAGTGTATAAGTTCATTGGCTTCTTCTGGCATGTTTCCTAATTCTTCTCTTGATTTTAGAATTTCTTCCACAGCCAATTTAACTAAATCATTCTGTTCATACATTATTTGAATTGAGGGCCAGACATCATTTATTGACTGGATGATGTTGTCCCAAAGAATTTCTTTTATTTCCTTTAAAGGTCTCTCTAATGTGAGATCCTTCTCCAATGCTTTAGCCAATTTTTCTAACATGTTGACCTCTCTTGTTTTCTCTGCAACACTTATCATTGAGAGATCATATTTCTGTTCTAAAGTGGTGAATTGTACCTTTGTTCTTTGGAGCTCTGTCACTTGGAGTTTCAATTCCTCCATTGACTTTATTAATTCTTCGGTACTTAAATTTGAAGTATTTCCCTATGATAATTCTATTGGCTGACCTGTTGTAGATACACCTGTAATTACTTCTGCTGTAGATGCTGGAATATTAGGCTGCTTGTCTTTTAATGCCTTTTCAGGCTCTTTTTCAGTTTCATTAAGCTGCTCATTCAGTTTCAAGAGAAAATCCATTAATTATTCTTAAGAGTTTTGCTTTATGATTTCTGCAGTCTGTGGATGTCTTGAGGTTGGTAACTTCAGTTGTTTTCTCAATGCTGCAATATAATCATCTTTTTTCTTGATCAAGGCTTCTATACCCTTGACATCTTTGGGGTTATGACCCAATCCAATAATTATTTCCTCCAAAGTCTTTATTCTGTTGTCCTTAGCCTGAGAAGAGGATTTTTCAAGCTGCAATTATGCATTAGTATTCTCCAAAGAATCCTGTAATTTATGGGTCATCATTGATTTATCAGTCAGAGTAGAATAAACCATTTCACCTGTTTGTTTATGCAGCTCAATCTGATCTAAAGGATGAATATCCTTAGCTATGACTTCAAAATTAGTTCTGATATAATCTGCAGCTGTTTGAGGCTGCTGCACTTTGGGTTTGAAGTGACTCATTACCATCTTACACTGCTAGATGTCATAAGCTAACATCAATCTTTGTTGATTCTTAGGAGCCATTTTCAAATATTGATTGTAAACTTGAAGTCTTAGGGGATCATTTCTGGCCTTTATATTTATGAATGTCCTTTTGATATCCTAGGCATCTTTTACTGGTGGTTTGAAAAAAGATACTTCTACACTCTGCTGCCTTTGTAGCTCCTTTCTCTATGAAGTAGTGGATGTCCCACTGATTTTACATGTTTGTTGACTGCCTAGTTCTTCTCTCCTCTGACTATCAGGGATTTCATGAACATATCCTACTTCTGGAAGAGGATTTAATTGTTTTATTTTCACATCAGGTTGTTCTGAAGATCCACTGATAGGAGTAGCTGCTTCAACATCTCTTTTCTTACCTTTTTATACATTTAGAGGAGTTTGCAAAACTGAAATTTCTGCCTCATTAATTTGAGTAGGAGAAGTCTTTATTTGGCCCTGTTCTTTAGAAGTTTTAGGCTGTTCTGTCATTGTAAATTTCTCTGTAACTTGTATATCAGCATCTTTCTCCTTCCCTTTAGATGATACTGTGGTTAATGCACTGATTTCCTGTAAATTTTGTTGAGAAGTCCCAACAGAAGAAGGACCAATCCTTGGTCTTTGCACTTGTCCAAAAGAGTCTAGGTCAAGTATTTTTTCAAGGTCTTTCATAAAATTTTCAACACTGACCTGTTCACTATCTTGTTCTATCAATGTCCCTTCCATCCATTCATCCATATTGGCATATTGTTCAATTTCTGGGATTCTATTATGAATGTATGGTGACAATTTGTTTTTCATCCTTCTATCACAAATAAAGCTATTTGGGTCATAAGGTACCCAATATAATTTTTTTTGTAATTTGAGATAGTCTTCTAAGATTCTTTCAGCTTCTTTTCCAGCATCCCTAGAGTTACAGACAAAGGGACCTAATTGACTCTTAATTCTGAGTTGAGCCTTTTTCTTTGCGTTGCAAAAATGGACTATGTCTGAATTGATCATCTGCCCGAAATACTCTAAGGCAAAGAGCCTCATCGGGACATATTTTGGCAACTTGAAAGGGCATAACTCACACCCATATATTTTGATTTCTATGTGTTTTCGGTATAGGTACCAATCACCTATCCTGTATTTCTTTGAGAGTTGAAGAATTTTCTTTATGTCACTATTGACCCTAGGAGGGGAGACTCCTGTTAACAATGTGGTTGAAGGATGCACAAATAGGTCAATGAACTCGTTAGAAGAATAGGGAGAATTAGAGGAATTATGAGTGATAGTAGACCAGAAGATTACAAACCTAGGATTTCCTTTGGCATCAAGTTTCTTGACCTGGAAAGGGAAACTTTCTGATTGGTAGTAAAGCAGAAAGTGAATATGAAGAAATCCTTGATGGATCTTTCATTCTCTCGTCTCATGAAATGATCATGGATTTTATACGCAATGTATGAAGAAAAGTCATACTTGACGAGCGGGGGGCATCCGGGGGTAGAAATTGACAACAATACTAGGGTTAATTGGTCAACATATTCACTAGTATTGAAACCCATTATAGAGGATATCATATTCAAAATAAGTCTGCCCACATCAGTGAAAAAGGTATAACCATAAGGGGGAGGGCCTTTGGGCTGATGTTCTGGAAACATGAAGGTTTGGCAAAGGCGATTTAACTCTTCACGGGATAAATTGGCTGATTTCTCAAGTAATTCTCCCATGGAAAGGGGAGTCAAGGCTTGACTAGGTTGAAACTGTAACATTTCGTTGATAGACTGAGCAGTTATTGGAAAAAGGATGGTTTGACTCAGGGACAAAACTTCTCATTGATTAGGATCATAATTTGCATGGCAGTAATGGATTATCTCAGGAAAAATGTGGATTTAAGGGAGAAGATACATGGGAAGATTGGATTCCCATAGTCCAAAAGTGTTAGAGCCGTTCAGGTGGTTATCTCTGCAGTGGAAAAAAATTCGAAGAGGATTTTCACTGAGGACAAGGTCTTTAATTTGGAAATCCCTATCTGCTAAAGGCAAATAGTCTAAATCTCTATGAGGGACATTTAGGGGTGCGGCATTCAAAGCCACAGGAATTTCCATTTCTGGTTCTTGTGGATTCAGAAATGAATTCGGGTTTTGATGAAAAACGGGCACAATCACAGGTTTGGGAATGCAATTGTAGTTTTTGGATTTGAGGAATGAAATGAAGACCAGTCTTAAACCCTGTTTTAGTTTTTTTGTGTGGAATTAAAACAAAAACTAGGATTTTACAGAGTTCAATAGGAATTTGGGTAAATACCTTTTTTCTGGGAAATAAACAGTGACAAAAATAGGTGTTGACTGTGGTGGATGAATTATGGAATACTCGACTGCAATTTTCCTCAGCAAGGTAGCGGTTGGAAAACTTCGACGGTTGATTTTGGAATTCGTTGCATGGGACACTGGTCACTGTATGAGATAGTGAAAATGATGCGGGTTCATTTGTTTTATTCACAAAGTCAAAGGTTGGCGGTTTTTATTTTTATTTTTTGATGGATGGTGTCAGCAAGTACGATGGTTTCGTCACGGGAAGCAAGCGGTAAATGGTTTTCATCGCACAGCTTTTGGGTAAGGGCGGTTTTCAGTGGAGGGCGAGCGATTCCACACGATAGACGACACGTGGCGCGGCACTATTCAGAAAACCGCTTGGCCATCGCGCGTTATGGTTTGGACGAGGATGTGCAGCGATATGAATGACAGCCGTAGATCTCAAATTGATCGATCGAACGATTGTCAGGAAAGGAAGATGACGGGGAATTAATAGGGCGGGCCCAATGTGATTAAGTTTGAATTAATTGCACCGCGGGAAATTCTATTGGTGAGGAGTGTTTTTAATTAACCGTGAGGGTTAATTAACGTATTTTAAATGTGGCGGGGATGTGGGTTTATGATTTGATTAAATAATCAACATATTAAGGTTATATTTCAACCAACGGGGCGGTATATATATTATTTGGGAATTTTATTATTAAAATAATACGGGAAAAGGGGAAATTTGCAGGGATTTAAATAATAAATTAGAAATTAATATGGAAAACGAATAGAAGCGCTAAGTGTAAAACATCAAGGTAATGTATTTAACTTATGCTTTTATGAATAGGGTTTTTATGAAATATTACATAATTTTCCTAAGTAAAATGGGATTTTACTTAGGAAAGGATTTTTTAGAAGTGAGTGAATGTTATGATGAATGATTTTAAGTACTTCGGATTTTTCAATTATTGGGCCGAGGGTCTGGTCCCTCCAAAAGTCAAGGAAATGCCTTGAGCCCCTCTAATTTTCAAATACCTTAGTACTTAGGGGAAATTAGTGAAATTTTTAGGAAAAAATGAGAAGGGAAGTTAATAATTTGACTTTGCTTTGCTTGAAATTCTTCCAGTGTAGTGTTTGCCTTTGCACTTGTGATGATAGTAAAGATTAACACATTTAGAGTCATTATCCAACACATGTAATTCTGCAACAACATCTACCTACCCTAGCTACTTTACCCTACCATTTTTTCTTATTTATTAAGGTGCACTTAGACTGGGAAACCCTTATCACACTTTTTCTTTTACATGTGGAAATATATCTAATTCTAACCTTATTACATCCAAGGGCTCAGATTAAGCTGTTGAGCTCCTTTTATTTACTCTACCTATCTACTTATTTGCCAAGATTAAACAGTTTGGTCAGATTTTATTCTCTATCTCTAAAACTTAAAATTGAAAAATGAACTAGCCAAGCTTAAACTGTTTGACTGTTCATCAATTGTGGCATAAGATACAAGTTGCAACACAATTTGTTTATTTACATAAGAGCAAAATGTAGTGGCATTTAGACTTGCACACTTTCCTTGGCCTTTCTTTTGGTGGGGTTCATTTTCTTTTACTTTTTTGGCCATTTTTATTTTTTCACCCTTTGATTTTTCTTTTAGGGTATACCCTCTTTACATTTTTTAAATTTTTTTATTTTTTGACAATATGGAAAACCTTTGCAACAAGAAAATATATGAACATATTACATAGCTCATCAAGTCAATCATGATATATGACATCTATTGGTATAGGAGTCTAACACAATCAACTGTTTGCATTTCCCTTGAAATGAATCATAGAATAAGATGATGAAAATATCTTCATGTCTAACTTTAAGAAGCTCAGTAAAGTCACGAAATCCGATATATACTTCAAGGTAGAACTCAAATATTCTCCATTAAATTTGGAACATTCCTTAAAAAATATGCATCCTTGGGAAAAGGATTTGGGAAACCATAAATTTCTGAAAAATATACACATGCATAACTTGAAACAAGAATGGCAACATCTGAGTTCTTCATAAGTCCAGTGGAATCACCATGAATCTTTAAAAAATTGAATTCTTCAACAATGGAGTCGCCAAGGTAGTTCTGCAGCCTCAAAAAATTCTGAGCTCCTGCTACCTCCAAGAGTTCAGCTTCACTTTTTTTCACAAAAAATTTGGGAAATTAGTCTTCAGAATCTTGGCAGACACACCAAAATGTTATCACAAAATTGTACTTGATTGGCTGCTTATCAAACAACTCAGTGTAATTGTTTCAAACCAGCTTTTGACTGAAGCTTAGCCTCTTCAGTCTGAGAGGGTTCTCTCAAGGGGGTTTTATGATATTGAATAGTGATGGTACTAGATGGCTAACTCTATTGAAAATGTAACTTGTTTTCTATGTTTGCAAGTTGAAAAGAATGCAGGTTTGCTACCATTGGGCTTATGGAGTCAACAATTAGTAGTTTGAGTGGCAAGGTTTCTTGACATGGAAGATGAGGTAGATATGGGTATTTAACAGAGGCAACTCACACATAAAACATAGGGCAACATAGTCATTTCATCACTAAAGGAAGTCAGAGCATAAATTATTAATTATGAGTAATAGAGATGAAATCTACTGCAAATGGTAAAAACATAAAGATATAGATAAATAAGACATTAAAAACCCCATGATGAATTTGCTAAGAACATTGTGAAAGACATTGAAGTTTTAGAAGATAAAATTCAGCCCTATGATCTTCATGGTCAAGATCAACTTTTTCGAAAGTTTTTCATGCCAAAATATAAAGAAAAGGTGGTGCTACCTTTTTCCTTTGAGATTGAGGAGGAATGCATTGTTCTTGAAAATGAGTTTGATAGCACACATGTGAAATCTTATGTTGCTAAAGAAAGCGTATATAAGTTGTCTAAAACTGTAGAATATACTGAGAATTATCAAATAGACTATGTCCTCTATGATCCTATAGCTGACTACATGGAAGAGTTCTACAATCCAAATCTCCAGTTATGTTCATTATGAAAATCAGGCCCATTTTATGTTGCCTTGGTCATTCCAGTATCCAATTTGCATTTGGTTCAAGTGCAGTCAAGGGGTTCAAATGTCAGATTAGCTCATTGAATGGATTTATTGGAGGTTTCATGTTGCTTGACAAGGTTTAAAACAACTAAGACTGCTAAATCTTATATCTTTTATTGGGGGTTTCATGTTGCTTGAAAAGGTTTAAAAGTGCAGAAATAGCGCATTTCAAAACTGTCTCCAAAAGGTGACCTCTAGCTGCAAAAACTTGATCTTCTACATGTAATGAAACCTATAAAGCATATTCAACCTCAACTTATGGTTCCTGTGGTGTTTCCTCCACATTTATGATCATTTGAGCAATGGGCTTCTCAACCACAGTCATCTTAAAACCTTTATTTTCCAGCTCTTCATGAATCAGTTCCAGTTGTTCTTGAAAGTATTTGACTTGGTCCTTCAGTGTCCTGTTCTTCTAAACACTTCCAATGCAGTTGGGTTTTCATTTAAAAAATTCATGTCCATGGGCTCATAGCTAAAAGTATATCACTAAACTAAAAGTATATGACTGTTGGCTATACCTTAAAGAAATCATCTCCTAATAGGACTCTAACTCCTATTTATTTCAGAACTCTACATTATCTTATGAAACAATTACATTTCAGTTACAAAATAAGCATCACATGCTTAAAAGATACATGATAGGTTCATTACCACTTTACATATTTAAGACTCTCCTAGACATGTGGAACATAACCCTATTTTTCAGGAATGCATAACCCTTATCTTCAAAGCGTTCTTTCGTTGATGACCTGTCTCCACAACACTTCATTCGAGTCATAAATATTTGATGTTAAGCTCCCATGACATGTTGGAGGTGTCCAGTTGTCCAAAACTATAATATTCCTAAATTAGCATACAACTAATTGGAATATTCAATTTTGATTTTGCCCTTAGATAAATGAATAAGAGGGTATGGAGACCCATAAATCTCCTTAGTAGGAATAAAAGACACTCCTAGTGTGAATGGAGGTCATATAAAAGCTGGATTGAATACCCTTAGGTGTGAAAAGGGGCTGGAGCATGAAGACTGGGTCAAATTTGACCAAATAAAACAACAATGTTATGGAGGAGTGGCAATAATGGTGGGACATCGCAGTTTTGGAGGGAGATTGATTACATGGAGGTAGTGATCTAATTGAGTGGGGAAAACGGTGAGAAGGCTAATAAATTATATAAGGAAGAGGATGGTAGCCATATGGGGTTATGTTTTAGATTATTATTTTATCTATGGTCTGTTTAGACTTGTTTCTCTCTTCAGATGTTTAGCTAAGATTGCAGTGTTGCTTAGCACAAGGTGTTCCCAAGCGGGAATCCCATCTCTTTCCTTGAGAGGCATCTTGGAGGAGTATTGCACTACATCTCCACACTCAGTCTCAAGGCCAAGCTACATATTTCTTCATTAGAGTAGTTTATGCAGAGTATTGTGCTGTGTTGCAGGGTGCAGCAGTGGAGAATTATATTGGGTGTCTTCAGAGCTAGTTTTGCAGTGGAGGAAGGTTTCCATCCATTGGAAGGCCTGTAAAGAAGCCCCTTGGGATTTATTAACATATTTGGCATCAGGCCAAGGAGTATTTATCCCCTACAACGTAGTTTCAGTCCAGATTTGCGTTATTTTAGGGAGGAGTTGCAGGGGTGGTTGTAGTGGTTGTTTTAGAGGGGATTTCTTCAATGGAGGAGCCATTATTTCATCCGAAGGATCTATTGGAGAAGAGCTGTAGGTTTCCACATCAAATTCAGCCATATCTTCTCATTTCTATTGTTGCAACATACCTTTTCCCTAGGGCTGCAACTTACATTGGCACATTGTGTGCATTTTCAGGAAACCCTCTTGGGTTGTCTTGGAAAGCTGATCTAGTGCCCAAATCTATATGTTTAGAATCTATTGGGGCCTATATCAGTATTTTTATATCATTGTATGATATCCAGCTATATTTATTCGTAATATGACTGCACTGTATCAGCTCTTCGATATTTTGTATTATAGCAGCAACTCATATTTGCGAGTGATTGTGTATGGGAGGCTTGTTTCCTCATTTCATATGATTTATGCCTCACTACCTTGTATTGATTTGCTGTCCTTACACATAATTTTATGGCTCTATATTGGTCTCCATTGTTGATGTGTTGATTTACACTGCTATTTCCATGTTTATGTGATATATTGCTGCTTTTCCCATTTGGGAATATTACAGTGGTATCCGAGCATAATCTTGGCTTAGCCTGTGTATCTCAGCCATTATGCTATCAGAAGAATAAGAAGAAGGAGAAAGTGATCAGAATGATGGAAAGAATGAGTTTTATCTAATCTATTTTCAAATCGAAGAAGGACATCACCAAGGAGGTCTAGCAAAGAAAAATGGAGAAAATAAGTGAAACCACATTAGGGTTTCAAGATGAGGAAGGTCCATGTACTTCCTATTAGCAAGAAGAACATCTGGTATTGCATAGACCTCTAAAGAAACATACTATGCCCTTTCCTTTTGAAGAAGAAGACAAGAGGCATGGAGATGGAGGACACTTAGATCATGAGATTCTAAGTAAGTATCTTGCAGAATATAAGTCTCAACTTAGAGATTTTAAGGAGAATCTAACTCTCCCACAGTTCATTCAGCTCAAAGAATAAATAAGACCTCGCAGCAATAGATTTCTATTGCCTACATTTGATGGGTCAGCCACATGTACAACAAAATCTTGGGGAATGAAGTTGGATGCATTTTTATTGCTACATCCAGTAGTAGAGAGAGAGGTTGTTGAGATTGTAGCACTGCACCTTGAGGGTGAAGAAAACATTTGGTGGTTCAGCCATTTGAGTCATGTAAAAGTGACTGCATATGCATATTTTACTCAAAGGTTGATCAAGAAGTTTGAAAAGAAGAAATAAGAGGAGAAGAGGCCTTCACCACCACTTTCTGCAAGAGCACTTGCATCAGAGAAAGAACACTTGCACCTTTGCAAAGCGGTCTTGATCTCTTGACATTTAGAGTCCCATGCACTATTCTGGAGATGCATGAGGAGGAGGAGACTTGTACCAGCGCTGATGTAGCCATAGAAGAGCAACCATCATCATCAGTAGTTGGGAAAGCCATCACATCGGAGGAAGGAACCATTGTAGTAGTACAAGACGTTCCCAAGATTTACCAAGCTATGAGCATATTTTCATTTCCTGTTATTTCAGCACATCATATGGAGGATTATGGAAACATGTTGTCAGGGAAAATGCATGGCCTAGGGTCAAAGCACATTGCTGATTTGGAGCAGCAGACTATCATTGCGCTGAGAACCCTTGATTTGTTCAAGGAGGAGGTATACAGTCGTCCTGGTGATTCATTGTTGATTTTCACACAACTTTTGGGGTTGGAGTGTATATTTTTGGAGGATAGGATGAGTATTGTCCTAAACAAGGAAATGCAGAACTACGTGTTCAACATTGAGCATGATATTAAGACAATAGAGGCATCATCATGGAGATCAACAATGCTGTCATTGAGCAGCAGTGATAAGTTGGGGGCCCAACCATTATTGGAGCATTCCAATGACCTTTCTTCATGTATAGCAGAGGATAGGCAGATGGTTGATGGAGGAAATCTTATGATGGATGACATCTTCCATTGTTATGATGGATACTTCTTGATGAGCACTTCACATTTTGATGAGAATTTTTTTCCTACAACTTATTTGGATCCTTATGGGGTCAACCTAGTCATTTGTGCGTGGTATTCATTTGGAGATCTCCACGAGATTGCATTTCAACATCCCATGAAATGCAAAGATAGAAATCTGATTTGGGAGGATGGTATTCTCCATTGGAGGGATACCAATTTTGAACATGATGATAGACACTCACCATTGGTTGGATGGGTGATGTTGATGAGCAAGAGGCTGGGAAGCCACTTGCAGATCTATGACACAGGGCAGCAGGAGGCAAGGCTGCATTGACTACTCTTGAAAGAGTTTGGTCATCCTATGACCCATTCTATTTCAAAGAGTATGTATGTGGAAGGGATTTGGCATGGCACTTGCATCATATGGTAGCAGGGAGTTTGGGTACATTATGTTGATATGGCATTCTTCATGTCAATCATCATGTTTTCACCTCATGATTTGTATGATGGAGGTGTGAGGAGGCAACAAGAGCTATTGTTGCTTTGGCTACCCTTGGGAGAGTATGGGCTATATTTTTCCCATACTTTGTAGGATGTTTTAGGAAAAGGAATGGTAGCAGGGAGTTTGGGTACATTATGTTGATATGGCATTCTTCATGTCAATCATCATGTTTTCACCTCATGATTTGTATGATGGAGGTGTGAGGAGGCAACAAGAGCTATTGTTGCTTTGGCTACCCTTGGGAGAGTATGGGCTATATTTTTCCCATACTTTGTAGGATTTTTTAGGAGAAAGGAATGGTAGCAGGGAGTTTGGGTACATTATGTTGATATGGCATTCTTCATGTCAATCATCATGTTTTCACCTCATGATTTTTATGATGGGGGTGTGAGGAGGCAACAAGAGCTATTGTTGCTTTGGCTACTCTTGGGAGAGTATGGGCAATATTTTTCCCATACTTTGTAGGATGTTTTAGGAGAAAGGAATGGCACAATCCAAGTGAAAGGAGGCTCCCTTTAGCCTTGAAGGAACTAGAGGTACTTCCACATAGGAAGGAGACTCCCACACATAGTAGCATGATGGTGGATGACTTTGGCATATGTCATGTCAAAGGGCAGAGTCATGGGATGGAAAGAGCCTTATAACTAAGGCCAACATCGCTGTCACTTGGGAGTATGTTTATATTGATGAAGTGTTCCAAGGGGAGTATGAGGAGATTTTGCATGGGAGGTCTCATATATGGACCTCACTTTCAACTTACTCACAATGCATGGTAAGAAATGTATTTCTATACTTATTGATAATTTCATAAAGTATTTTCATTCTTTCACCATCTATGTACAGTGCATTGCTCCACAAGAGGGCAAGACTATATTTGGGTTTCATGGTCATTCTAGGGCCAACATTTGTGATGGAGGTAGCCCTTCTTTGCATGAATTTGGGAAAATATGGTGCTATCCTAGTTATTCTCAGCTGATTTATAATGCCATTTACTACTTCATAGTAGATGAGAAAACATGCACAGGTAGCAACTTGTTGGGAGACAACTTGCCACATGATGTTTTAAAACAACAGTTGGTAAAATTGCGCTGTATCCACTGGAGAAACCATTGGTACCATCCAAACTTGCACATAACCTTCAACAATTTTTTGATTTGGATACCACATGGTGATCATGTACCATTCACTTTGTATGGAATGGTCTGGGCTCATGAAACTAGAGGAGGGGTCTTTGGAGATCCAGTTGTCCTTTTGTATCTTGAGGGCAACATTATTGCAGCCCAATATCAGCAGCAGCTCTACACTTTCCATAAGTGAGGAGAGAGACAGCATGGGGTAGGCCATTTTGTCTACCATGTTTAGTTATGCAGCCCACCTACATTGCAGGAGCCAAAGGTGGAGGAGATTTTTCATGAGTTGCCATGTTGGAGGGTGACTCACTTTTTGTGGATGATAGCTTGGGGGTGGAAAATTCACATGGGAATGACAGGTCCCGACATATTTCAGATTCCATGCCTCAAGAAGGCCTCTAGACCACATATAGTTGCTTCCATGGATAGCCCACTTGTTCATGATGAGAGCCATTTGGATTTTTCACCAAAGGCATACTTATACACTTGGGAGGAGCAACTTGGAGACTTATTGATGAGACAACATCTTGTTCATTAGAGGAGCTTATCACATGAGGATGCTACAGGAGGAAGAGGAGAGGCTCTTTAGTTTTATCCTTGCAGTTTCTTGAGGACAAGCAACATTTGGGAGGGGAGGACTGTGATATTCCTAAATTAGCACAGAACTAATTGGAATATTAAATTTTGATTTTGCTCTTAGATAGAGGAATAAGAGGGTATGAAGACCCATAAATCTCCTTAGTAGGAATAAAAGACACTCCTAGTGTGAATGGAGGTCATATAAAAGCTAGATTGAAGACCCTTAGGTGTGAAAAGGGTTTGTAGCATGAAGACTGGGTCAACTTTGATCAAATCAAACAACACTGTTATGGAGGAGTGGCAATAATGGTGGGACAATGAAGTTTTGGAGGGAGATTGATTACATGGAGGTAGTGACCTAATTGAGTGGGTACAAGGGTGAGAAGGCTCATAAATTATATAAGGAAGAGGATGGAAGCCATATGGGGTTATGTTTTAGATTATTAATTTGTATATGGTCTATTTAGACTTGTTGCTCTCTTCAACTGTTTAGCTAAGATGCAGTGATGTTTAGCACAAGGTGTCCCGAGCGGGAATCCAACCTCTTTCCTTGAGAGGCCTCTTGGAGGAGTATTTCACTACATATCCGCACTCATGCTCAAGGCCAAGCTACAAATTTCCTCATCAACGCAATTTCTATAGAGTATTGTGCTGTGTTGCAGGGTGCAACAGTGGAGAATTATATTGGGTGTCTTAAAAGCTAGTTTTGCAGTGGAGGAAGCTTTCCATCCATTGGAAGGTCTGTAAAGAAGCCCCTTAGGATTTATTGACATATTTGGCATTAGGCCAAGGAGTATTTATCCCGTTCAACACAATTCCAGTCCAGATCTGTGTTATTTTAGGGAGGAGTTGCAGGGGTGGTTACAATGGTTGTTTTGGAGGTGATTTCTTCAGTGGAGGAGCCATTATTTCATCGAGAGGATATATTGGAGAAGAGATGTAGGTTTCTACATAAGCTTCAACCATATATTCTCATTTCTGTTGTTGCAGCATACCTTCAGCCCTAGGGCTGCAACTTACATTGGCACATTGTGTGCATTTTCAGGAAACCCTCTTGGGTTGTCTTGGAAAGCTGATCTAGTGCCCAGATCTGTATGTCTAGAATCTATTGGGGCCTATATCAGTATTTTTATATCATTGTATTATCTCAAACTGAAGTTATGCTTAATATGACTGTGTTGTAGCAACTCTCTGACATTTTGTATTATAGCAGCAACTCATATTTTGGAGTGATTGTTTATGGGAGGCTTATTTCCTCATTTCATATGATTTATGCCTCATTGTCTTGTATTGATTTGCTGTCCTTATACATAATGTTATGGATCTATATTGGTCTCCATTGTTGATGTGTTGATTTAGACTGCTAATTACATGTTTATGTGATATATTGCTGCTTTTCCCATTTGGGAATATTACAAAAATTGCCATTAAGATGCTCCAAAACCTTCAAAAATAGCTCACTACGAAAATATGACAGTTTCGTAGCGAGCTTTGGTAGCGTTGAAAAAGTAGCTTCTGCACCCAAAAAATCTGCTCCTTTGCTGTTCCATGGTGTCAATCAAGTCATGACACATCACCACCATCAATCTCCCTCCTTGAAAACTACAAAAAGTGACTTTAGAGGCAAAAAGGCTGCTACAGGTTTTTTCATAGCGTTTTCCTAGCTTTAAGCCTAGGAAACACTATAACATTGTGTAAAAGTGCAGAAATTTCACATTTCAAAACTGTCTCCAAAAAGTGATTTCCAGCTACAAAAACTTGATTTTCTGCATGTAATGAACCCTATGAAGCATATTCACTCTCATCTTATGGTTTTTGTGGTGTCTCCTCCTCATTTACAATCAACTGACCAATGGGCTACTCAGCTGCAGTCATCTTCAAATCTTTCTTTTCTAGCTCTTCATGAATTAGGTCCAGTTGTTCTTGAAGGTCTTTGACTTGGTCCTTCGGTGTCCTGTTCTTAGAATGTAAGTGAAGGTTTAAATTTCTGATGTGTTTTACCTCTTTTCTTAGTGGTTGTCTACTTTATCAGTTTTTCTATGTTGTCCAAGGTCTTTGAGACACTTGTGACTTGATCCTCCGAAATCTTCCTCATCTGTTCAAACTGCACACTTTCAACTCTATGTTTCTTTGCCTCTTTCCTCAAGACTGATATCTCTTCACTTGAATATTTGAACTGTTCCTTAAGGACTTCAACTTCTGAATTCTCATTAATTTTCTCTTTGCCCTTCTTTTGTTTGATGATTAATTCTTATTTTGTAGGTGAGGATAGGTCTATGATGCTTGGTGGCGCCTGAGTAGTTTCACTGACCTTCTGGGCTTCTTTGATTCTTTCTAAGACCTTTCTTGCATGTCTTGCCATTGGTTTTCTAGCTTGAAACATAAATCCATCATCATCACCTGCAAATTCTAACTTCTTAGCTGTTTTTCCTTTCTTAAGCTTCCTTTCTCCCTCATTTATGTCTTCAGCTTGGACTATGGGAGTTTCTTCAATATCAATAGCATGCAAGATGTCCTCTAAGTTACCCTTAGTGACTGTTTGGCTCCTTTTAACCCTCTTGCTACCATGTTTGCTAACTGTTGGATTTTGTTTTGTAGGTGTAGCTTTTGGTGTATCAACCTTCTGTAAAGGCTCCGTCTCCATGATCACTGGTTCTAACTGCTCTGCCACTGATGGTGATGTAATATCTCTAGGTTTGGGTACTCTTTTAGGAGTGAAAACATCTACTTCAAAACCATTAATGAACATAGAAGATGACCAGTCTCTACCTAATCTCTTTAAATCCTCTAACACCAACAAATTGATCAAACCATGATGAAAGAGAGAGGTTTCATTTCCTTCTGTTTTAACATGAACCTTATCTGACATTTTAGCTAAGCTTCTGTATAAGTAAAAGGGCAATTTAAGAGACCTCTTACCCACAAAATGTAGTAGAAGCCTAAGGTGATAGGAATAGACCATGTGAAACCTCCCTTCACATGTGAAGTACTTCTGAATGATCAGAAGCAGCTTTGAGTAGTTTTCCTTCATGTAGCTCATTGGAATAGAATTTGTGAGATCAATTCACTATGTTTTGGCTTGATAAATTATTTGCAGTCCTTCATGGTGAACTTGATGCCTTTAAACCATTATTCCCCTCCCCTAGGGATTCCTGTTGCTGCTGCAATAGTCTCTGGTGTTACTGTGAGGTTTAGCATTCCCAACTTCGACGCTATCCCATTGAAACTAATAGAAAACTCTTTAGAAACCTGCAAATGACAACCCTGCAACCTTTGGCAGAACTACAAACAACCAGTTCTTCTAAATATCTCCAAGGCAGTTGGGTCTTCATTTAATAAATTCATGTCCATGGGCTCATATCTAAGGCAATGACCACCTTTTTTGGTCTTCTTCCTTGCAGCCATGGTGATTTTATACTTTCTCAACCTCACTTGATTAGTGACACCTGCAACTTTTGAAAATGCCAACAACCAGCCTGGCTTGGTGAAACAGCTTTCCAGAACTCAATAGCATGCAAAGATGAAGCAGAGAATGAAAAAAGACTCAATCGGGTAATGTTTTAAAGTTTCGATGACAACTCATGCCTTAATCATGACTCATGCATGCTAAAAACAGTAATGATGACCTCATAAATGACCTTTGTACCTTGATTTAACCCTAACTGACTCGAATGACATCCACCCTAACTCTTATAATCATTGAATGACACCTTGCACCGGATTTGACAATTCATACAAAAAAACCATTTTTCGTAGCGTGGCTAGTTCATTTTCTGATAGTTTCTCTACGAAACTATTAGGCAGTTTCATCGCGAAAACTGCCATTTTATAGTGTAAAACGATACGAAAAGAAGAAAAACTGGCTAAAGTGTCCTTTTTTAAATCAAAATCTTGGGAAATGAAATATTTCAAAAAAATATGACTGATGGGACATGATGTAACCTATATGGAGGTGGGTTTTGAACCTTAGGATAATTTAAAGATAGAAAAAATTAAATTTTCCTATACCAAATTGTGACAAATGAACTCTATGACCACGTCAAATAATGTTTCACTTTTTATGAGTGATAAAAACTCAAAAGGAAGGGTAGAGTATTGAAGATTTGGTAGAAATGTTCCAATATAATTTGCAGAGATCTAATATGAATCAATTGGACAAAGAGACCAAGAGAACCATTTTTCTTAGGGCAATCAAACCAGAATATATGGAGGTCTTAAATCTAATGGGGGTAGGTGATGTATCGAAGTTGAGTTATGATGATGCATGTGAGCTTTGTAAAATATATTCAAGAGGAAATTCCAAGGTTGGAGGAGGACCAAGAGATACTTCTTCCAAGCTTGTCAAATTAGTTGCTGGAGCCGGAGTAACCAGAGTTGAAATGGGTAATTTATTTGAAAATTTTAAAACTAATATTCTTAGCACTTTATCTTCACAATTAAATGTTTTGCAGGCTAAGAAGAGACAGGAGAAACACTATGAACTGGAGAAAGCCTTGGCGGTGTTTTGCTCCAAATGTAGAAAGAAACATGCTCTAAGGGAATGCCCTGCTGATAGTATCGAGGTATGTCGAATTTGTGAGGTTGAGCATTCCACTGATCAATGTCCTCCTCTTCTTGAAATTAAAGCAACATACATAGAAGATCAAGGAGCTGTCAATGCAATTTATGCAATGGCACCTCAGAGGCTATGGAAGCCACATCCTGTAGGTATGTCACAGTTAAATTTTCAATTTCCTTATGCTCAAAATCAGATGTGGAATATTTCAATACCCTGGAAACCTTGGCCTCCTCAACAACCTTCATAGGGGAACTATTCTTATCCTACTACACAAAGTTCCCCAACTCAAAATTTTTACTCATAGGCCACACCATAACAAATGATACAACCACAAAAACAGCCCCAATTGACTTCCCCACCAAATCAACCTTGTCCCACACAACTTCCTGCTCAACTAGTGTCTAATCCCAATAATAAAACCGCCTGATATGCTCACAACATCGGATTGGTCACTTATCCCACTTTTCCTACCTACTGTATTGCACCTCAGCCACTGCAGGAAGTTTCTGACTCTGTGTTACAGGAATTTCTTACATATCTGCAGGAAATATATGTTCCTATATAGTTGTAGGAATTACCTGTGCAGCTGCAGAAAATCAACCTTAGGTCGGGAAAGGTGGTGACTCAGCCCGAAAGAATTGAGGGGATTGTAGAGGACGATACCTTACAAATGCCTGAAGAGGAAACCACACCTGAACTAACAAAACCATGCACCTCAAGGCCACGAGAACCTTCCTCATCTCAAATAGTCCAACCTCCTTTTCCAAAGAGGTTGGAAATGGAAATTAAAACAAAACAACCTGAATTTGATCTTGTGTATGAACTGAGAAACATATGCATCAAGATACCATTACTGCAAGAAATAAAATACATCCCAATATATGCCAAAATAGCGAGGGAACTATGTACCAAGAAACCAGGAAAAAGAAAGAAATAACCTTCAACAATTCAAGTAGGTGGAAAGCTTGCAAGTTTAATGTCTACCGGATTTGTTACTGAAAAATATGAGGATTCCGGAATCCCTGTGGTGACCACCTTCATCAATGGATACCCCATAAAGAACATTTTGATTGATTTAGGTGCAACCATGAATGTGATAACTATGGAAAATTTATCTCATATAGGATCCTTTGACTTATTACCCACTCCTACCATGTTAGAATTAGCAGATAGGTCTAAGGTAAATCCAGAGGGGGTTTTAGAAGACATTGTCATCTCATTGGATTCTTGGGAGTACCTTGTAGATTTTTATGTTCTTCAACCTAAAAATAACTTGGGAGGGCACCCATTGATCTTGGGGAGACCGTGGCTAGCCACGGCTAATGCCTACATAGGGTGTAGATCTGGAAACATGACTATCACTCATGGGGCTGAAACAAAACATATCAACTTGTATCCCCCCGCTAAACCGCTCTTGAGATCAGAAAACACACATTGGGTTGAAGAAGAAGAAGAACATGATTTAGAAGGTACCCAACCAGTTTTAACAATAGCCCGAGCCATGAGTCTTAAGGAAAATTATGAGGAAGATCTGATAAATTGTTGTATTTCTAATCCTGAATTCCTGCAACATTTATAAGGATAGTCTAGTCATAATTCAGATAACATTACTGATCTGCAGGATTTTTATGAACATAGTTCAGCTTCTGAATTACATTCAACCCTCTTATTTGCATTTCCTACATATTCAATGTCTGAATGAGGGAGTAAGGTAGTGGAAATTTTTCCTGAAAAATATTTAAACATTAATTCTGCCTTAACTCATGAACAAGAACAACAATTAATTCAAACATTGAAAAAAATTTCAGATACATTTGCATGGGAATATACTGATATGAGGGGAATTCACCCAAACACATGCATTCATCACATTTACATAGAAGAAAATGCTAGGCCTGTGAGACAACCACAAAGGAGGACGAACACTTCTTTAAGAGAAATTGTAAAATATGAATTACAAAAATTGTTAAATGTAGGATTCATCTATCCTATCTCAGATAGCCAGTGGGTATCCCCACTAGTCATTGTCCCCCAAAAAAATGGTAAATGGAGAGTGTGTGTATATTACAAGGAACTAAACAATGCTACATTAAAATGTCATTTCCCTTTACCGTTTATAGACCAAGTACTGGATACTCTAGCAGGGAAAAGATACTTTTCCTTCCTAGATGGATTTAGCGGATACAATCAGATTAGGATAGCCCCCGAGGATCAGGAAAAGACAATGTTTACATGTCCCTAGGGTACCTATGCATACAAAGTATTACCATTTGGTCTATGCAATGCACCAGCCACATTTCAATGGGTGGTCCTTGGTATTTTCTCTAATCTTTTGCATGATTGCGTAGAGGTTTATATGGATGATTTTACAGTTATGGGTGATACTTTTGAAGAAGATTTGCATAATCTTGAAAAATATTTGCAGAGATGTAGAGAAACTAATATTTCGTTAAGTAATGAAAAATGTTTTATGATTATGATTGAAGGTATTGTTTTGAGTCATCATGTTTCTGCTGCAGGAATTGAGGTCGATCCAACAAAGATTGAGGTTATTGTAAAGCTGCCTCCACAAACCAATCAAAAGGGAGTTCGTAGTTTTCTTGGAAATGCAGGCTACTATAGGAGGTTTGTTGAAAAATTTACAAAGGTATCCTCTCCATTGTTTAAATTATTGACCAAAGAATATGAATTTTATCAAAATAATGAGTGTCAAGCTGAATTTGATAAAATCAAGGAAAATATTTCTTCAACACCTGTCTTAAGAGGCCCAGATTGGAATTTTCCTTTTCATATTTCCACTGATGCCTTTGATTCAGACATAGGAGTAGTATTAGGTCAAAAGGAGGATCCTGTAACCCATGCCATTTATTTTATTAGTAAAAACTTGACTCCTGCAGAACTGAATTACACGATAACTGAAAAATATTTCCTTGTTGTGATTTATGCTATTAACAAGTTTAGACACTACATTACGGGTTATGAAGTTTTTGTGCACACAGATCATTTTTCTATTCGTTATCTCATGAATAAACCAATCACTAATGGAATAATTAATAGGTGGCTATTGTTGTTGTAGGAATTTGACATCACGGTATTGGATAGACCGGGAAAAGAAAATTAGGGAGCCGATTTCTTGTCTAGGCTCAACCATGCAGGTGAGGATGTTCCTGTTAATGATGAATTTCCAGATGAAATTTGTTTTCCATCTTTGTTAAAATGCCTTGGTTTGCAGACATGGCCAATTATCTTGCTACAGGAAAGTTCCCACCTTACTTTTTATCTAATAAAAAAATGAATCATTAGGAAAAGTGCCGATTATTCTTGGATTAGGGGAGATCTCTTTTTTACTAGACCTGATTTGATTATCCACAGGCGTGTCAGAGAAGATGAGATCTATGACATCTTAAGAGTCTGTCATAATGAACCTTGTGGAGGACACTTTACAGACAAGAGAACAACTTATAAGATCCTTCACACATGTTATTATTGGCCTAATCTCTTCAAGGATGCAAAGGAGTATGTTTGGAAGTGTGATAGCTGCCAAAGAATGGGGTGACCTGTACAATCAGAGGAGATGCCTTTGTAACCACAGATTATCATAGAACAATTCGAGAGGTGGGATATTGATTTTGTAGGTCCCATCAATCCTACATCCAAAGGTAAGAAGTATATTTCGGTCTGTACTGATTATGTGACAAAGTGGGTGGAGGCAAGAGCGCTACCTAGAGAAACGGAAAAAGCAGTGGACGATTTTCTTTTCTCTGACGTTTTTGTAAGATTTGGAGTACCTAGGTAAATAGTTACTGATCAAGGTGCTCAGTTTGTGTCTAAGATTATGCAGGAAATGGTGCAAAAATATCAGATTACCCACCGTAAGTCCACCCCTTATCATCCACAGGTCAATGGGCAGGTGGAATCAACCAACAAGGTGCTGGAAACAATCCTTACCAAGATAGTGCAATTAGACAAGAAGGATTGGTTTGACAAACTTCTTGAGGCCTTGTGGGCTTACCGTATTACATGGAGGGGTACCACTGGCTTCTCTCCATATGAACTAGTGTATGGAAAACAAGTTCTGATGCCCATCGAATTTCAGATCAAAACCTTTAGAATGGAATCAGATTTGGGTATAAACCTTGATGAAGCACAACAACAGAGAATCTTGCAGCTCAATGAGTTAGATAAGATTAGGCAGGATGATTTTCAACATACTGACTTGATCCAACAACAAAGGGCTAAATGGAACAACATATACATCAAGAAGAAGCAATTCAAAGAGGGAGACTGGGCATTTTTGTATGATTCTAAATTTAAAAAATTCAAGGGGAAATTTAACACACATTGGATAGGCCCCTATGAGATTGAGAAAGATTTTTACAATGGATCTATTCGAATTAAAACCATTGATAATGAGAATGTTACCTTCTTGGTGAATGGGCACAAACTCAAGATATATAAAAAACCCCAATCTAAGGAGGAATATTTGGAAGGAATTGTGAAGAAAAAATAGCTGGAAATGGTATGGGAAGGGATCCTTCCTTCCACTATCTCTTCCTAATTTCCCTACTGATACAATGAGCTCACTTTGTTCCTCCTCGTGCTCAATAAACCATGATAGGAATGTCTATTGGGTGTAGGTTTATCCCTTTTTCCGAGCCCAATGGAATATTTACGGAAAAGGAACCCCCTGGAGTCTTCTTTTTCAGTATTTCAGACTCCCTAAAATTGAAATCTAGCGAGCATGGAATACCATTGGGCTCGTTAAAAACACAAGTCAGTAGATCCTTTTGGATCCTCTCAATAAAATTTTCTCTTCCTCAATTAATCTATGGATTTCTTGTGTTGGACTGATGTGAGATTTGTTAAGGCCCTCCTTCCAACAATTCTGGCCCATCGACATTAGCAAATTATCTGGGTGCAGGATTAGAGCCTTGTGATGCCTTGAAGATTGTATGCTCCAATGACAAGCTATCTTGCCAGTGGTAATGGAGAATCATCATGGCTTCTTTACTACTGGATCCTATAGGGGGTTCGACAACAACTCATATATTCACACTTGATAGGATGCATCCGGGTACCTTGGTCCTCACTTTCGACCCTGAAACTAAATAATATACCAATAACCATATGAGCATAAAGAAAACAATGAATTAAAGTACATTGGAAAAGAAGCAGCATAATACAAGAATCCAAGAACTGACCCTAGTCTTGGAAATCATCAAATAGAATAGTTAACTGGGTATATACTAAATGAAATCAATAACAGAATAAATGTAACCGCAAATGGGAACGTAGAATTTAAAAAATGAAATAGTAAGAACATTTTGATAATTTCCAACACAAGAATCAAATGGAAAACCTCGTAGGAACAGTCTGAAGTGAAAGATATAACCTGTTTTTACATAGGTTACGATTACAAATTATATAAATCAAAATCTAGATCGGGAGGTTCCACCGATACCGAAAGGACAGGTTCGAAGGAATTCCTCTCCTAAAAAACCTTAAACATCATTGAAAACACAATATTTTGACTGAAATAGAGCCTCCACATAAGCGCAAGAGTTAAGCGTATTTGACTTTCATAATCTAAAAATAAAAGCACTGTGCATATTACAACATGGTAAACTCGAAGGAAAAAGCCTAGTAAAATTAAGATTAAGCACACGATGAAGATGAAGAATAGTTGGTGAACCCATTTGGCTTGATACTGGAATGCTTGTAGGAGCAAAGGTGCTGTTAGCAAAAGGGAAGCCATATCATATTGACCTGAAAGAACAAAGGTCCGACTTGGTCTCCGAGAAGATACCTGCAAAAAAACCAATACCGAGATTGTTAAGTAATGATACTGTGATATTAAGTGGAGAACAAATTCAAGGGATCACTGAGAGTGAAAATCTTGGTAAACTTATTCACTTGTAGTGATGAGCCTTTGACCGATATGACAAACGTCGAGATGGAGAAACGAATAAACTAGAAAAATACAGAGGGGTAAGCTAAATAAAAAGAACGACCCATGAATCAACATAATTGTTAAAGGAAACAAACAGAAACTAAGACAACGTTTTCAAGCCAAGGGAGACATTACCTGTGTTGAAGAATCCAATTGGTCTGGTAATGTTTTGAGACAACGATGATGGCTAGAAGAGCCTTCCTAGTTCTTCCGCAGGGATTCCAACCATTCTTGGATAATAACTTGAGGCGAAATTAAAACCTTTCAATTATACCAACGTAGTTGGTTATAGTGCTAGCCGAAGACCAACTGCGTTAATATTTCTCATGGAGTAATTGCAGACCTAGCCGATGCCCACTCAGTGAAGAAATGAGATGAGAGGTTAAGGTTGTGGGGTATTATCGATGGTTTTCCTGCCCATAAAATTTGCCGTAGATCCGTGATGACATCCAAACGATGGGGTAGGTGGCCATCGAAAACATAAACCAAATCACTTAAAATCTCACAATTGGCAAGTGCATTAAATCGTCGGACGTGACTAGGACAGGTACTTCAATTCAAAACTCGAGATAGGTCCTTAATATATGCGAAGATCTCAGAATGTGTTAAACCAAAGTTAGATTTGTATAAAGTCATGAGCATATACGTGCAAAGGTAAGTTTAACAAATCAAGGATCAGAGATAATGAAATTATATATATATATATATATATATATATATATATATATATGGAATGTGTTAATCATACGTAGATTAAACCATACGATCATAGATAATATCATGGTGTTTAATTCATTATAGTTAATCGCTAAGGAAATAAATAATTTTTTTATATGTGGGATAGTTTAAGTGTTAGATTTTACAAGTGGTATCAGAGCAACGTTCACATGCTGGGACCCTAGGGATCACCTAACGATTTAAGATGTGTGTATACTGATGCATAGAAAAGAAGTAGCACCGCAAGGGACAACATGAGAAGGGGATCGACAAAACAAACACCTCGGAATACTGGGGAACCTACACCTCAAGCACAACCAGAAATGAACCCCAAGATGTGGATTCAATTGAGTGCAGATCAACACCAGCAGACTAGTAGACTGCTGGAGGAACAACAACACCAGACCATCATACTACTAAGTACTATGCATAAGTTGCAAGAGGAAATGGTCCATGTGAGAAGTGACAATGAACGTTTGATGCAGGAACAGGAAAGGATACTTAAGAGCCTTTCTGATAAGCGGAATCAAGGGGTGTTACAACCCAGTCCCGATTAGGGTATGCAAGAAGAGAAAAAATGACGAGACTAAGGACCAAACCACAGACATAATGGGCAGGAGTCCTTCACAGCGAAGCAACAAAACCAAAAACTATAATGAAGTAGAGTCTGGTAATGTGTCAGATCAACAAGAATTTAAGAAGCAAAAAGTGGAGCTTCAAGGTGAGTTTCAAAAAATAAAACCACCTACATTTGATGGAGAAGCTGAGGAGGTGGAAGAGGCTTGTTTGATAAATATTAATAAGTAATTTCAAGTGTATGAGTACAACAACAACCTTAAAGCCATATTGGCCATATATCAGTTGAGAGAAGAAGCCACCCTATGGTGGGAGGAGGTAAAGAATGTTCACAACATTGAAGATAAAGTTGTTACATGGGAATCATTCCAGCGATACTTTAAAGATAAGAATTTGAAAGAACGTTTTTATGACGAAAAATATAGAGAATTCCATGACTTGAAGCTGGGTTAGATGACTATGGACGATTTTATTACCAATTTCACCTCCCTATTAAGATATGTCCCATATCTCAGAGATGAAAAGGCTAAGGTTCAAAGGTTCCTGAGTAGTTTTCCAACCCACATGAAGGAACAAATTGAATTTGTAAATCCTAGGACCATGGACGAAGCAATTCGTAAGGCGAGGATGTGCTACCAACAATCCAAGGAAAAAGGGAAGTGGGAAAAAGTTGGCAGCAAAAAAAAGAACAAAAAAACAGTTCAAACTTCAAGGGTTCCAGAAGTGATAATTTTAAGAATTTTGCACGAAGTTCTGTAAGCAAGCAGTTTGGAAGAATAGAGTTATAAAAATCCTAACTTGAAGCATGAATTTTATCTGAATTTGACAGAAAACTTTGCTGTTTGCAGGTACAGTTGAACAACGATTTTCTGGTCAAGCCTCAACGTATACTCGATAGGAGATAAATCATGCTCCAGAAGTGAGTCATCACCCAGGTTAAAGTGCAGTGGAAGCACTTCAGCCTGGATGAGGCTATTTGGGAAGATGATGGATTTGTACGTGAGGCTTACCTAGAGCTATTTCTTGAGCTGGAGTGAAACACCATGGACGATGTTACTTTCAAGGGGGGAATTTATGACAACTGAATTTGGGATTACCTAGTTGTTAACTAGTAATATGACATTTTAGTTATTATTATTTTAAAGAGAAGACTAAAAAAATTATTGTTTCTGGAATTTTTTTTTTTTTTTGCTATTATGAAAATAAAATTGGTTATGGAAAAACAGTTCCATAAAAAGGTAAAAAGACTCATGGTAAAAGTACTCCAAGAAATGAGAGGTGGTTGGACAGTTTGAACAGTTACCTTTTCCTCTGAGAATAAAAGGCATATCCCAGTGAGGAAAAGGGGTTCTCTTCATAAACTAAGGGAAGAGAGTGAGGAATTTCCTAAGCTGGTAGAGACCAATGGAAACCACGTAGCGTTCCGGAGAGTTTCTGGTACTCACTGGACTTGGAGTCCTAAGGTCACAGAAGAAACCACTGTCAACCTGTACCTCTCAGGAGTGGAGCACAGGGGCAAGAGGAGGACGTAGTCGCCTCTCCTTAAGGTTGGGTGGAAATCATCAACAAGTAGCAAGTTGCACATACAGATAAGTTACAATGCATTCCGGTAATTTTTAAGGGAAATATTATGAAACCTGTACACAGGTATGTGTAGACTAGTACAAATAAACAATTCTGTGTATGTAAAATATATGGAAGGAATGAAATTATTTAAGTAATTTTGAAATGGTAAATATTTATGAATTATGTAAATATGTTAAGTAGAGTCTGTAAATTAGCTCTGAATTCCGATAGGAAAGACTGTAAAAGAAAATTGTTACATGATTAAAAAAAATGTATATGGTTACCGAGAGTAACAACAATAGTAACTGTGTGAGATTTATTTTGAAATAGTAAACTGTTAGAGTATTACATTGCAATGATTAAATTATACTAAAGCTAAGTACATAGGAATAGCACAGTGAAAATCGAGAAAATTAGTTTATCTTCTGAGCTATGTTAATTTAAATTATTAAGTAGTGAATTGTTGGTTCCGGCCATGAGGCGAAAACCTCAACCCAAAATGTGTTGTTACTCCAAAATGAACTATACTCAGACAAGATTTAGAGGTGGTTCGGTCACCTTAACCATATATGTAAAATTCTTGTTTTTTGGTAAAATTAATAGACAATAGAATACAACTGTGTAGTGTTAAAGAGTTTTGACCCCGAAACTAAATAATATACCAATAAGCATATGAGCATAAAGAAAACAAGGAATTAAAGTACATTGTAAAAGAAGCAGCATAGTACAAGAATCCAAGAACTGGCCCTAGGCTCAGAAATCATCAAATAGAACAATTAACAGGGTATATACTAAATGAAAACAATAACATAATAAATGTAAGCACAAATGGGAACATGGCCTTTAAAAAAAATAGTGAGAACAATTTGATAATTTCCAACATGAGAATCAAATGGAAAACCCCATAGGGAACTGTTTGAAGAGAAAGATAGAACCCGTTCTTACATAGGTTACAATTACAAATTATATAAATCAAAATATGGATCGGGAAGTTCCACCGAGACCGAAAGGACAAGTCCGGAGGAATTCCTCTCCTAACAAACCTTAAACATCATGAAAAACAAAATATTTTGACTGAAATAGAGCCTCCACATAAGTGCAAGAGTTAAGCATATTTTCCTTTCATAATCTAAAAAGAAAAACACTGTGTAGATGAAAGAATGGTAAAATTGAAGGCATAAGCCTAGTAACATTAAGATTAAGCACGCGATGAAGATGAAGAATAGTTGGTGAACCCATTCATCTTGATACCAGAATACCTGGAGGAGTAGAGGCACTGTTAGCAGAAGGGAAGCCATCGCATATTGACCTGAAAGAACAAAGGTTCGACCTGGTCTCCGAGAAGATACCTGCAAAAAAAACCAATAGCCGGATTGTTAAGTAACGATACCATGATATTAAGTGGAGAAACAATTCAAGGGATCACTGAGAGCAAAAATATCGGTAAACTTATTCACCTGCAGTGATGAGCCTCCGAGCGCTATGACAAATGCCGAGCTGGAGAAACGAATAAACCAGAAAAATACCGAGGGGTAAGATAAGTAAAAAGAACAACCCATGAATCAATAAAATTGTTAAAGAAAACAAACAGAAACTAAGACAACGTTTTCAAGCCAAGGGAGGCATTACCTGTGTTGAAGAATCCAATTGGTCTATCTATGTTCTGAGACAACAACGGTGGCTAGAAGAGCCTTCCCAATTCTTCCGCAGGGATTACAACCATTATTGGATAATAACCTGAGGCAAAATTAAAACCTTTCAAGCATACCAACACAACTGTTTATAGTGCTAGCTGGAGCCCAACCGTGTTAACAGTTCTCATGGTGGAATTGCAGACCTAACCGACGCCCAACTAGTGAAGAAATGAGACAAGAGGTTAGGGTTTCGAGGTATTACCGAGGGTTTTCCCACTCGTAAAATTTTCCATAGATCCACGATGACATCCAACAGTGGGCGATGGGGTAGGTGGCCATCGGAAACATAAACCAAATCACTTAAAATATCACAACTGGAAAGTGCATTAAATCACTAGACGTGACCAGGATAGGTACTTGAACCCAAAACTTGAGATAGGTCCTTAATAAATGCGAAGATCTCAGAATTTGTTAAACCAAAGTTAGAGTTGTATAAAGTCATGAACATATATGTGTAAAGGTAAGTTTAACAAATCAAGGATCGGAGATAATGAATATATACATATATATATATATATATATATATATATATATATATATATATATATATATATATATATATATATATATATATATATATATATAATGTGTTAATAGTTCACAGATTAAACAATACGATCGTAGATAGTATCATGGTGTTTAATTCATTATAGTTAATCCTTAAGGAAAGAAGTACATTTTTTTTTATATGTGGTATAGTTTGAGAGTTAAATGTTACATGTAAGATGTATTATTATTTTTGATGTACATGCACAAAAACTATACTTTAATACATATCAATTTTTTTTGGTGAGAAGGGATTGACATTTCTCATGACCTTCAAAGATAACATAATGGATAAGTCTATTTTTTAAAACTTTTATTTTTATTTTAATTTTTTATTTTATTTTTAACACTTTATTTAGGTATTTTTGCAAAGAATAATTTTATAATACAAGTGATTTAATGATATATTAATGATTTCTGAATTTTAATTAATTAAATTAATTAATTTAAAGTTAATCTAATTAATTATTTTTTTATAAAAGAAAAACCAACTTTACATTTAAAATAATTTGATTTAGCATATTTATGTAATTTTCACATTTACATTACTTATATTATTTTTTCACATGATAGCCTTTTATACCAACAAAAATTATTGTAAAAATTAACTCAAAGCTATATTTTAAAATTTAAATTTGTTTAAGCATACTTTGAGATGATACTTTATATGCCCAATACTTTCACATTCACATTACTTTCACATGATACCTTATATACCAAGCACAAATCACTCTGAAAATTAACTTATAAAATTACATTTAAAATTTTGTTATTTAATAAAAAATAATATTTAAAATTTATACAATTAAAATCCTAATTTCTATTTATTTGTTTGTGTTGTTTTATGTTTTTTGTGATATGTGATGTTGTGTTGTGTTGTGATATGTTGTGTTATGTGTTGTTTGTGTATATATAATTATACATAAACATTGTGTAATATGGTGTATTTTAAAACAGTTTAAAATTATTGAGATTTAAGGTTTCAAAATATTTGTACAACATTGTTATGTTACATGGTTATGAATATTTGAATATAGATTTTAAAAATGAACTTAAAATTATATTTTAAAATTTATCTCTTTTCACATTCACTTTACTTTCACATGATACTCTATATGCCAAATACTTTTACATTCACATTACTTTCACACAATACCTTATATACTAAGAAAAAAATCACTCTGAAAATTAACTCATGAAATTACATTTAAAATTTTTTTATTTAGTAAAAATTAATATTTAAAATTTATACAATTGAAATCATAATTGATATTTATTTATTATTTGTGTTACTGGTGTGTTGTGTTATGTTATGTGTTGTTTGTGTATATATTATTATACACACATTGTGTAATATGGTGTATTTTAAATTAATTTAAAGTTATTGAGATTTAATGTTACAAATATTTGTACAACAATGTTATGTTAAGTTTAGCATGATATCCTTTCCATAGAAACAAGAGAAGTATTAAAAATGAATTTGTAAACTTTTAAAGACTATAATCATTTTCATTTTAAAAAGAGTTGTCTTCTATTTTTGTTTTAAAATTTTAACTTTATTTATTTTAATTTTGTATTTTTACAAATAAATGATATTAATGATTTCTGACTTATACTTTATTTAATTAATTGATATAAAATTAGTTTTATTTTAAATTTGTGATTTAAATAATACAAATAAAAATTCACTTTACATCTTACATTTTGAACTTTGATTTGACGTCTTTTTTACCATTCATATGGTTTACACATAATACCCTATGTACCAACCAAAAATGATGTTTAAAAAGTTATTTAATAAAAATTATTAATTGCAAAATAAAAAATTTATACTAATAAAATAATAATTTATATATTTATTTAAGTTGGGTTGTAATGTATTGATGATGCTGATGATGATGGTTAACGTCCACTGAGACCAATATTTGGTCTATCGGACCTAAAGAAAAGAGTTATTTAATTTGATTTAAGATTTTATTCCTATGTTCAAAAAGCTTGGAGAGAAGCCTCCCGAGCCCACTATAATTTTGACATCTTAAAAGGCTAGGAAGGTCAATATTGCAACAAATATTATGAAATTGAGCTCTAATGTGGTTGTACGTGGGACACTCTAAGAGGAAGTGATTTTCATTCTCGATGTTAATATTCTCACAGAGATGGTAGATCCTTTCCATCCATGGTGTTTTAGGAACTGTCCAATGACTTGTTTATGGAGCTCATGAGAGTTCGTTCTAATCTTGGCTATATTAATTTTCTTCTTTGAGCTAGTTAAAACACAGAGATTCTTTTGATATTCTAAGGTGGGGTTGATGACCTCCTTATAATACCTTAATTTTCTTTTAGCTGCTAGATCTTCTCACACCACATTTTTTCTTTGAACTTAGAAGTAACAATTTTTTTAATGTTATTGATGTTTTGCAATGCAACATTCTCCTCGATCTCCCAATGGTTTAACCAGGCCTTGGTGTCTTTATACCAGCCTCGTTTAAGCCTTAGGTGGTTTTGATTGGAATTTAAAGCTAGCTTAGGAAGTCTATGGTCTCCTATGCTGTTGAGCTTGTGCTTGTACAACAGAAGCCTAGTCATAGCTAGGTTCTCGATAAGGGAAAGTCCCACTTCTATAAGGAGAATATGATAGAGTGTATTGCTTTTAATTTTAAGGTTATACATTATAAAACACTTATGGATTTGCTCAATCTTTCTCCAGGATTCTCTAGAGATGCTACAACTGCAAACCTCACATCCATATAAGATAACAGGAGTGACTAAAGTTTCAAAGAGGAACTTCTTTCTATCCCACATGACGAGGTTTTCCGTTTTATAATTATGTGATATTGTGATGTATTGAAATGTGTTGTGTTATGTGCATAATTTAGTGCATTTTAAAATGTAGAATTTAATTTAAAATTACATTTAAAAATTTAAATTGTGTTATTTAATAAAAATAATATTTAAAATTAATTGAATTGTTTGAAAAGAAATCCAAGTTAACTTTTTAAATTTGATTGAGAATACTTATCTCTTTTCACATTCACTTTACTTTCACATGATACTTTGTAAACGAGACCACAAAAGACTGTAAAAATTAACTCGAAATTAGATTTAAAATTTTAAAATTGTGTTATTTATTAAAAAATAATATTTAAAACTAATTGATGTGTTTGAAAAAAAATGTCAACTTCACATTTTAATTTTGATTGAGCATATTTATTTCTTTTCACATTCATAGTTTAATTGAGCATATTTATTTCTTTTCACATTCACATTGCTTTCACATGATGCTTTATAAACCAAGCACAAATGACTTAGAATTATTTCATAAAATTACATTTAAAATTTAGTTATTAAATACAAATTTATACAATTAAAATCTTATTATTTATTTATTTATTTGTGTTAGTGTTGCGTTATTTGTGTATATATAATTATACACATAAATTTCTGTGTAATATGATGTATTTTAAATTATTTTCAAGTTATTGAGATTTAATATTTTAAAAATATTTGTAGAACATTGTTATGTTATATGTTATGGATATGTAATTTTTTATTTTTATTATACATATATATATGCATATATACTTAAGCTTTACATTTTGAAATTGTACTTACACAACTCTCCTTTGCATGATATCCTTTTCATAGCAATAAGTGAAGTATTAAAAATGAACTTGTAATTTTTCAAAGACTATATTATCTTTCTTTTTAAAAGGGAGTTGTTATTTCTTACAACTTTTAAATATAGCATGGCCAAAGGAGTCTCTTAATTTTAATAAATATTTTTACTCTTTATTTTAGTTTTAAAATTGTAACTTTAATTATTTTAATTTTCACAATCCATATGGTTTTCACATAATACACTGTGTGCCAACCACAAATGATGTTTAAAATGTTAATAACAATTATTAATTGGAAAATAAAATATATATACAACAATGATTGTAATTTATATATTTATTTAAGTTGTGTTGCAATGTATTATGTGATATTGTGATGTATTGAAATGTGTTGGGTGATGTGATATTTGATTTTATACATATAATATTGTCCATAAGTTGATGTATATTAAATTAATTGAAACTTTTTAAAATTTGAAGTTTAATAAATATTTACTTTTATAAGATTTGGACAATGTGTAAATCATAATTTTTTTATTATTATATATATTTTAATGAAATGGATATTAAATTTATATTTTTAATTTGATTTATTTATATATATTAATATATTTATTTTAGTTTATTTATTTGTATGGATTACTTAAAATAGTAAGTTAAATAAATGTATATCATTTTCAACTTTACATCTCAAGATTTGATTTTTAGCATGTTTATTTTTCTTTCTAAGGATATCACATTATATAAGCCACTCTTTATATTTTAAAGTTGGATTCTTATCCTATTATACCAGCCACTAGTTATATTTTAAAGTTGAGTTCTTAACCTTTAAAATTGAATTCTTAACCTCTTTAGCCTCATAACCATCTACACCAACCATGGGTGAGTTAATAAAAATTAACTTATCAAATTGTAAAAATATATTATAATACATAGTCATCATAGTCATGATAGCATGGTCAAAGCATGGGAGAAGTATTTTATTGTTTAGCTTTTTTTTTCTTAGAATTTTAACCTAATTTATATATTGTATCTGCAAATAATAATTTTATAACAAGTTAATAAAAATGAACTTATAAAATTGTAAAACATATATTATAATACATAGCCAAGATAGCATGGCCAAAGGATGGGATAAGTCTTTTATTGTTTAGTGTTTTTTTTTTAGAATTTTAACTTAATTTATATAATTTTGTATTTGCAAATAATAATTTAATAACAAAGTGATACTTAAAAAATTCTCTTTGATTTAATGATGTACTCAAGTGTTATATTAATTATTAATTATTCAACTTCTTTAATTAAGTGAAATAAGATTAATTTTATTTTAAATTTGTGATTTAAAAAATAAAAAATTCAACTTTATATTTGATATTTAAAATTTGTATGGGTTACATTCACACTTTTTTCACATTCATATAGTTTTCACATAATACCTTATATACCAACCACAAATGATATTTAAAATGTTACTTAATAAAAATTAAAAATGGAAAAATTCAAAATTTATACAAATAAGATTTTAAATTTATATATTTGTTTATGTTGTGTTGTAATATGTAATGTAATATGGTTATGTATTAAATGTGTTATGTTATGTGTTGTTGGTTATGTATTTGTCGTATTTTAAATAAATCTAAAGTTAAAATTTGATGTTTAATAAATATTAGCTTTTAAAATAATTGTACATTTGTAATTGTTGGAAATATTAAGAGGGGGTGAATCAATAATTTTTTAAATTTTTATATTGTGCTAACTATATTTCCTTTCACAAATGAAAAGCACAAACACCAGATCAAAAGATAGAAAATAACTCATATTAGCTAGGATTTCCTTTCACAAATGAAAAGCACTAGCACTAGATTACAATATAGAAAATAACTTAGATTATCTAGTGTTATGCGGAATTATGTATTACGGATAAAACACATTCCCTAAATGTGGTGCAATGCATTTAGAACAATAGATCAAAGACTTTGTAGACACTTTCTCTAAGAGTAAATAGACACACAGAAATATGGAGGAAATTACTTGTGATCCAAGCGCTTCCTATTCTCCTTCTGTTGCTCTTGCTGTAGCTTCCAATCCAACTTTGATCGCCAGACTAGTTCCTACAAGTATAAAAACTAAACAAAAAATATATTGCCATATATAGATGAATATTTATCTTAATCAGTTAAATCGATGAAACATGAAACATATATGTCAGTTAAGAATCCATGATATGAAAGATAGAAACATAAACAGATACATATATGGGAAAATGAACATCAATCTTTATTAATGGATAGAAGGGGGAGGTTACAACCAACGATCTATTTGATGTCACCAGCTCCATCATTCATCCCAGCCTCATCACAATAAACATCTCATCAACAACATATCACTCTCAATTGAGAACCCAAAAGAATTTCTTTACCAAATTTCTTCCCTCCTTAGCACTAGGATCTGGCTCAATTTATAGGGCAACTAAAGATAGTTTCTCAATCAATGAATTTCTAATAATAGGAAAGACATGTTCCCAAGATCAGAGGTGTTATATGGACACATGGATTTGAATTTTGACACATATGGACTCTTCGAGAAGGCACTGGCCATGTGGAGATTCTAGAACAATGAGAATTTCACTCCCATTTGACCAACACACTCTTGAATGTCGGGAAGTTCTTTGCAGATCACCCTTGAATGGAGGTAACTGCATATGCAAAGTAGTTAGTCCCTTGAGAGATTGCGTTGGTGAGATCATAGGTGATATAACATGTACTTAAAATCTTGGAAACCTTGAAATGGAAGTCATGGATGATTTGTCCTTGTTCTTGTCTTAGGACATGTAAAAATTATAGGGGATGATAGACCCTATTTCATTGGTTATGGGGATGATGTCCAATTTAACCAAGTCATTGGGAATGATGCCCAAATTGACCTATAACAGCTGCCCCCTAAAGCATGAAGTCAGAATAATAACAATATTTTTTGAATGAGATGCGTTACACTGTGATGGGCTAGAACTGACTTTAGGGTGGAAACCTACATCAATCTTACAATACATTACATCATGATATATCCTCTTGATCAAGAATTGCTAAGGGAAGGTATTCCCATGCTTAGCACATACACTATCTAATAATACGTACATAGTGCAAAAAGTCGTCTACATTGGAATGTTGCCCAATACAGACATGCCTACAAATATAGGCACATGTTCGAATGACGATCTGTATGTAAGGTCACCGTACAAATGATTTGTACAAAAATCCTGAAATCACAGTTCAGATGGCTGAAACTAGATCTGTGGTCTTCTTATATCGTTCACTCGATCGTTCGAGTACAAGTCTAGCCATGCAAATATATTATTTGTAGTCGAACAAAGTAAGACATCGTTTGATTACCAATCAATGATGTGAGATGTTAACAAACGCAAGAGAACCACCATTGATGTTAATGGCCCTCAAGGTACTGCAATACATTTCGTAAGGCATGAATAAATTATTTTATGTTGAACGCAAAACAAAATCTTTCCGTCAAAAGTCGAAAAGTGAGGATCTTGTCGATGCTATAAGAAGCGTCATGGTACTGGAAGATTATGTTTCTAAGTAAACTTCATGGATGATGATTTGACATCGACATGAAGACACTTATTACGAAAAAAAGGGTTACTAATTTCAGAGACAAAATGTGACTTGATTCGCAATGTTCAGGGATGACTGTCATGAGAATGAAGGTTTGTGAGTATTGTAGAAGGATGAGTATTCACTGGATGGCTTCTCTTGAACATATCGGTGACACTGAGATGAGTTGGCAGCATTGACCCAAAACCAAAGTGAAGGTATGATGAACCATAGGTATGAATGAACCGTCAATAAGATTACCCAACCCAAACGGTCATGATGATGGAGTGAAGTTCCATTTTCAAGAGCGACCTACTACCGTAAAAGTTCTGTTCACTTTCCAAAATTTTCCCCGTTCATTTTTCGACAAGTACCTCTTTATTTTTTAACAAGCTTGAGGAGGATAACATATGCTTGATCTATAATTCAACCCTTCGGGCAAATAATGTATCGCTATTTAATAATTTGATAAGTCTAGCAATGAATGAAACTTGATTCTTGCCATGATCGACAAGCCCGTCGCTATTTTATGTTTTAACGAGCCTAACGACAATGAAAACCTGCTATTTTTTCATATTTAAAGAGTTTGAAAAAGAGGACGAAAGAAAACTCCATAAGTACTTTTTCATAAAGTTATTTCTCAGATTTGAAAAAGTGTAAAATGATATCTGAGAGAACCTCCTAGTCATGTTTGATTCGGATTTATGCAGGAACACAACAGAATACACATATAAACATAAATAAAAAGATGAAATGGAAATAGCACTTCATTTCATTAATATCAAAGAACTGAAATTTTCTTACAGACAGAATGGAAATAAACTAGCTAGGGCGCCGGTAGCTTATCTCTGAGAAGAGATGTGGCAGCTACAGGCCTCTGAATTGAGTTACAATGAGGATCAAGGGCCTATTTATTATTTAGAAATAATGGAAAACCCTAAACATCCAAAACCCTAACCCTAGGAGATGAAGCGCCAAAACTATGGGCCCCGTTTGGGTAAATTGGTGTTTCAACTTCCCAGGGACGTAACTTTGGCATATGATCTCTGTTTGATGCGAACCATACCTCGTTAGAAATATCTATCTAAGGACTACAAATTTTGAGTAAGAAACATTGGCCCATGAACCCATGTTGCTCCCGGTTTTCCCAAAAAACGTCGTTTAGGGCCTCAAAACGGCTCCGGAAGTTCATGAACTAAAATACTGCTAAAAATAGTAAGTTGTGCTGAAACTGAAGAAATGAAAGAGACAATGGTGGGGCCCCAAGTGGAATAGGCAGGTGACCACAAATATCCACCTGGATCATTCCTCCCCCCTTAGGAAGCAATGGTCCCCATTGCGTTGAGTTCCTCCATGAGATGAGGAAACTTTTGCTAATCTTGGTCCCTGGTGAACCACTTGCCTTGGTGCAGGAGTCGACCAACTCTGACAACCCGATATAGTTGGATCTTCTGTTGGCGAGTGTTCTTGATTTGTATGTCCATGATACAATTTGTGGTGACTTGTTCCATGTAGTCTGGGTTTAATTATTTTGGTTTGATTTCTTCTGTAATGTTAGAGGTGTCCAGTAGAGGTGGGAAGTAGGGACGAAGGCAGTCTAAATTGAATACAGGGTGCAGACCAACGAATGGTGGAATACTGAGCTCGAAGGCATTGTTCCCTACAACCTTGGTGATGGTGTACGACCCATATCGGAGCGGGCGAAGCTTGTGGTGGGGTCCAGTGAGGCGCTCCTACTACAAATGTAGCCACACTTTGTTGCCCTCCTGGAAGTTGTGTGGCACCCGATGTTGATCATGTCATTGCTTGTACTTAGCATTGGCTTTGTTCAATATGTCATGAACCTATTGGTGGATGTGTTGAATGCGCTTGATGAAGTTTTTCGCTTTGTCAGCTTCAGACTGGATATGAGCCAAATCGGCTTGAGTAGCCGCAAATGGCATGGCTACGTCAATGGGACATAGTGGCTGGAATCCCAAGCCCACCTAAAAGGGGCTATGGCTGGTTGAGCTATGGAGAGTCTGGTTATAACTGTGTTGTACATAGAAGAGACTCTCATCCCATGTCCATGGATGCTTTGAATTGTACATGTGCATAATGTGTACAATCATCCTGTTGATGATCTCTATCTGACCATCACTTTGAGGATGGAAAGATGTGAACTTGGTGAGCTTGGTGTCGAACATTGAGGCTGGACCAAAATGTGCTAAGGAACCTGCTGTCACAATCTGATATGATAGATTGTGGGATCCCAAAGTGCACCCATAATCGTTCAAAGAATAGTTTAGCAGTGGCTTCTGCTGTGATATTCTTCTTCCAGGCTGCCATAATGGCCATCTTTGAGAATCTGTTGATGACCATGAAAACAGAGTTGTTTCCATGCTTAAAAGAAGGAAGGCTCGACATGTAATCCATGGAGATGGATTCCCAAGGTTGACTAGCGGTAGGTAGCGGAGTATAGAGGCCTTTCTTATTGATGGTCAGTTTGGAAATGATGCAAGCAGTGTAGGATCTGATGTACTTCCCAAAATCTCGTTGAAGGTTCGACCAATAGAGATACTTCTGCAGTACTGCCACTATTTTCTCGACCCCAAAATTATGAGCGAATCAAATATAGTGCGCTTCCTATATCATCTTGGCATGCTCGCTTGAAGGAACACAAAGGTGTCCCAGGTGACATAACAATGCATCTTGGAGGTAAAAAATTGGAACTTGCGTACCCCCCAAGAGTGCTTGTATGTGTGGCTGAATTCTAGATCGCTCTTGTAGAGAAGCGGCCAATCATAAGTCTCGTGCCCACAAGAGTTGAGAATGGTGGTTATGGTCATGATCGGTGGTCGGATGAGGCAGTCTGCAACATTATTGGTGCTACCCTTTTTGTACTTGATTTTCAAATGAAATTGTTGTAGATATGTGGACCAATTTTGATGGCGATCATTCTGCAACTTCCCTTGTGTCTGTATGAACTGCAGGGGTCGGTGGTCAATGTGGATGATTGTCTCTTTCCGAAAAATGTAATGCTTCCATTGTCAACAAGCCTGCACAATGGAATACATTTATTTTTCATAAGTGGGATACTTACGAATTGTGTCAGACAATGTCTCACTGTGATATGCCACTAAATGCCCCTGTTGAGTAAGAACTGCCCCAATAGCATAGTCAGAGGAATCTGTCTCGATCTCAAATGGTTGTTGCAAGTCTGGTAATGTAAGCACTGGGGCAGAATAGAGGTGATGTTTCAATTCTAAGAATGCCTTCTGTTGAGATTCCAACCAAAAGAATTTTGCTTTTTCTCCTCCCTTGGTGACTTGACTCAAGGGCCAAGTGATATGAGAAAATCCCAACACAAACCTACGGTAGAAATTAGCAAGACCCAGAAAGCTACCGAGCTCTATTAGAGTGGTTGGGGCTGGCCAATCTCGAATGACTTGGATCTTAGCTGGATCCACATGCACCCCCATTTCATCATAATGCATCCTAGATATTGAACCTGGGTCATGCCAAAAGTGCACTTCTCCAAATTGGCACACAACTTGTGTTGCTGTTGTGTTTGGAGGACTTCTCGGATGTGGTGGAGGTGCTCTTCCCAAGTCTGGCTAAAGATCAAAATATCATCCAAGTACACCACTACAAATGAGTTGGTGAATGGATACAAGATGTCATCCATCAAACTCATGAAGGTTGCGAGAGCATTCATCAACTCGAAAGGCATGACGAGCCATTCGAAAAGGCCCTCCTTGGATTTGAAGGCAGTCTTTCACACATCTGAGGGTTTGATTCGTACCTGGTGATACCCAAAATTCACGTCGATCTTGCTGAAATATTTTTCCCCTTTGGGTTGGTACAGAAGGTCATCAGTCTGTGGGATTAGGTACCTATTCCGGACAGTGATCTTGTTTAGTGCCCGATAGTCAATACAGAGTCTCCAAGTCCCATCCTTCTTCTGTACCAACACAATCGGGCTCCCACAGGGTGATGAACTTGGATGAATGTGACCTTTCTGCAGCAACTCTTGAATCTGCCTCTTGATTTCATCATTCTCCAGAACAGAGCATGTATAGATCGGTCCATTAGGTAGCAGTGCACCTGGGGTCAAGTCAATGGGGTGCTTGACTTGACAGTGTAGAGGCACCCCTGTGGGTGAGGTGAAGATGTCCCCGTAATCCTCCAAAACCTTAGCCATTTGTTGTTATCACGCAGAGGAGCCATGTCTAGAGGTCGTGGCCATATTCTTCTTCTTACCTTGGGGGCAGATCATCAGGAAAACAAATTTCCTGGTTTGGGAAATGAGCATACTGCATTTTTTTGCAGTAACCAGAGAGATAGTGGGAGGTGGTGGTACCTCTGATATCCTGTACAAATTATTTCCCAAAGTAACAATAACAGCACGAGGCCGAGACTCATACACATCATGTCACTTCCACAAGTATGGTTGGCCTAATAATACATTAGAAACATCAATAGGAGAAATGTCACACAATACCTCATCTGTGAAGGGCTTGATGCTATAGGGAAGGCGACACTGTTGGCTGATGCTGAGATCTCGTCCTTGGTGAAGCCACCCGATGGTGTATGGTTGTGGGTGCGCTGTGGTCGGCAAGCCCAACCTCTTCAGGACATCTGCTGAAATGAGTTTCTTTTGGTTCCCATTATCGATAATGAACTATAGCAGGGAACCCTTTACCCACATCTGGGAGTGGAAGAGACGCTTTGAATCCTCTGGATCTTCTGGTTCCTCTTTCTGGATCTTCACAGAGGCAGTAGTGGCATTGGGCTCTACATCAATAATCTACTTCCCTTTATCATTCCCCATGTTAGGTTCTAATTCAGAGTCGAAGCATGCATCTGATTCAGAAGCCCTCATCTCGGCCACCAGCGACTGCTTGGCCCGACACTCACTTGTGTTGTGAGTGGAGCTCTTATGGAACTCACACCACTTTCCCGTGTCCTTCTTTGTCTTCGTGGTGTTGTTCTTTGCTTGTGGCTTTGGCAGGTTGTCTTGGGCCACCATGCCTTGGATTTTTCCTTTGTTTTGTGGTTTGGGGGCACCTTTCCCTTGCTTTTTATTCGTAGATCCAATGTCTCGCTTCTTCTGTATGAATTTTTGCTCAACCTTGGAAGCATACTGGTATGCTATACCAAGTGAGGAGATGTCAAGGAACTCTATTTCCTCCTGAATGTATCTATGCAGACAACTGCGATAATTTATCACCAAATTTTTCTCTGAATCTTTGATACCCAACTTTGTGCGTAGGGTATGGAATATATTGGTCAGATCATGCACATCTTGATCCCTTTGTTGCTGTAGTATGGTCCATTGTATGTACTTTTCCTCATAGCTCCCCACAGGATAATATTGTTGCTTGATGGCATCTCGGAAAGAATTCCAAGTGGGTATGACTGAGAACAAAGAGGGCTCTGTCTCGTTCTTTTTCTCACAGTAGGTTTCCCACCAGTCCTTAACATGGGGGGTAGCTTTGAGGAGTGCAAAAATAATCTTCTCTTGGTCGGAAAAGTCATGAATCGAGAAATATCCTTCTAATAGATTCAACCATATATCTACAACATCTGCATCTATTTGACCTTCAAATATGGGAATTTAAAATTTTACTTGTACCTTAAAGGGAGTTGTACCTCCAGAGTGGTTGCTAGATGCAGATGTGTCGCCGGTGGGCAGTCGTTGAAGGATCTGGGCGAATTTATCCATCATCGCATTCCTTTGTTTTTCGAGGGCCTCCTCGAGCAATATTTTGATAGGTTCTCCTGCTCCCTCATCTTTTTTTTCGTCCCCCATGGGTGTCCGTTGGGGTTTGTGAGGCTGATCTTGCAAATGTTCCACCAGATCGAGCGAAAACTCGTTATACCCTGACCTCATTGGGGACATGCAAAGAAGGATCGAGAAAAAACAGACCGCTCTGATACCACTGATCTGGATTTATGCAGCAATGCAACAGAATACACATATAACCATAATTACAAATATGTAGTGGAAATAACACTTCATTTCATTAATATCAAAGAACTGAAATTTTCTTATAGACAGAATGGAAATAAACTAGCTAGGGCACTGGTAGCTTATCTCTGAGAAGAGATGTGGTGGCTAAAAGCCTCTGAACTGAGTTACAATGAGGCTCGAAGGCCTATTTACTATTTATAAATAATGGAAAACCCTAAACATCCAAAAACATAACCCTACGAGATGAAGCACCAAAACTATGGGCCCTGTTTGGGTAAATTGGTGTTTCAACTTCTCGGGGACATAACTTTGGCATACGATCTCCGTTTGACGCAAACCATACCTCGTTAGAAAGATCTATTTGAGGACTAAAAATTTTGAGTGAGAAAAATTAGTCCATGGACCCATGTTGCTCTCGTTTTCCCAAAAAAATGTCGTTTAGGGCCTCAAAACGGCTTTGGAAGTTCAGGACCCGAAAAACTACTAAAAATAGTAAGTTGTGCTGAAACTGAAAAAATGAAAGAGACAATGGTGGGGCCCCAAGTGGAATAGGTGGGTGGTCACCAATATCCACCTGGATCAATGTTCAACTAAGGCATTCATTTTTCGTAAATAATCTATCTCAGTCTGGAAAAGGGTTAAACTTATACTGAGCAAATATCAATTAATTTACTTTTATGAGCTCGAAAAGACAAGTGCTCAAAATATTTTCACATTATCGGAGTATGAAAAGGGCTAAAAGAAGGTTCTAGTGGTTCCCTTTTCACTTTATCGAAGCAATAAAAAGAGATAAAAGTGTGCTTCAATTCCTTTTTCGTTTTTATCAAAGCTCGAAAAATAAGGATAAAATTACGGTCAAATCATTCTTGAAATAAATCTGCATGACTAATCTACTCATCATTTTCAAACCTGTTCAGAACAACAAAAAATGGATTAAAAATGCCTATTTCATGATAAAAAAATGAATAAAACCATAGTCACAACAGTAAATATGAATTGAAAATAATCAAATGACTAAGAGATTTACTATTCATTTTTACCATTTGAAAGTTACCATTTTCATTTTGAAGCTCTGAACTTGTTTTTTCCCCCGAACTTCAGTCGTTGATTGCGATCGTTTCTGTTGATGATTTTCATCACCGTTTGATCTAGGTTGGTGCCATAAACCCTCTCTTTCTTTCAATAATCATTTCATTTCATTTCACTACAAATTTTTAGGGATTTGGGCCCCTTAGGGTAAATTATTTTTCCAAAGAGATAAATGCATCCTTGAGCATCGAAAACTGCGTTGTGGAGCACCTAAAATGAAGCCTATGTGCATATGAAACACATTGTTTATTGATCAAGACTGTGTTGGGAAAAATTCACATTCTTGATTCTGGCATTGTACCCAAATTTTGCTTAAATTTTTGCATGAAAAGGAGTCTAATGAGTCTTATGGTTATGTTTCAGGGATTCATTAGACTATAATGATGATTACTTGGAGAGAAAGAGAGCATGAAGAACATAATAGGATTGGACTTAATGATCTGGGTACTATAAGAGCCCTAAGAGATTGTGGGTATTTAAGTACTTTTGCTTGTAAGGTATGATGCAACAAATAGAACTTTTGGAGTTCCTAGTTCGTTCACGGGATCCGGAAATTGAGGCATTTCACATTAGGAACAAAGTGGTTCCTATTATAGTGGAGGACATATATTTTCTAATAGGCTTGTCGAGGAGAGGCTTACCCATTTTCTCTCAGGGTCTGCTCTCGGAGAGAGACGGTGAGAGACTATGTTTTGTAGTATTGCTATCCAGGGAAAGAGCCAAGTAAGGATGGGAAAATAAAAATCCCTGACGTTCGTGATTTTCCTTTGAGAACCAGTCTTTTCATGATCACAAAGCTTGTTGGAACTGTTACACTACATGTAGAGAATATATCTCATATGCATTATGCGCTAGAGTGCATGGAGCCAACAATTTTCAACTGGTCTCAAGCTGTAATTTCTCAAATAAAAGAACAACTGAACAAGGCAAAGGGAGGAAGGAAGAAAAACTTCAGCTATGGTTAGATCCTCACTTATTTTGCCTTAGAGAGGATTCCACTGATGCATCCTCAACATGTGACACTGGGTGTGTCTAACCCTAGTGATCCGAGGATGCAGAGATGAGTAGAACTAATGGCTAGACATGCAGGCCAATCGTCCATCACGTTCTCGACAACATTCTTCGCTTGGTTTAGGTGATAGGTTATTGCCATCGATGAGCATGCATATGCAGGCGTCGATTTTCGAGGAGATCCAGACTTAGCTTTACCAGAAGGCACTCAGTGGGGTGTGTTATGACTCAGAAAAAGTGAAACATTATTTGACATGGTTATAGAGTTCATTTGTCAAAGGTATGGTCATAGATTTCATTAGGAAGATTTAAAATTTTTCATATTAACCTATCTTAAGGTTCAAACCCACCTCCATTCAAGTCATATCATGTCCCATCAGTCATCAATTGCTGACATATTTCATTTTCAAAGTTTTTGAAATAAAAAAGGTCACTTTAGCCAGTTTTTCATCTTCTCGTGGTGTTTTACACTGTAAAAAGGCAATTTTCGCTACGAAACTGCCTAATAGTTTCGTAATGAAACTTTCAGAAAATGAACTAGCCACGCTAAGAAAAATGATTTTTTAGTATTTCTTGTCAGATTTAGTGCAAGGTGTCAGTCCATGATTAGAAGAGTTAGGGTGTATGTCATTCGAGTCAGTTAGGGTTAAATCAAGGTACAAAGGTCAAGTCTGAGGTCATCATTACTGTTTTTAGCACATGTATGAGGCATGATTAAAGCATGAGTTGGCATCAAAACTTTAAAACATTACCCAATTAATTATTTGTCATTCTCCCCTTCATATTTGCATGATATTGAGTTCTGGAGAGCTGTTTCACGAAGCCAAGCTGGTTACTGGCATTTTCAAAATTTGCAGGTGTCACTAATCAAGCGAGGCAGAGAAGGTATAAAATCACCATGGTTGCAAATAAGAAGACCAAAAAAGGTGGTCACTGCCTCAGATATGAGCCAATGGACATGAATTTGTTAAATGAAGACCCCACTACATTGGAAGTGTTTAGAAGAATAGGGTGTTTACAATTCTGCCAAAGGCTGCAAGGGTGTCATTTCTAGGTTTCAAAGGAGTTTGCTAAGAGTTTTACTGGATCAGCTTCAAAGGTGGGAATGTTAAATCTCATAGTAACACCAGAAACCATTGCAGCAGCAACAAGAATCCCTATAGGAGGAGAGCAATGGTTCAAAGGTATCAAGTTCACCATGTAGGACTGTAAAGAATTCATCAAGACAGAGCATAGTGAAATTGATCTCACAAATGCTATCCCAAGGAGCTATATGAAGGAAAAATAGTCAAAGCTATTAGAAAATTATATATTAAAGAGAAATGCAACACATAAAATGAGAGAGACACATATATACATGGTTCACCTAGTTTGGGCTACGTCCACCCCGAACAACCAGTCCTTCCTTTCTATTATCCAAAAAAATGAAGGGGCACAACCTACATCAGATCTGCTATAATATCCGTTTTTATCTCTCACAGTATCCCTATCTATTTCTTGCTCTGAGAATCACATAAAATACCCAAACGCAATACGATACCCTCATACAAGCGAGGGGTTTCCTTCTAGGGAAAAAAACCCTAAACTAAACATAACTTCTACCGTCAGATCATCTACCTAATGAACGGCCCAGATTGACTAGAAATTACTATAATTTTACAAGGGGGGGGGGGGGCTCCATAAAGTCACAACTGCCCCCCCTGGACCCCCTAGGCAAAGTTTAATTTTAGGCGGCGTTGTCCCCCCATTAAGGTACAGGGGTCCAACGCTGTAATACAAAATAAACAAGATAATCAGGCTCCACACCCAAAAAAAGTTGCTGTTGATCATTCAGAAGTACTTGTGAAGGGAGGTACCACATGGTCTATTCCTACCACCTTAGGCTTCTGCTGCATTTTGTGGGTAATAGGTCTCTTGATTTACCTTTTTACTTATACATAATCTTAGCTAAAATTTCAGACAAGGTTCAAGTTAAGGCAAAAGGAAATGAAACCTCTCTTTTTCATCATGGTTTGATCAAGTTGTTGGTGTTAGAGGAGTTAAAATATTAGGCAGAGATTGGTCATATTTTATGTTTATAAGTGGTTTTGAAGTAGATGTTGTCACTCCTAAAAGAAGCCCCAAACCTAGAGATATTCCATCACCTACAGTAGCAGAGCAAGTTGAGCCAATAATCATGGAGATAGAGCCATTACAGAAGGATGATACACCTAAAGTTACACCTGCAAAACAAAGGCCAATAGTTAGTAAACATGGTAGCAAGAGGGTTACAAGGAGAAAAACAGTGGCTAAAGGTAACTTAGAGGACATTTTTCATGCCATTGATATTGAAGAAACTCCCATAGTCCAAGATGAAGACTTAGATGACGAAGGAAGGAAGCTTAAGAAAGGAAAAACAACTAAGAAGTTATAATTTTCATGTGATGATGCTGGATTTAGGTTTCAAGCTAGAAAACCAATGACAAGACATGCCATAAAAGTTTTGGAAAGCAGCAAAGAAATTCAGAAGGTTAGCGAAACTGCTTAGCCACCACCAAGCATCATAGACCTCTCCTCACCTGCAAAAGAAGATCTGGCCATCAAGAAAAAGAAGGGAAAATAGAAAATCACTAAAAAGACAGAAGTTGAAGCCCTTAAGAAGCAGTTTAAAGATTCAAGTGAAGAGATATCAATCTTGAGGAAAGAGGCCAAGAAACATAGAGCTGAAAGAGTACAGGTTGAACATATGAGAAATATTTGGGAGGATTAAGTCACAAGTGTCTCTAAGACCTTGGAAAACATAGAAAAACTGATAAAGTGGACTCAACCACTAAGAAAAGAGGTCAATCATATAAAAAAGGTAAATATTCACTTACAATCTAAGAATAGGACACTAAAAGACCAAGTCAAAGACCTTCAATAGTAATTAGAAGTGATTCATGAAGAGTTGGAGAAGACCATTCCTCATGTTAGTCATCAGTAATTTTTACTATCTAAATATGACTAAATATTGGTTCTAGATTTCTAAAAACAAGATTCCTGAATATTGTGAGTTTTAGAAATCTCACTGCCTTCATTATCCTTATACCAAAATTTTCACTATTCTACCATTTTTCCATTCCATGGTCACCCTACCACTCCTAAAGGACTCCTTTTGGGCTTGTGCCACTCATCTCTATCCCTTTTTTCCACTTATAACCTCATCACTCTATTTTTCCTTTTCCCATCACTTCACTTCCCATCTAGGGTTACTAAACAACCTGTTCTTTCCATGTTCACTAGGTTCCTCAAGCATTTATGGTCTCAAAACTATATTTTTAGGCTCTTTAGATAAATCAAGTACATTTGATTTTGGATCTTCAATACGTCAATTTGTCAAAATACTCTGTTTTTACACCTGAAGACCCCAAACCAAGTTTCAGTCAAAGACCAGGTCAAAGGATCCTCCCACTAGGTCATTAGGGTTTCATAGGTTGTAGGGTCATCCTTGGTGTTTTAAGCACTGTTTTTCCTATGCTAGAATATGGATCATTGCTCAAATGTAAAAGGATATCAACACATGGTTTTCCAAGAAAAATATGAAAGTCTCCAAAGAAGACTACCTTTTCAAAATTCAAGTTTTGTAAATGATAAGATTTTGACACTTCTGCAGGAGTGTTAAGAGATCCATCAACAAAAATTTGATGAGGTAAGAAGTCTGATCCTGAATCAAGACAACTCATGGCAAGAAGAGAGGAAACAATTTGGTTTCTAAAACTAAGGTCTATGAGCTTGAATGGTCCAATAGTGTGCCAAGTAGTGATACAATGTAGCAAATGACCATGGAGGAGGCACACTAAACCAAGCATGAAAGAAGTTTATTGGAAACTATAGATCAAAAGGGGAAAAAGGTGAGGTGAACTAGATAGAAATGAATGAACTTGAAAGGTCTATAGGGAACTTAGAAAGACAACACTGATAATTGTTTTCAAGCATTCCACACACCCAGGGTTTTGGGAAGATAGTCAAAGGAGGTAAAATGATGATGTTAAGCCTCCATGTTGACAGAAAAAGGAATATTTGAAGGGAGTACTGTGTGTGACATCCTAGAGTTTGCCAAGGTGAAATGCCTTACTGTCTCAAAGAATAAGGATGTAAAGAAGGTCAGTGAAAAAGGGAAAATCCATGTATTCAAGTCACCCATACTAAGAAGTGTAAAAAAGGATAAAAAAACATGATTTTGAATTCCATAGTGCTGTTCAAAGATGAGTTTATCATACCTAAAATCAATGAGAAAGGTGAAGCCAAGGTTTTCAGTCACCTACCAAGAACAAGATAGTTTGAGCTCCAAGGTAAGAACAAGATTTTTTTTGAAAATACTGCTTTATGCTTAAGTTCCTAAGGTTGTCAAGGGTAAAGTTAGCATGTTTCAAAGATTAGAGGGAAAAGCAATTTCAGGGTTCTCATAGTCACCTGTCATCAAAAGTGTTAAAAATACATCAACAATCCAAAGACAGTCAATCTTGTGACTCAAACAAAATCTGTAGAACAAGGAGGTGAAGAGTACCAGTGGGCAAGGTTTAAATTATCATTTATGGCACCTGCAAATCAGAAGTGGCCAAAGAAGGTAAAGGGCATTGTTTGAATTCCATAATGCATGTCAAATGAGTGTTGAGATGGTGTTGCCTTGTGTTTTTAGTTTCTAAGGTGTCAAAAGAAAACATATCAAGCCCCCAATATCAAGGAAGGTCAAGTTCATCATCTTAGCAACCTGAAGAGTAAACAATGTAAAAAGGGTTAGTGAGAAAAAGGTAAGAAAGGCAGATTGAATATTATGATGAAATACACAAGGAACATTGAAGATAATACTGTGTGCAACCCTTCAAAGAAAACATAAAGTGAATATGTCAACTCAAGGAGCAAGGGGAAAAGGACATTTAAATGTTTTTATCACCTGCAAGCAAGAAATCAAAGAAATATCAGTAAAAAGGAAAAAGGAGAAAAAACATTAGGAAAGTGGGTTTGCAGAGATTAAGTTTAATTCCCTATGTCTATAAAAGGTCATTTTGTTCCTCATTTGACTTATTGTTTCCTTTCAAAAGGCCGAGATTTTTTAGGAGGAAAAAACTGTGAATTTCAGATCAATTTTGGGCAAGTATACCCAGCGCTGCACACCTAGGAATTTTCCCTGTGCAGATTTACACGATGCTACACACCTGTGAGTACGCACTGTGTGTTTGGCCGAACGCTGCATGTTCATTTGACATGCTCGACAGGCCCATCAAACACATTCACCATTGCGCCTTTACCGACCTGACAGCTTGTTCAACACTACGCCTTTGCCAACTCGACATCCCGACAGCCCGTTCAAGAATTGCGCGTTTGGTCAGGAGGGCCTCCACACTAGCTCCTTCAATCAAATCAACTCAGAGTTTTCCCAAACTTCCTCCAAAGGTTTTTAAAAGCATATTTAAAGGGTAAGTGCAAGATATCAACTCCCTTTTAATATTTTTGCTATCATTTGATTAAAATAAGGAAACCCTGGAGTGAAACCTAAATTTCATACCTAAGAACATTGATTAAGCCTCCCTCATCTGCCTATAAAGGGAATATCAAACAGGGGAAAATTGAGGTGGTTACAGTTGATTTGAGATTGGTCATCCATCAAAGAATAATAGCTCTGTCCCTTACACTGCAACTAGTTTGACCTTACATCACTCTCTCTCATTGCAAGAGTGACATAAGTGCAAAGTGTGTCCAAGCAGAGCTTTTACAACTCAGCAAGGGTAGTCATTTATTTTTCCTCTCATTCACAACCATACAGCCTACTCTCACTCATTCACTCCTCCACTTGTAGAAAACTGCCTTTTTCCTCACCATCCCATTTACCCTCTTCCACATCTATTTCATAAACATAGTTAGGGTTTTTGGTTTCAAAGCAGCAGTGATCAAAATGTCAAGGGAGGGTGACAATGGTAGTGGTGAAGAAGGCCAAAGGCCAAGGATGCATCAACATAGAGGTGGGAGGATTAATAGGTTTGAACCTCAAAACACAATGGAACTCAATGCCTCTCTTATGACTGTCACATGTTTCCAAAATGTGGGGTGTTTTTATTTGTGTGAAAGAGTACAACAGGTACAAATTCACCCTAAGCTCACTAGGTTATTCATCCTCAACTTGCATGAAAAACAAACTAACTTTGTAGGGGTGACCTTTGAGCTATCCTCATATGCTATTGCCAATGCCATAGGCATACCCAGTGTAGGAGAAAATTGGTTCAAGTAGGCCAATCTTGACCTCAGCCACTATGAACCCTTCCTAAAGCCCAGATACAAATAAAACTGCAAATCTATCTTCCCTTTCTCACATTTTCTAGAGAGATATGCATGTCTAATGAGAATTATCATGAAATATTTTACATGTGAGGGAAGGTACTCTAGGATGTAATCCTATCACATTAGGCTTCTCATGCACTTTAGTAGGGTTAGGATGCTACACCTACCCTACTACCTCTATAAGAGTATTGACAAGATGTCATATATTGTACAAAAGAGAGCCTATACCCAACATATGCAAAGTCTCTTTCACCACTCTCTTATCAAAATGCTTGTGATGCATCAATTGTAGTAGAAGGGCATCACTTGGGAGGTTTTCATTGCCCATGAAGTGTTCACCAACCCACAACCCCATCATCAGTAAAATCTACCTTCATCATCTCATGTTCCTATCCCCACTCCTCCATCATCTCTTGCTGAAAATGATTCACCATCTACACATATCCCTTCACCTCAGGACAACCCTCCTTCCTCACCCTCTCACAATGCATCAAACAATGAGGGAAGTGACCATGAACAATAAAATGACAATGAAGGAGAGGGAAATGATGAAACATTGAAGAAGAAGAAAATGAAGAGGCAGAGGTCAGCAATGAAGCAGAAAGCATGGAAACTAAAGGCAATGAAGACACAAATGAAGAAAGTGGCCAAGAAGACATGGATGTAGATGTCAATAAAAATGAGGGCAATGATGCAAAAATAAATGTTGGAGATAATGAGGCATGAAACAGTGTGGAGGAAGACAACAAAGAGCATGGCAGTAAAACAAAGAGCCATGATGACAGTAGAAACAGTGAGGCTCACAGTGGTAATAATGATAGTGCAGAAAGCAGTGCAAAAGACAATGAGGCTCATAGTGTTGATAAAGGCAGTGTAGAAACCAACGATGAAGAAAGCAGTGAAAATGAGGAGGAGTGCAACAATCATGATGGCCATGATATCAGTGGAGATAATAATAATGATGATGATGATGATGTTTACACTAATCAAAACATCAACGATATCAGTGATGATGTTGAAAGCCATGTTAGCATCCATGAGACCAGCCAAGAAATCAGTGATAATGATGGCATTAAACCTAAAGGCAGTGATGATATTGGAGACAGTGAGGATCATGGTAGTGTTGAAGGCAATGAAGAAAGAATTCAAGAGGATGAAGGCATTGTAGAGAGCAGCAAAGGAAAGAGCATTAATGTCAGCATGAAGGATACAAATGAAGAAGTGAGCCAAGATGTCAGTGAGCCAAACAAAGATGACCACAATGATAGAAGCAAGATTGAGGGCACTGAGATGATCAAAATTGTACCTTTTTCTTTGACTTATAAAATAGGAAGTAGACATGTGTTTTTTGCCTCTAAAATGCAAGGGGCCATGCCTTCCACTACAACCAAGCAGCTGAACAAAGGCAAAGAGAAGGTAATAAAGGAAGAAGAAGGAGATCAACATGAAACTAAGCAAGAATTTAAACTTATCCATATTAATAGTGATGATGAAAATGAGGCAAGAATCTCAAGCATGTTGCTCAAAGGTAAAGATGCCCAAATCAAATATTTGCAAGCTAATCTAGCTAGGTTAAGGAATGTCATCCACTATTATGAGGTGGAAGACAAGCAGCTAGAGGCACAAAGGGCCATTTATTAGATCAAGGCAATCAGAGCCCGGAAAGAGGCTACCAAGGCAAAGGTAAGGCTAAAAGAGGTCTTGGGTACTCCTAATGAGAGTGAAGAAGAGGAATAGCATATGTCAAGGAGAAGACCAAGAAAAATAGGTTTGAGGAAGGCCTTGGCCAAGGAGAGAGAGCAAGAGGCAACCTTGGAAGAGTAGCTCACTCCAAGTGAGTTGCTTGCCAAAGAGATAGATTATGATCGGGAGCCTTGGTTAGAGAGGGCCAAAATACACTTGGAGGATCAGCTAGAGAAGACACAAAGGGACCTTGGCCTTCAAAATAAGATGGCCAAGCACTATGCCTTGAGAAATCAAATTGTAAGGGCCAAGCTCAAAAGAGCCCTTGCCAAAATTCAAGCACTCAAGGAGGTAAAAGAGAAAGCAAACCTTGAAATCCTAGCTGATGCTTCTCTATAGGCATCCCAAACCCCATAAAGAAGATAATGGCAAATTTTGGCAAGTTTTTGACATTTTTGGTTTTTGACTGATTTTGAGGGCCAAGGGCGCAACGCCCTTGGCATTGCAATTTTTCTAAAAGAATAAATTGAAGGATTGGTTTATATTTTTTGATTCATTAGGCCAAGGGCATCATGCACACAAAATTTCAAATCATTTGGAGCATTTTTGGTCCCCTAAAAGGGTCAAAAACACCTAAACTTTCACCTTTCTGCCTTGTTATTTGGGCTGGCACTACGCCCCTAGCAGCCTTGGTATTTTTTATTTTTGAATAGGTAAATGAGGCCTAGTTATAAAACCAAGGGAATTTTTTGAAAGTAGACTCAAAAATCTTTCCAACGAGCTATCACAGAGCTCATTTCGACATCGAGAAGGCCTTCAAAACTTGGCTGCAAGGTGACCCAGTTTTCCCATGCAAGCGCTGTGCCCTTGGACCTCACTGCTGCGCCCTTATGTGCAAAAGTCAACAAAAGAAACTCATTTATGGAAAAATATATTTTAATGTTTTTATGGGAAAATCACTCCAAAGTTAGGTTTTAGAAGTTATTTTTTCATTTATTTCATTAGATATTTTATGCTTTGGGCCTTGCATGGTCTCTTGGACATAAATGGTATTTATGGGTATTTATGACATTTTCAAACCATAGTTAGGGTTTTTACCCTCCAATGCAAGTTAAATAGAGCATGGAGGTCTTATTGTATTTTGTTGGATGTTTATTGAGAAATGTACATAGACTTTGAGATTGGAGAGAAATTGGATTTGGCTTTTGTGGATGGCTTGGCTTGCTTGAAAATGGAGAAGGCTTACTTATAGGATTCATGAGCATGGTTAATGGTGATGTGTTCCTTATTTATTTATTTTTTACTCATGTTATCATGTTGTTACATCTTTCTATTGCAGTAGGACAAAATTTTTAGGCTAAGAAATGTTATTTAGAGGCACCTTAGCTCTGTTTGTTCTTCACCGATTCTATGTTTTCCTCGGCTAGGTCAGTTTAGAGAATTATTAGTTTCTCTCTAGACCCACTTATGCTTTTTATCTTAAGAATTATTCAATGAATCAAATGTCAAAGTAGTTTCATGGTTAGCCCTGCTCTTTTCAATTACTTAAACATTGTTTTTAAGGTCTTTACTTCAAAGTATTGCTGGTTAGGTTTAGATAAAGAGGTTTATGATTCACCATGCCATTTTTTTAACCCTAAATGGTTGCTTTGGAGGTATTTATAACTTGATTAATGAAGTTAGGAGTTCCCTCTTCTTTGATCTCTACTATATGTTTATCTTAACTATTTTCTTAGCTTGAAGGTGAAGTCACTAGAAGATTTACAAGTTTCTTGCCTTCTATGCTTCACTGGATTATTGTATTAATGCTTACTTGCTAGGGTTTAGTAAAGAAGTTATTGGTGTGCCTTGTCTTTGATTATTTCTTGATGCTTAGTAATCTTAAAGGTCATTCTTGTTAAGTTATTTGACAAAGGATTCTTAACTACCCTTTGCACCTAGTATGTTCACAAATTTGATGTTCATCTCATTCACATAAGATTTTAGATCCATTTGACCATGTTAGAGTTTCCCTGTGATGCACCTTTGATCCATTGATTAAAAATTTAAATCCCTTTGTACTCCATAGACCAATGGCTCAAAACTCTCTTAATCTATTAAACCTACTTGAAAACCTACCCAACCAACCAAACAAACAAACAACCCTAATCCTTATAGCTAGCCTAAAATCAAATCCCTAAAAATCAACAAGCTAAATCCTTTACACAAATATAGAGAGACCCCTCTCTGAGTCCAGGAAGGCTAGGTCCTAGGACTTCAAAGACTGGTTTGATGTTACCCATGTTCGTTTTTTCTGCCAATCTCACAAATTACGGGGACCTAACATAATGGCGATCACGGTGGGACGTTGAGTCAGTGACATCCTAAGTATGCCTTAGGAACTCTCAAATCTCTGCCAAGCTTAGAAAACTCAAGTGTTAGCCAGGAGTAGTATCTAGTTGATTCACCATACTAGCAAAATGATGACTCAACTGAAAGACACTCATTAAAAACCTTAGGTATACATAAAGAAACTCAGAAAACCCCAAAAATATCTTTAGATTGGTTTTTGTAAAAAATTGGTGGTGGACCACAAGTACATATCCTCAAAACAGTAAAAAAAATCCACCTAGCGACTCCACTAGCCTCCAGTAGGCCTAATAACTCTACTAGTTCTCCTAGACTCCTCTGGGATTGTGCCAAATCAGTCCTAAGTGGTTTAAAGGCCTAGTCACCCTTTGTGTGAGTTAAGTAAACATTAAGAGAGGTTCGGCTTTCGAAAACAGTCATAAAATTCTAGCCTCTCTGTACTTTGGGTCCGAAATCTGGCTTTAAAAAGGATTAACACCAGATCTCAGCCTGACCCAAACCCTCCTACCATAGTTGATGACCCAGAAAAGATTTTTTGGAAAACTTCTAGGATTGGAGATTCAACTAGTGTTAGACCAATTCATAGAGAAATTTATATCCCTAAACATCTCACAACCTTACAAGACACCCAATTTGACTTACATCATCAAAGAAACCTATTCATAACTAAGTCACAAAGTGGGATAGACCAGAATGACCTTGAGCCCATAGATTTGCAACAAAGTCCTAGCATAGGAGCCTCTCCTTCCACTCCTCTTTCTTTTTAGCTTCTCCATCACTTTGGCTCTTTTCATTCCAAGTCTGCTCAAAATCAGTTTGCTGGTCAGAGTACATCTGCCACACCCACTCATACATCCACTATGCAAATCATTCAACTTCATCCCCCACCTCCTCTCACAAACCCTCCCCTTGTAAATCCTCCTTGGATTCCATTACCTCCCATCATGGAAGCATGGTATGCCCCCCTGGTGCTACCACAACCTTTATTACCTTTGCCACATGACTACCAAAAAAAATCCCTCACTTTACTAGAACTGACTCTACCACTGCCCAACAACATGTAGATAGGATGAATGATGCCTTTGACTACCAAGAGATAGAAGAGGAGACCATAAAAATGAGAATGTTTGCCCAAAGCTTAGGAGGAGAAGCCAAGAAATGGTTCAAAAACTTGATTCCTAACATCATACATGATCTCCCTGCCCTTTACCAAACATTCACAAACAAGTGGGAGATTAAGAAAAACCCTTTCCAAATCCTCTTAGAGTATAAAAACCTTAAGAGAAATGTCGTGGAAAGTGTCCAGGACTACTGCACTAGGTTCAATAGTGTTTACAATGCACTCCCACTGCACATGAAATCCCCACAAGGCCTAGCCTTAGCGAAATTTCCAGAAGTTTTTGATCCAGACATGGCCTATCAATTGAGAGAGAGAGAGATCCCATAACTTTAGAAGACATGCAAAGGGGAGATGTGAGTGTAGAGGCCAACCCGATTGAAAAAAGGGCTAGGATGAGATCAAAAAGGAGAGTTACATACAAGGAGGAAACTGTGTCCTCAACCTCTTCATATGATTCCAAGATTGACAATCTAGTGAGGGTAATGGAAAGAATGATGGAGAGGATCAACTTGAACGAAAGAGAACCTCCTAGGGAAAACTAATCAAATCCCCAAAACAGGAATAGAAATAAAAACTTCAGAAGAGACCCTCCCCAAAACAGACAGAGAGACAATGACCAAAAAATCAGGCCTCCTTTCCAAGACAACTAAGTAGATGAAGAGGAAAGAGAGACTGAAGAGCTGGAAGAAAACCATGTAAACTTGATAGGCTACGATAATGAGGATGATGTTTTTCTCACTAAAGAAGGACAAGGATTATTTTCCTCAAATCAAACTGAAACAAACTATGAGGATTCTGAAGAGTACAAATTAGGATTTGAAAATTCTATTATGGAGGTTCATAAGCAATATGACCTTAGGAGAAAGAAAAAACAAGAATCCTCCAAGAAAAACAAAATAGACATTGTTGTTAGGAAAACTCCTAAAAACACTCCTAAGAGGACAGTAGAAAACACAAACACCATGGCTAAGAAATCTAATCAAAACAAAGACAAAACTAGCCAAAAAAATGGTGACCCAAGTTTCCCTAGTACCTCAACTAGTGGCCCTCAAAAAAATCTTTTGACTAAGGTTCCAAATCAGAATCAGCAAACTAAAAGTGCAGAAAAAATCATGGCTGATAATAATGATGTAAATATCCCAAAAACACAAACACCTTTCAGTTTTGAGGGAGATATTTCCAAGATCAAAATAACCATAACTCTCATTGAACTAGTAACCCAAGATGTATATAGGTCCCAAGTTTTGGAAGTTCTGGACATAGGAAATGACACCGACACTCTGAATCTAATTGACGACAAACCAAAGCTGTCGTTTGGACCTGAGGTAGAGGGAAAATACCAAGAAGGAGCTGTACCTCCTTTCTATGTTAGCTTAAATATTCATGACAAAATCTTGCACAATGCTATGCTAGACTTCGATGCCTCACACAATATCATGCCCAAGGTGTAATGGAGAGATTAGGCCTAGAAATAACCAAACCTTACAAAGACTTGTATTCTTTCGATTCGAGCAGAGTCAAATGTTTGGGTCTAATCAAGGATCTGTGTGTCAATCTGGAACAAATACCTACTAAGAGTCTAGTCATGGACATAATGGTTGCTGAAATTCCCCCCAAGTATGGCATACTTATATCTAGATCATGGGGAGCCAAACTTCAGGGAAACTTCCAAATGGACATGTCCTATGCTACCATCCTGGTCTTTAACCAAACAAGGAGATTGTACTGGGAATCACACATGAAATACATGGTTAGTAGCCTAGATAGGTCAAACAACACCCCTATCTACTCTATACATTCAGACCTTGACTCATTTATCTTGTACAATGAAGAAGACATTATTGGACAAGTAAATGAAAATGAGAAAGAGCTAGGCCTACCAAAACACTCAAACCAAATTCAAAATGAAGAACATGACAACCAAAACTCTGGAAGCCCTGAACAACAACATAATGGTGAAGCTGAACTTAATTTTATACAATTTAAGAATAAATTTTCAATACCAAACCATGCTTAGAACATGAACAAGATTGTCCAAATGAAGAACAAACACCAAAAATAGAACCATTTCCTTCTACTAATGTAAATCTATTAGAATAATTACATGATGCAGAATTTTCTAGGGACCCAGATCAAAGGGACCTTGAGGTTTCACAATGAAAAGATAACTCGTTACTAAGAGATCTTACCCCCTTAGAAGAGCTGTTTGACTTCAATGATGTTTCTAGGAAGCCAAAAATAGAAACCACCGAAAATGATGTAGAGGAATGTAACATAAGCAACATAGAAGAACCCAAAATCATCAAGCTATCCAAAACTTTGCCACCTTACATAAAACAGAAATACATAGAGTTGTGCAAAGAGTTTAAATATAATTTTGCATATGGTGATGAGGACTTGAAGTCCTATGACGCATACATTATTCAAAATTAGTTCCTCCCAAGGAAAACCAGAAACCTTTTGGGAAGATTGTGTCGGTAAGAAAGAAAACAGGGGGGTGTAGGCCATGCATAGACTTGAGAAACCTAGATAAAGCCTCCCTGAAGGACAAATACCCTTTTCCTAAGATAAATCATACACTGAAAAGGGTGGTAGGTTCTAACAAGATGTCATTGCTTGATATTTTTTCAGGATACAATCAGGTGATAGTGCTTCCAATTAATCAGCACAAAACCACTTTCAAAACACCTTGGGGCGCCTACATGTATGACCAAATGCCTTCTAGGTTAAGGAATGCAGAAGCCACTTTTCAAAGGGCTATGGCTACTGATTTGAGTTACTTCATTATGATGTACCTTGATGACATCATTGTCTATTTTAAAAATGAGGAAGAATAGCTACTTCACCTAAGAAAGGTCTTTGAGAGAGACAAAGTGATGAAGTGGAACTCAAGGAGAGAGGACAAAGGCAAGCATGACAAATTTGAAAATTTGTGGAAAGTTCCTTATATCATTCATTCAGTTAGAGGAAACAATGCTTTCTTTTTACAAGAACTAGATGGAGTAGAGTTGTTTTGAGGTCCTTTCAATGGCAGGATGCTCAAGCACTATTTTTTTTCAAAATTCCTAGTTTGAAGCATTCATTCATTGTACATAACATTGCTTGATGAAATATCATAAAAAAAAACACAAAAACAAAGAAAGAAAGAAAAATAGGGCAAGAAAAAGAATAGGTACAGCCCCATAAGCAAAAAATAGTACTGTTGAAAGGGTGCAAGCCTAAATGCCACTACCGTTGAAGAAAACAAAGTCTAGTTCGGTCATCTAGCCTAATCATGACTGAACATGTTTTAAATTTATACTGATAGGTTAGTGAAAGACGGCTTGTCAAACCATTTAAGCTTGAATTTTCAGTAGATTAGATTAGGAAAAGATGCCGGTTCTTAATGTTAAAATCTAAACCAAAGAGAAAGATGGGGATGCCTAACAAATTCTAAATCATAGCCCTCATGCTTTCTAGTTTTGTTTGTACAAAAATAATTTCTATGTGCAGCTTGTCCAAATGCCACAACCCATGGAAAATCGGATTGCTCAATCCTGGTTTAGTCATGTTTTAAATTTCATGTTAGTAGATTAGAGAATAAAGTCTGTCAAAAAGCTTAATCTTGATAGATGGATAGTCTAGGTAGAGAATAAAAGAGTTCATTAGCCTAATATGAACTCTTGGAAGTGATAAGGGTACAAGTATGTAGTTTTTCAAGGATTTTCCAATCCAAGTGCACCCAAAGGAAAAAAAAAATGTTAGACAAGGTATGATGGGTAGGTAGAAATAAGGTTGAAGCAAATATGTGCTTTCATATTTTGAGATTATAGCTTCAAGAGAACATCAGCAAATGAAAGAAAGAAATCTGCAAAGTGCAAGTAAGGCACTGGTCTTCAAAACTCAGAGATTTGAGCTCTGAGGTCCTGGAAACCTCCTGAAAGGGAGCTGCCCTCCCCATGTGGAGCCACTGTTAGTCATCAGTAATTTTTACTATATGTAGATGACTAAATATTGGTTCTAGATTTCTAAAAACAATATTCCTGAATATTGTGAGTTTTAGAAATCTCACTTCCTTCATTATCCTTATACCAAAATTTTCACTATTCTACCATTTTTCCATTCCATGGTCACCCTACCACTCCTAAAGGACTCCTTATGGGCTTGTGCCACTCATCTCTATCCTTTTTTTCCACTTATAACCTCATCACTCCGTTTTTCCTTTTCCCATCAGTTCACTTCCCATCTAGGGCTACCAAACAACCCGTTCTTTCCATGTTCACTAGGTTCCTCAAACATTGATGGTCTCAAAAATATCTTTGTAGGATCTTTAGATAAATCAAGTACATTGGATTTTGGATATTCAATACATCAATTTGTCAAAATACTCTATTTTTACACTTGAAGACCCCAAACCAAGTTTCAGTCAAAGACCAGGTCAAAGGATCCTCCCACTAGGTCATTAGGGCTTCATAGGTTGTAGGGTCATCCTTGGTGTTTTAAGCACTGTTTTTCCTGTGCTAGAAGCTGGCTCAAACGTAAAAGAAGATCAACACATGGTTGTACAAGAAAGATCTGAAAGTCTCCAAAGAAGACTAACTTTTCAAAATTCAAGTTTTGTAAATGATAATATTTTGACACTTTTGTAGGGGTGTTAAGAGATTCATCAGCAGAAATTTGACGAGGTAAGAAGTCTGATCCTGAATCAAGACAACTCATGGCAAGAAGAGAGGAAACAATTTGGTTTCTAAAACTAAGGTCTGTGAGCTTGAATGGTCCAACAGTGTTATGGAGACAATTCATCAGCCAAATCTCTCGTTGAAGATAAGGGTTATACATTCCTGAAAAATAGGGTTTTGTTCCACATGTCTAAGAGAATCTTAAATATGTAAAGTGGAAATGAACCTATCATGCATTTTTCGAGCATGTGATGCTTATTTTGTAACTGTTTCACAAGATAAGGTAGAGTATGTAATAAATAGGAGTTAGACTCCTATTAGGAGATGTCTTCTTTAAGGTGTAGCTGTTAGTTTCTTGTTATAAGTCATGTTTTTTAGTTATGTGATGTGTCATAGGAGAATTCATGAATCTAGCCACCAGGTAGATCATCCTTGTTGTAAGAATGTCTATTTAAAGACAAAGAATCGAAGTAGTGAAAGGGTTGGAGATTGTTTTCACCAAACTGTTGCTTTATGTATTTTGACTTATATCAGTAATATAGAGGGACTTCCTTCTTAATAGACCTGAGATTTTCATGGGGTTTTTAATGTCTTATTGATCTACATCTTATGTTTTACCACTTGCAATAGATTTCATTTCTATTACTCAGAATTCATAACTCTATGCTTTGACTTCCTTTAGTAATGAAATGACTGTGTCTTCTTATGTTTTATGAGTGAATTTCCTTTTTTAAATACCCCTATCTACCTCATCTTCCATGTCAAGGTACCTTACCACTGAAAATATTTGTTGTTGACTCCATAAGCCCAATGGTAGCAAGCCTGTATTCTTTCAACCTGCAATCATAAAAAACAAGATACAATTTCAGTAGAGTTAGCCATCTAGCACTCATTAGGGGAATTTTGAGGTCTAAAATGGGCCTCCTAAGGAAAATGTACAATCAAAATTCACTTTATGAGAACCAATCACATTTTAGGGGATGACATCATCCCTAATGGTTGAGGTGGCATTGCTTGAGTTAAAGGTACTTACTTGTCACATTCTAAATGGTGGATAAAAACTCATGGTTAACCATGGTAGTGCTCTAAGTACTTTTAAAGTCAAAGTAAAATACTCATAATAAATGTCATTTCACACTTTTTGATAAAAATATATTATTGTCATTTCATATTTCTTGAAAGAAACAATGCATATCCCTATGCATTTATTATATTATATTTTTTCTATATAGTATATTGATTACATGTTATTATACAATTTAAATAATATAAATTTTAATTAATAACATATAATATAATTATGAATTTATAAATTTATATTTATATTTTATTTTAAGTTATTTAAGTACAAAGGACAAATGCATTAGTTGTTAAACGATAATGACTTTTTCTTGGAAAACTCATTTTTATTTATAATCACATCAATACAATTTTTTTATTAATTTTATTTTGGTACAACTTTTGAATTGAATTTAACTATGGTTACATGGATTGTGGTGCAAAAAGTGAATTGAAAATTCATAAATATTATTTTATTGGTTTATCTATTATTTTATTATTTCCTTAGGAGGCCCATTTTAGACCTCAAAATTCCCCTAATTATTATTAACAAATATCATAAAATCCCTTTGAGAGAGCCCTCTCAGACTGAAGAGGCTAAGCTTAAGTCAAAAGCTGGTTTGAAACAGTTACATAGAGTTTTCTGATCAACAACCAATCAAGTACAATTTTGTGATAAAATTTTGGTGCATCTGCTGGGAGCCCGAAGATATATCTTTCCCGAAATTTTGAAGTTGAACTCTTGAAGGTAGTAGGAGCTCAGAAGTTGTTCGAGGCTGCAACTACCTTGGTGACTCCATTCAAAATTCTCAGGTTCAAAGGTGGCTTCGAAAAGGAGATATACGAGGATTAATCCTGACCCAGATCCACCTACAATTATGGATAATCCAAACATAATTTCCAGAGGCGTTCACAGTAGTTCTGCACAATCAGGTACTCCTTTACACACAAAAGCCCTGTCCTCTGAATTTTTGAGAAGTCTTGAGGATAAAAAGTTTGATGATAAAATTCAGGAAGTCTTGTTTAGGTCTGAAAATGAAAAAGAATTGACCGAAATTGTCTTAGACCTATAAAGAAGAGGTATTTATAACTCAGCTTTAGTGACCCAAAAGGATAAATAAGAGTTTTGGGAAGCAGTCACATCATATTTATTGTTAGATAGGGAATATTTAGATAGGTTGAAGGAACTAGACCCATTTGAAATATTGTTAAGAAGTAAATCTGGTTTTCCTTTACCTGATTAGAGTTCAATTGTAACTGGACAAAAAAGACCAACCAGCCCCCCTCCTAACAATCCCTCTTCCTCTACTAATGTTGTCCCTAAAAATACCACAGTTCTAGTCATCATGGCAGGAAATGTCCCACCTCCACCTGCTAGGTATGCCCCTCTTGTTCTCCCAACTGTCCTTAATGCCCTTCCTAGCAAATACTCTACTAGAATAAAAACTTGGGGAAGTGATGAAGAGATTACAACTGAAGATCATGTAGATTAGTTTAATGACTTTATAGACAGGGAGGAGGTTGACCATGAGGATTTCAAGATGATACTATTTTCTCAGAGCTTTACTGGTGAGGTTAGAAAGTGGTTCTAAGCCCTTGCTCAAGGAAGCCTACACAATTGGAATGAATTTGAAGATAGATTATTGAGAAAGTGGGGAAATAGAACCAACCCTGTACAATCCCTCACTGAGTACAATAGTTTGAAAAGAGTTGTTGATGAAACTGTCCAAAATTTCTCCAAGAGATTTAACAAAGTTTATGACTCCATCCTTGCCCATCTTAAGCCTCCTCCAGGAGCAGCTCAACTGACATATGCTGAGGCCTTTGAGTATGAATTTTCTATCCTGATAAGAGAAAGAGAATCCCCTTCACTAGCTGAAATGAAAAATGATGCTGTGAAGGTGGAGGTAAATATGATAGCAGCTAAAAATTCCAAGATGGGAAAGACAAAATTGAAAGAAGAAGATAAGACTTCCACCTCAGATGATAAGTTTGAATCAATGATGAAGACAATGGAAAAATTGATGGATAGGCTTGCCCTTGGGAATGCCTCTACTCCTCCTACACAACATGAACCTCAGTTTAGAAATCCTCAATTCAGAAGACCTCAAAATCAGTAGAGACCAAGGGAAAACATAAATTAGCCTGATCCTCAAGTAAGGCCTCATTTTCAACAAAATTTAGTTGATGAAGAAGATCAGCCTGAAATACCAAAAGAATCTATTCATTGCTTGGATGAAAACATGTCTAGAATGTTTTTGACTAAGGAAGAACATGATGAGTCAGATCATGATGTTAACAAGGGTGAAGAACCATCTGATTACCTTAAAGATTACCAACATGCAATATTTGAGATGCAGAAATAATACAACCTCGGAAACATAAATTTTCCTATTACTGCAAACAAAACACAGCCTAAGAAATATGCCCGTAAAGCTGCTGAGGTTAGAAAAGATCCACCACCTCCTCCTCCTGTTAAAGAGATTGAGAAAATTACTTTTGTTTTCAGTTCGGAGAAAGAGATTTCCAAAATTAAGATCCCAGTTCCTTTTGGAGAGATTTTAAAAGTGAATGAATATAGAAGTAAAATTGTAAAAATGCTAAATTCTCAACCAGGAGCTTCTGACATCCTTAATGTTGAAGAAGATCATCCTACCATTTATTTGGGACCAATATTGGAGGATGAGCATAATGAAGAGGTGCCTCCTTTCTATGTCAGCCTTAGTATCCATGACATGAAATTACATAATGCCATGTTGGATTTAGAGGCCTCTCATAACCTCATGCCTAAAGTGATCATGGAAAGGATGGGATTAGAAATCACTAGGCCATATAAGGATTTGGTTTCCTTTGATTCAAAAAGAGTTCAGTGCATTGGTTTAATAAAATATGTTATTGTTGGTCTTACACAAGTCCCTGCCAAGACAGTGGTAATGGAAATTGTGGTAGAAGGCATTCCACTTAAGTTTGACATGCTGCTATCAAGGTCTTGGGTAGCAAAGATCAAAGGCACCATGCAGATGGACCTAACTTATGCCACCATTTCTATTTTTGGTGAGCAAAGAAGACTATACAGAGAAATAAGGATGGCTTATATGGTAAGTAGTAAGGAAAAACCTCAAAATTTCCCAATCTATACTGTTGATACTTAATTAGGATTTGCTATAATTTTCAATGAATTAACTGATGAAGTAGAAGATGAAAATAAAGCAGAAATTCAGGAAGCTGAAAATCAGCAAACAGAAAATCAGCAAGACAATGAAGAAAAGGCATAAGGTTGGTGGTTGTTACACTTTGATGGATCAGCAAGAAGAGAGGGGGCCAGACTAGGAATTTGGATCACAACTCTAGAGGATGAAATTAAGTTCTTTTCTTTCAAAATGAACTTTGATTGCACAAATAATATGGCTGAGTATGAATCTCTATTTTCAGGTTTAGAAATTTTGAAAATATTGGGTGCCCAAAATATTTCTGTTTATGGAGATTCTAAATTAGTTATTAAACAAGTTGAGGGTGTATATCAAACCAAGGATGTGAGAATTAGAGAATACAAAAATTTGTTCATGGAGATGTTAGAGAATTTTCAAGAATATTCCTTTATTGTGAAGACTAGGGACCATAACTTAGTAGTTGACTCCCTAGCCGTTTCTGCAAGTATGTTTATTATTCTTGCACATTCCACTGAAAGATATGAGGTTGAATTTCATCATATTCCTGCTATCCCTGACAATAGAATTCATTGGAAATTTTTTGAGGATGACCAACAAGTCAAAAAATTCTTAGAATTGAAAGAGGAGTTTGAAAGCACACAAATAGACTAGCAAAACATGCTTGCTGAAACTAAGGGTAATTCTGAAGTGTTGCAGCTGTAGAATAACTCTATACCTAAAGGTCTCATCCCACTTGAAAATATTTTTGACCAAAATGATGTGTTCTAATCTCCTAGGATACAAGCTGACGATGAAGAAGTAGAAATTCTAACATTGGTACAACAGAAATGCCAAAAATGATCAAAATTTCTAAGTTTCTTTCTACATATATGAAAAAGAAATATATTGAGATGATGAAAAGGTTCATAGACATTTTTGCATGGAGTTATGCTGATTTGAATAAATATGATCCTACTATTATTCAACACACCATTCCCATTAAATAAAATGAAAAGACTTTCAAACAGAAGCTGAGGAGGATTAATCCACTTCTCATGCGTTTGATTGAGAAGGAAATTAAGAAGCTCTTTGATGCCAAAATTATTGTCCCAATCAGATTCTCAAAATGGCTTGCAAGCTTGGTTCCAGTCAGAAAAAAGAGTGGAGAAATAAAAATCAGCATTGAATTTAGAAACTTGAACAAATCCTCTCTGAAGGACAATTACCCTCTCTCAAAGATGGACCAAATTCTGCAGAACATTGTTTGTTACCAAAGGATGTCTATGTTGGATGGTTTTTCAGGATATAATCAGATACTAGTGCATCTAGAAGATCAGGAGAAAACTGCCTTTACCACACCATGGGGTACATTCATGTATGCCAAGATGCCCTTTGGTCTGATGAATGCAGGAGCGACCTTTCAAAGAGCAATGGACATTTCCTTTGCTGAGGAGAAGGATAAGTTGGTGGTTTTATATCTGGATGACATAACAGTATTCTCAAGGAGAGAGGAAGACCACTTGAAAAATCTATAAAAGATTCTACTGAAGTGTAGAAGGTTTGTAATTTCTCTCAATCCCACTTGGGCATATTATTTCTAAATATGGAATAAAGATTGATCCAAGTAGGGTAAATGCCATTCAGAAAGTGGATTTTCCTAGAAGCACGAAAGAAATTTAGTCTTTCCTTGGAAGTGTGAATTTTGTGAGAAGTTTTATTCCCAACTTTGCTGAGATTTTCAAAGACATAACCAAGATGCTGAAGAAAGTAGATGACATCAAATGGATAGTGGAGGCAAAGCACTCATTTGAGGATATCAAGAAGCCACTCACTCAAACCTCAGTGTTGATTAGCCCAAATGTTTCAAAATAGTTTTTGGTTCTTACATTTGCATCATAAAATACAATTGCTGGAGTTTTGTTGCCGAAAGGACAACAAGGTACTGAGAAGCCTATTTCATTTTTTAGTAGGACCTTAGCTAATTCAGAACTGAAATGCAATATCCTAGAGAAACATGCCTATGCTTTGGTCAAAGCTATCAAAGATTTCAGAATTTACATTATGCATTTTCATGTTATAGCATTTGTTCCTAATGCCGTTGTGAAGGACATCTTGACTCAAGCTGACCTTGATGGTAAGAGAGGGAAGTGGATAGCCAACTTGCTGGAATATGATATAGAAATCAGACCTATAAAATTGGTGAAAGGTCAGGGGCTAGCAAAGCTGATGGCACAGTCCAATTTTGACTGTCTTGATATGAATTTAATTGCTGAAATTTCAAAGTTATAGATGAAGATGAATAGCTGATTCCCATTGAAGAAAAGTACATCCTTTATGACTAGTACAAAGACATTTTTTTTGTCTTATATCATCATAGGGATCCTGCTGAATTGAAAAAATCTAAAGCAAGGTTTGTGAAGCTGAAATCCCCGAGGTATTGCATCATTGATAAAAATATGTATTGGAAAGATACTCGTGGTATTCTTTTGAATTGTTTGTTGGAAGAGGAGGCAGAAAAAGTGATTGAGGAGTTTCACAAAGGAGATTGTGGAGGTCATCATTATTGGAAGGCCACAACAAATAATATTCTCAGAGAAGGGTACTACTGGCCTACTATGTTCAAAGATGTCTACAAAAATATTGCCGCCTGCCATGAATGCAAGATTTTTGATGGTAAGAAAAAGATTGTTCCTTTACCCTTGATGCCTATCTATGTTGAGGTGCCATTACAACAGTGGGGGCTAGATTTTATTGGTGAGATTCATCCATCATCTTCAGGTCAACATTGCTAGATCCTGACAACAACTAATTATTTCACCAAGTGGATTGAGGCAATCCCAACTAGGCAAGCAAATGATTTTGTTATAATTTCATTTTTGGAGAATAACATATTTTCTAGATTTGGCTATCCTATGAAGATCATCACTGAAAATGCACAGACAGTCAAATCCAAGAGGCTGGTTAGTTTTTGTCATCAATATCACATTACACATGGACACTCTACTGCATACCATCCACAAGGTAATGGTCTTGCTAAAGGTATAAAATCACCATGGCTGCAAAGAAGAAGACCAAAAAAGGTGGTCACTGCCTCAGATATGAGCCAATGGACATGAATTTGTTAAATGAAGACCCCACTGCATTGGAAGTGTTTAGAAGAACATGATGTTTACAATTCTGCCAAAGGCTAAAAGGGTTTCATTTGCAGGTTTCAAAGGAGTTTGCTAAGAGTTTTACTGGATCAACTTCAAAGGTGGGAATGTTAAATCTCATAGTAACACCAGAAACCATTGTAGCAACAATAGGTATCCATAGAGGAGGAGAGAAATGGTTAAAAGGTATCAAGTTCACCATGTAGGACTGTAAAGAATTCATCAAGATAGAGCATAGTGAAATTGATCTCACAAATGCTATCCCAAGGAGCTATATGAAGGAAAACTACTCAAAGCTGCTGCAGATCATTCATAAGTAATTCACCTACGAAGGGAGGTACCACATGGTTTATTCCTACCACCTTAGGCTTCTACTACATTTTGTGGGTAAGATGTCTCTTAATTTACCTTTTTACTTATACAAAAGCTTAGCTAAAATGTCAGACAAGGTTCAAGTTAAAGCAGAAGGAAATGAGACCTCTCTTTTTAATCATGGTTTGATCAAGTTGTCGGTGTTAGAGGAGTTACAAATATTAGGCAGAGATTGGTCATTTTTTATGTTCATAAGTGGTTTTGAAATAGATTCTGTCACTCCTAAAAGAACTCCCAAACCTAGATATATTCCATCACCTATAGTAGCAGATCAAGTTGAGCCAATAATCATGGAGACAAAGCCATTAGAGAAGGATGATACACCCAAAGTTACACCTGCAAAACAAAGGCCAACAATTAGTAAACATGGCAGCAAGAGGGTTACAAGGAGTCAAATAGTGGCTAAAGCTAACTTAGAGGACATTTTGCATGCCATTGATATTGAAGAAACTCCCATAGTCCAAGCTGAAGACATAGATGAGGGAGGAAGGAAGCTTAAGAAAGGAAAAAAAAGCTAAGAAGTTATAATTTTCAGGTGATGATGCTAGATTTATGTTTCAAGCTAGAAAACCAATGAAAAGACATGTTGGAAAAGTTTTGGAAAGTAGAAAAGAAACTCAGAAGGTCAGTGAAACTGCTCAACCACCACCAAGCATCATAGACCTCTCCTCACCTGCAAAAGAAGATCTCGTCATCAAGAAAAATAAGGGCAAAGAGAAAATCACTGAAAAGGAAAAAGTTGAAGCCCTTAAGGAGCAGTTGAAAGATGCAAGTGAAGAGATATCAGTCCTTAGGAAAGAGGCCAAGAAACATAGAGCTGAAAGAGTACAGTTTGAACAGATGAGAAATATTTGGGAGGATCAAGTCACAAGTGTCTCTAAGACCTTGGACAACACATAAAAACTGATAAAGTGGACTCAACCACTATAAAAGAGGTCAAGCATATCAAAAAGGTAAATATGCACTTACAGTCTAAGAATAGGACACTAAAAGACCAATTCAAAGACCTTCAAAAGCAATTAGAATTGATTCATGAAGAGCTAGAGAAGAAAGGTTTGAAGATGACTGTGGTTGAGGAGCCCATTGCCCAACTGATCATAAATGAGGAAGAAACACCACAGGGACCATAAGTTGAGGTTAAATATGCTTTAGAGAGGTTCATTACATGCATAAGATCAAGTTTTTATAGCTGGAGGTCACTTTTTGGAGACAGTTTTGAAATATGGAATTTCTGCACTTTTATGCATTTTCGTAGCGTTTCCTAGGCTTAAAGCCAAGAAAACACTATGAAAAAACCTATAGTAGCCGTTTTTCCTCTAAAGTCAATTTTTTGAGTTTTCAAGGAGGGAGTTTGATGCTGGTGATGTGTCATGACTTGGTTGACACCATAGAACAACTTTTTCAAGCTACCAAAGCTCTCTATGAAACTGTCATGTTTTCGTAGCGAGTTATTTTTGAAGGTTTTTGAGCATCTTAATGGCATTTTTGGACAACTCGACTCCTCCAACATGTCAAGGGACCTTAACATCAAATATTTATGACTCGAAGGAAGTGTTGTGGAGACACGTCACCAGCCATAGCTCTCGTTGAAGATAAGGGTTATACATTCCTGAACAATAGGGTTGTGTTCCACATGTCTAGGAGAGTCCTAAATACGTAAAGTGGAAATGAACCTATCATGCACTTTTCGAGCATGTGATGCTTATTTTGTAATTGTTTCACAAGATAAGGTAGAGTATGTAATAAATAGGAGTTAGACTCCTATTAGGAGATGTCTTCTTTAAGGTGTAGCTGTCAGTTTCTTGTTAGAAGTCATGTTTTTTGGTTATGTGATGTGTAATAGGAGAATTCGATGAATCTAGCCAACAGGTAGTTCATCCTTGTTGTAAGAATGTCTATTTAAAGACAATGCATCGAAGTAGTGAAAGGGTTGGAGATTTTTTGCACCAAACTGCTGCCTTATGTATTTTGACTTATATCAGTAATATAGAGGGACTTTCTTCTTGATAGACCTAAGATTTTCATGGGGTTTTTAATGTCTCATTGATCTACATCTTGTGTTTTACCACTTGCAATAGATTTCATTTCTATTACTCAGAATTCATAAATCTATGCTCTGATTTCCTTTAGTAATGAAATGACTGTGTCTTCCTATGTTTTATGAGTGAATTGCCTTTGTTAAATACCCCTATTTTCCTCAACTTCCATGTCAAGAAATCTTATCACTGAAATTACTGATTGTTGACTCCATAAGCCCAATGGTAGCAAGCCTGTATTCTTTCAACCTACAATCATAAAATACAAGATAAAATTTCTATAGAGTTAGCCATCTAGCACTATTATTAACAAATATCATAAAATCCCTTTGAGAGAGCTCTCTCAGACTAAAGAGGATAAGATTTAGTCAAAATCTGGTTTGAAACAATTACATAGAGTTTTCTGATCAACCGCCAATCAAGTACAATTTTGTGATAACAGGGTGCAATTGGTAAGAATGTTTTGACCATGTTTTTTGATTTTCCAAAGGTTCATACAATGTTTTTGTATTTTGATGTTTTCCCAAGACTAAAATAAAGTTTTAATGTAATGAAGATGTTGGTTGAGTTCAACCAGTGGAGGAACCAGAGCATGGAGCAGATGAGCCAACAGAGAGGGCTGTTGGGAGAGCAGTCCTTCAGTATTTAGACATGGTTGAGACTCTTACTGAGCTTCGACAACACATAGAGGGGTTGACCTTCGGGATTCCATATTTCTAGATCGATGAGTTACCCATGCGACTGCAACACCACACTATTGGTGTTCCTAACCGTTAGATGCGGTAATTGCATAGGATAGCTAGGTCTATAGCATGTTACCATGAGAATCACTAGTTTACTTTTGACATGTTGCATACATTTTGAGGTCAGATAATGAATGTGTCTCGGGCACAAATTTTTGTAAAAACGTATAACTATCTATCTATTTGATTTCAATGTTTTCCTATGTTTATTGCACAATCCTATTCAATTATGTGAATTCATATTTACATGTTTTGCAAATGTCTATCTATAACATGATTAGCTAAAGAATTAGTCAATGTGTTCAATTTAATGGAAATGTGTTGATATTGAATAAAATCAAAGTGTCTTTCCAAAAGTTGAACTCTTAGGAACATATGATGCAATGTTGGATTTATAACAATATAAACACTAGTAAGTTGTAATACCACAAGTTGTGAGTCTAACCTTATGAAGATGCGGTTAATACCAAATGAAATGGAATTAGAGAGAAGTTCAATCAATGTGCTATACTCAATGATATTTTTTTCGATCTGTTAGTGTCAGTCTAGTCATACTGTCATCAGTGATCAAAGTTTCTCTTTTACATGTGCATATTAGGTGTCTCATACCGAATAAATTTCACCATTCTGCTAGGTCATGGATTCATTGATGGTAGTAATTTGTTATCAGTTTTCCCTCATGAAGTACTTGCTGATTTTCCTCCCTATGGTCTTCAGTCATTATGTCTCTTTCATTCTCAAAATCATATCAGTAGGTCATAGGATGGGTCTCATTAGTTTATAGGGTCCCACCATGGTCAAAATAATGAGTCAAACGTCAATAAAGATTAGCAAGGTCATGAGGAAGTCAATAAACTCAAAATCATAGCACCAGGAGGATCAAAGATATCATTCATTCAGTTTGATGTAATTTTTGCCTCAAAACCATGTTTTGAGGTGAAAACATAATACTTCGCCTTTCAGTCACAATTCAGAAGCTGTTATCTCCACAAAATTATGTCCCTGCCTTCAGAGAAGTTTTCCACAACATGTTCAGTGCCAGAGCATCTTCAAAATAGATCCATCAGAAAGAGCCTGGAAAGAGCTTTCCAACGGTATACTGCACTCTCAAGACTGACTTCTAGATTGAATTTTATGCTTAAGTGAATTAAAAGCCCCCTATTCCCTAAGCCCCCCCCTATTTCCCATGTTTTCCTTTTAACTTTATGTTCAAATCCCTTTAAAAACCCCTTTCTTCCCCCTTCTGATTATAATATCACATTATAAGCCATTTAATAAAAATATGCAATTTATTTCTAAACCACTTCCCCACCATGCATATAATAAAAACTTTATGATATAAAGTTTAGAGTTTTTTGCTATAAGTCGTAATCGCAAACCTTATCTAGATCACAATCACAACATTTATATGGAATGCTCTGATTAGTTCATCGCAAGCATTTGCGATGCGATCAATCGCGCAACACTCCGATCATCACAATCGCAACTCCTCCGATCGCATCGCACATCCATTTCTCCCGATTGCGATTACTCCCTCCGATCAATCCATCGCAAATCGCAACATTCCCCGATCGGCCCATCGCATCCCGTCTCCCGATCCACCTGATCGCACTGCCCCTCTGATCGATCTCATCACACATGTTCCCGATTGCGATTGCGATTGTCCCTGCTCTCGATCTGTGATTGCGATTGACCCCGGGCCCACCATACTATACATCTGCACATCCATATAATAAAAGGCCTTTTCCCTTTGTGATCTGAAATTTTTGATTACATTATTCATACAAAGGCTTTTCCCCATCCAATCGCATCGGAATTTTGTTTCATACATGATATCCCTCCCCCGCCCGATTTGCGATTTCGATTTATGCGGGTCCCGCCTCCATTTCTCTTCCCTTTTCCCATTTAAACGCATTTTTCCCTTCACGGAAAGAATAAAGTCATTTTATCAGCGTTCTATTAAAGGCTAGAGAATAAATAACTAAAGGAAAGCGAAACGTCAGGGGCCGAGAAACAAAATTGTAACAGTCATATTCTCAGCAATGATTCGAAAGGATCCACGTTGCAGGTTTCACCTCCTCGTTGGATATCCGAAAATTTCAAATGAAATAATGTAACGCAGCTCTCCCTTTACTAAGAAACGGTTGGATTTTGGCCTTCCATCTTCAGTTGTGATTTCTCCTCTTCCCATCGATTTGTATTCCTGCGAAATACGACTATTTATTGTAAATTCTGATTATTTGCAAAGGCTGGAGGTCTGAGGTCTAAAAAATCAGAAGTAAGGGAATAGTGAGGGCAGTGAGCTCTGTGCTCCATTGTACAGTTTGGCAGGGAATTAATAAAGTGATGCAGCTCTGATTTGTGGGATTCATGTGGTATGAGTTTTAGCATATGTCTCTCCTTTATGTTTCATATGTATTTTGTTATGTTTCACAATTCATTCATAAACATTTCAAGTAAGAAAGGTAGAATCCATTCTTATATGCTCTGCCTTGGGGAATCATTCACACTCTGTGTATTTTCTTCTGTCTGAAAAGGATTCATTTATTATGCCCTTTTCAGCTTTCTCAACAGTCTTTCCACTCCATTTTATTTCAATTTGATTGCTAAATCTCTTGCCTATCTTGCCCCATGAAATACCCTGTATCCTGATTTAATTTCTCAGCTCATGCTGTCCTTTTGACCCATACATCCTTGAAAATTCAGTCATTTATTAAAATCCATTTTCCCATTTGTATATCTAGCCTAAATCAGTTCATTACCATTTTATTGAATATCTATTCTACGGAGAGAGCCCTCTCTTGTCCTTGTAGGGCTAGCTACAAGGCTGAGCGTGGTTTAGTTGTTATCCTGATTTTCCTTTTTCAGTCTGGGGTCCATTTCAGGTGCTAACATGATCTACCAATACAAATCCTTGAAAACTCTCTAACTTTCCATTCGAAGCGAAAAATGGCCCACACTATCTGCGTACTACCACTAGCACAATCAACATACCCAACAAATGGTTCCAAAGATTCAGACATTTGCGATGAAATGTAAAGCGGATTACTAACGTCAAGAAAACTCTAAAAAACAGACTAAGACCGTGAATGCAAATCAACATCATATATATACAATATAATAAAAAAATTTCTACACTCATGATTAAGCATAGTAACGTTTTAGATACAACCCATTTCGAGGCTGCACCAATGTAATTCCATCGTAATCCACTAACTCGTAGGCGCCCTTAGCAAGAACTCTTTTGAAAATATAGGGGCCATGCCATAATGGCTCAAATTTCCCTGTACCTATTACATCATCTTCTTGATCATAAAGAAGGATGAAGTCGCCCTCTGAGAAAATGCGAGGCTGAAAATTTTTGTCATATTGTGCCTTCACTAGTACAAAATGGCTAAATTGTTACTAAAAAAATGACTAAAATTTGCATATAAATGACTATTTTTCGGTCGGTGACCAATAGTAGCTAATTTACAGTATCTTATAACATGACCAACTTTTGGTCGTTTTTAGATTAGTCATTAATTGGTTATCTCAATTTTGTTATCTAGTTGTATATTTGGTCATTGATTTAGTCACTGATTTGGTCACTAATTTAGTCATTTATTTGGTCTTTCATTTTGTCACTGATTTATTCATTCATTTAATCATTCATTTTGTCACTGATTTAGTCATTCATTTAGTCATTGATTTGGTCATTAAATGTCACAATTAATGACCAAATATACAACAAAATATATTATTATATGATCACCAGAGAAAACCAATTAATGACCAACATGTTGGTCATGTTATAAGATACTGTAAATTAGCTACTAATAGTCATATATATGCAAATTTTAGTCATTGTTTAAAAGCAACTATGATGGGAAAAATACTGAGAGGGGGGGTGAATCAGTATTTAGTGCTGACTGAAATTTTTTTACTTTTTCTTGCTTTTGAACCCATATGCTACTTTACTGATCACAACTCGCGTATACACGCGGATATCATTAAGAAAACTTGCGTATGTCCAGAGATCTAATTATGCATTTAATTCTTAACTTAGATCATTGCATCATTCATTCATCGGATGTTTAGTAAGCAGTAAACAGGTGCAGTAAGAAAAAAATAAACCATCACACATAAGCAACACACATGAACACCAGGATTTAAGGTGGAAACCCGATTCGGGAGAAAACCACTGCTACCATCATCTCAGTCTTCAATATTTATTATAAAGAAAACTTCTTACAACCATGTACTGGTGCAGACTCATACCAGCATGCAGGCACCCACCTGCAGAAGGCTACAACCTTCTCTCGTTTACCAGCCTCTCCTGGAAGGGAGCTACAACCCCCTGCTCTCGTTTACCAGCTACCACTGGAAGGGAGCTACTACCCCCTCACTGAAGGCTTCGACCCTCAGCACCATCATGGACCACGTTTCATCAATTTTCATACTGGATCCACTAGCTTCCACATAAGATACCTTGTAGGCCACTTTTCATTAGATTTTCAGACTGGACCCACTCCACACATTTAAGCTCAACACACATCAAACTGAAACTTATAACCCCATCAATTCATTCATTGAATCATCAACCAATCAACCAAAAACTTGATCTATGATCAACATAATCAACAACATAATCAACATTCAAACAACCCAGATCTGTGTGAATACATCATTGACAGATGGCAGTAAAACAACAAAACAGATCAGACATTTCATTCCACACACTTCAGAAAAACCCAAGATTTCATACGCGCTTTTACTTCACTGAACCTGCGTATATACGCGTTTTCATAGAAACAAACCTGCGTATAATTCTACACATATTTCAGAACTGATCTCACATTCCATACGCGCTTTTGCTGAAGCCAACCTACGTATGCACGCGTTTTTATGAAGCAAACCTGCGTATAGATCTGTAACATTTCAGGACTATGCAGCTCTTCAGAATAGATAACTCAGATCTCCTCCTTTACTTTAGCAGAGATTCGCCAGATCACAGATCTAAACATTTCATAAACAGATCTAGACAATACATGGTCATTTCAGATCTAGAGATCCTTCTTCATCATTTTCTTCATCCATCATTGTATTCATAGATGCATTATTTGTTTATATCTATTAATGAAATGTAACCCATTCCATGCAGATATACTTCAGAGTGAAGTATTCATTCAATACCCAGACATATGCACACCTTGCACTATTATTCTCTTCTCCTTATATAGGTTTAGCCTTTATCAATACCATGAGTCAAAACCACTCAACCTCCGATGGTATTCCTGGACAGGATCAAATGGATAATCCAGCGCTCAATACTATGGGCCAATACCATGGTAATGCCCCTAGGTATTCTAATTTTGGAGTGCAAAAGGACATATGTGACTTGTCACGTACATTTCCGCGTACATACGCCACTTTTCCTTTACAAACCAGCGTATGCTTTGTGACATACTTTATTCATCATTACTCTGGCACTTACTAGAATTCCTTTGTTCTGTTACTTCTGAGCTGATCTGTAGATACATCATCCTTACATATTTAACACATAGGTTGCTTATCATAGGAAATTCATCAAGTAGGTTTCCATCAACTTTATCAAGTAGGTTGCCATCAAGGACAACACTCTGCATCATATTGCCAACAATCTCCCCCTTTGGACTTGATGGCAACCATGATGGTGTTTAATCGCCACAACAGATAGATACATTGATTATAATAATTATTCAAACACCATGATACTCTCCCCCTTTCACATCAAGGGCAAAGGGCGAATCAAAACCAAAACAAGGTTTGTATTTTCATGTAGAAAGAAGATCTTTGTAGATCTAATGTGCACTGAAGTTACCATGCTCCCCCTGAGTGCATGCTGAATCTTCAAACATATTTTTTAATGAAGTACATGACTCTATGACCTTTCCTATCACCAAGGACTCATACTTACATCAATGATCCATCCAAATGGATTTACATATGTGACTCAAGTACCCAACCAAGTGGGTTTACAAGAAATGAAGAAGTCCTTACATGACTGAATATTACAATTTTACATCATAGGTCTTAACATGACCTTTTCATCAAATTACAAAAATGACTTATACAATGAAGACCAAAGAATCTAAAACATGAGATCAGATCACAACAAATAATGAGAATGCCAACAATGCATCCTTTCCACAAGACCAATGCTCCCCCTTAGCCTGTGTTCCTGATCTTTAGCTGTCTTACTGTTTTCCTTAACAGAAAAGCATACGCTTCTGTCTCCAGCGGAACTCGCGTGTATATGCAGCTTAATTTCATGAAACCCGCGTATGGAAGGTGAAATACAGAAAATTTTCACAACTTCATCTCCCCCCTAAATTTGTACCACCTGTACCTATCTTTTCTTGTCACATCAGATGCACTGTCAGAAATAAACACAACTAGAATTACCAAACCAACCATGGGAATCATCATACATTGCTCCCCCTGTGATGATACATTACTGATTCCTATAATGTATCTCAAATCACTCCTGCATTCATTATGAGAAGTAAGCTTTAGAAGTGGATGACTGCAGTAGGGTTAATATTCCCTACGTTTTTGACCGGTCCTCCTTCCTTTTCCAGATTTTCTTGAAATTTCTTATTGTGTGCTGGAAATTATCCAATTTCTCAGATCTATTCATCTTGCATTCTTTTTCTACATGTCCATACTTGTTACAAGCATAACATATTGCGTGACCAGAAAATTAAGCATAGGGATCATAATGTGTTTTTCTATTCTTTCTTTTATTGCAATCAGCTGCTTTATGACCATACTTTCTGCATGAAAAACAATATCCCTTAAAGAAACCTGAGTACCTTTCTGTGTAGAATCTGTTTGTTTGTGGCCAAACAATCATACGCATTGGTTTGCAACATGCCCATAGTGCTGACATTAAGCATTCGGTATTGTTCGAAGGAGAGATAATGATTTATTTGAGTTCATGATTGTGAGTTGACCTTTTACAACCCTAACATTGAGGTTGCATTGATATCTTGGAATCTTCTTACTTTCTTGAACTAGATTTTACTCCTTTTTGATTTCAGCAGAAAAAACCAGACCAGTTTAACGAGGGGAACATGACTACTAAGAATATTTTCCAGAATCTTAGTACTATATTGAAACCTCAAGAGTTTATATTTTTCTTCTAATTTACCTTTCAAAATATTTACCTCAACCTCCAATCTTTGGCATTGCTGCTTCATACATTCTTCAACCCTTTTTCCTTCTTCTACTTGAGCATTCAATTTCAAAATCTCTTCTTTCAACCATATTCTGTAAATTCTTCAGATATTTGTAGAAGTTTCTTCATTCTTCTTATTGGTTTCAGATATAATTGGAGATGATATTGCTTCAAGTCCTTATATTAAATGATTGTAAGAACACCACATTCATGTATTATTTGATGCTTTTAATCTGCTTTCAGAGGAAGATCTTCTACTGATGGAAGAGCACTGTCGTTGGAACACTATCTGAGTCTTGATATACACAGGTAAACTAACAGTTATTGATTTCTATGTCCATTCATTCTAGGAATCTGTAGTTGCTTACTTTACTAAATGGATCTTCATCATTGATTTTTAGATTTTCTTCTAGACTTATATTACTGTATCTTCACCATTACCTTTTTAAGTGAATCGATGTGTCTATAACAAATCAATACCTGTTTCATCTTCTTCATTTTCTACTGCACATGTTTTTTGAGGTATCTCCTTTCTTTGAGTAGCCTTCTTCTTTTGCTTCCTTGCCATGAGCACTTGCAGATCTTGGTCAGAATCTTCTTCATCCTCATTTGACATTTCATCATTATCTTCATTTGTATAATAACTCTTTCCCTTTTCAAATTGTTTCCCTTTATCATGATTTTCTTCATAAGGACATTTAGCAGCATAATGACCAACTCTTCCACAAGAAAAACACTTGAAGGGAAGCTTACCTTTGAATCTTCCAGTACCTGGTTGGAGTCTTCTCACAAAATTTGCTTCTTCTTCTTCTGATATATAACTTGATTCCTGGACAAATTCCTTTTCTTTTCCTTTTGCACATGCCTTAAAGGCAACTTCTCTGATTTGAGATGGACCTTCTTTTCTCATTTCAAAGGCAGTCAGGATACCATGTAGTTGAACAATAGTAAGAGTTTGCAGATCTTGCCTTTCTTCAATAGCTGACACTTTTGACTCAAATTTTGAAGTCAAAGATCTTAAGACTTTTTCCACCAGAGTAGTACCGGTTATGGTTTCACCCAAATTTCTCATACGATTTACAATTTCATCTAGACGTAAAAGAAACTGGCAATACTCTCATCGCTATGCATCCTTAAATTTTCATATTCAATTCTAAGAGTTTGGAGTTTTGCACTTTTTACCTTTTCATCACCTTCATAACTTAGAATGATTTTGTCCCATATTTCCTTTGCTGTATTCAACTGCATGACTTTGAAAAATTCAGATTCAGTTAGACTTCCCGTTAGAGCATTGACCGCCTTTGCATTTGATTCATAATTCTTCTTTTCCGTCGGATCTGTTGGTACTGCGGCTGGATATTCATATCCTCCTTCAACCATGGCCCATACATCTACTCCCAGAGACTGAATATAGGATCTCATCCTTGTTTTCCAGAAGATTAAATTGTTTCCTTTAAAGAGCGGAGGCCTGATAGATGCTATTCCTTCTTGATTGCTCATCTTGCTTGATCTTCCTTCTAGCGGCTAAGCTTTTTCAGAAGGACCTACTCTGATTCCAATTGTTGGGAAAAATACTGAGAGGGGGGGTGAATCAGTATTTAGTGCTGACTAATTATTTTTTACTTTTTCTTGCTTTTAAACCCATACGCTACTTTACTGATCACAACTTGCGTATACACGTGGATATCATTAAGAAAACTTGCGTATGTCCAGAGATCTAATTATGCATTTAATTCTTAACTTAGATCATTGCATCATTCATTCATCAGATGTTTAGTAAGCAGTAAACAGGTGCAGTAAGAATAGAATAAACCATCACACATAAGCAACACACATGAACACCAGGATTTAAGGTGGAAACCCAATTTAGGATAAAACCACCGCTACCGTTGTCTCAGTCTTCAATATTTGTTATATAAAGAAAACGTCTTACAACCATGTACTGGCGCAGACTCATACCAGCACGCAGGCACCCACATGTAGAAGGCTACAACCTTCTCTCATTTACCAGCCTCTCCTGGAAGGGAGCTACAACCCCCTGCTCTCGTTTACCAGCCTCTCCTGGAAGGGAGATACAACCCCCTGCTCTCGTTTACCAGCTACCACTGGAAGGGAGCTACTACCCCCTCACTGAAGGCTTCGACCCTCAGCACCATCATGGACCATGTTTCATCGATTTTCATACTGGATCCACCAGCTTCCACATAAGATACCTTGTAGGCCACTTTTCATCATATTTTCAGACTGGACCCACTCCACACATTTAAGCTCAACATAAATCAAACTGAAACTTATAACCCCATCAATTCATTCATTGAATCATCAACCAATCAACCAAAAAATTGATCTATGATCAACATAATCAGCAACATAATCAACATTCAAACAACCCAGATCTGTGTGAATACATCATTGACAGATATTTGTAAAACAGAAAAACAGATCAGACATTTCATTCCACACACTTCAGCAAAACCCAAGATTTCATACGTGCTTTTACTTCACTGAACCTGCATATATACACGCTTTCATAAAAACAAACCTGCGTATACTTCTGCACATATTTTAGAACTGATCTCACATTCCATACGCGCTTTTGCTGAAGCCAACCTACGTATTTACGCGTTTTTTATGAAGCGAACCTGCGTATAGATCTGTAACATTTCAAGACTATGTAGCTCTTCAGAACAGATAACTCAGATCTCCTCCTTTACTTCAGCAGAGATTCGCCAGATCACATATCTAAACATTTTATAAACATATCTAGACAATACATGGTCATTTCAGATCTAGAGATCCTTCTTCATCATTTTCTTCATCCATCATTGTATTCATAGATGCATTGTTTGTTCAGATCTATTAATGAACTGTAACCCATTCCATGCAGATATACTTCAAAGTGAAGTATTCATTCAATACCCAGACATATGCACACCTTGCACTATTATTCTCTTCTCCTTATATAGGTTTAGCCTTTATCAATACCATGAGTCAAAACCACTCAACCTCCGATGGTATTCCTGGACAGGATCAAATGGATAATCCAGCTCTCAATACTATGGACCAATACCATGGTAATGCCCCTTGGTATTCTAATTTTGGAGCGCAAAAGGACATATGTGACTTGTCACGTACATTTCTGCGTACATACGCCACTTTTCCTTTACAAACCCACGTATGCTTTGTGACATACTTTATTCATCATTACTCTGGCACTTACTGGAATTCCTTTGTTCTGTTACTTTTGAGCTGATCTGTAGATACATCATCCTTACATATTTAACACATAGGTTGCTTATCATAGGCAATTCATCAAGTAGGTTGCCATCAACTTTATCAAGTAGGTTGCCATCAAGGACAACACTCTACATCATATTGCCAACAAATTAATGACCTAAGAAATGTGACTAAATTTTAGTCGTGTTATAAGATACTGTAAATTAGCTACTAATAGTCGTATATATGCAAAATTTAGTCATCATTTGTAGTCACAAATTTTTCATTTGCAGTAGCCATTTATTCATTATATAAACGAATAATGTAGCAGTTTATATTCATTTCATTAATAATCATTATAAATGACTAATTTAGTCACATATTCATTTTATTTGTGTTCATTATTAATCAACATAAATTAATTTGTATGATTTAAAAAATGTCATACAATGTGCATGTTCATCTAATATGAAAACAAAAAGTCGCATATTTTAATTACAATACTAAACAACATCAAGTGCAACTATAAATGATTTCAACCACATAAATTATATTATATGAAATGTTAAAATATTACAATATGAGTTTCCAACTTTATATTAGTTGGACTACAATTTACACATGAAATGATGTTTCATCACTTCAAAACATTATCGTTGTGTTGTCAAGGCATTACAGGTGAATTCACCAACTCTAAAGACTTGATCATCAGTCTTTATATGTGTGTCTTATGCGAGATATTGGCGCTAAGGGTATCACCAGACTAGTTCTCCTCTCTCTTTTTGCATTTGTCGCTCCAATGTTATTGCTCTTCTCTTTTTTCAATTCATGCTTCTTACCATCAATACTGATTTCATTTTCTGAAAACAAAAGAAAATACAATGCACTGTAAGAAATGAAAGACAATGAACACTAGAATATAACATAAATTAGACTATAAATAGTTTATACAACATATACCTTAACATCAACAATGTCAAAGAAATTTTCCTTCAACATCAATTTCTGCAAAATAAATGTCACGTTATTCTTTCCCATTTCTCAACATGCTACATACGATAAATTGAAAATCACATAAAACCAAGAGCAAACCCTTTTCTAACCAAAATAAACAAACAAACAATGCCTCTAATAAAACTTCATTATAATATTAGCAAATGAAAAGAGAGCTAGTGGACCATTTGTGTTGTTTGACTTTGCCTATTTTTGTTATAAAGTGCTCGAGCTTCAGGAACCAACAAATGTGAGCACGAGCTAAAAAATAACCAACCATTCACTAGTCAACATGAGAGATCACAAATAAACCACAAAATTGATTAGGCATTAAAATTGTGAGCAGACTACCTTGAAATTTTATTCTTGAGAAATACCTCAAAATCCCCTCGTTCTAATAAGCTTCCTAGCTATGTACCTCCATCCTTGATTTCCCTTGTTATATCTTGATTAAAGAATATCCCTTCAACAACCAATTTTGCGAGAATCCTACCAAGTAACTCAAGAGCCTTGTGCACATCAATAGTAGCATCCTCCAATGAAAATAGTACAATCTCCAACCTAGAAACATCAAAATTATATATAGTTATAATGTTGAAGAGTGTAACTAGGTAGGTCTTCCTTATAATGACTATGTAACTAGCATTTTCACCGAGAGGTGCAAAGTTACGCCGGGGAGTGGGGAAAACAATAATTAAGTGAAATATATGGAAATTTTAGTTCCTATATATCTTTCATAGAATGTGATAGGAGGTTAAAATTTAAAAGAAAGTTACACTAACATAAAGGAACACTAATATAATTGTCCCAGAATAATGGCATAGTAATGATGGTATCGAAGATCCTTCAATAGTCGCTCCAAGGAGATTTCTCTAGCTCTTCAAATGATTCAAATAACTGTCGAAACTAAATATTCAAACCTACTCTAAATCCATCATCAAAATGTTTTCAATGTGCTAGAAAGGGATATTTAAAGGTTTTTTAAAAAAAACTTTCAATTGCTACTACAAGACTGTTTTAAAGCTGGTCCAAAACTGCCTTCTAACAACTTTAAAAGATGTCATACAAACACCTTCAATAAACTGGTATACAAATACACTCTATGAAGTAATCCATATAGAGAACACACCAATAGCCCAAAAGAGGAAAATGAAAAGTTTATCTGCAGTTACATTTTACTCTAAAAAATATTCATATCAAAATCTGTTAACGTCAAACCAAAATTTTGTAATTTTCAAGATCCTAAGTTCAGCACCAACTACCCAACAGCCTAGCAAACTTGACAAGAAGACCCTGACTATTCTTGTACACTATAAGACAAGATGGTCAACAATGTCATGAATTATAGCAAGCACCTACAATTGTTTCAGCATGTCTTATCTTTTTAACTGATCCATCATCTTGAATCTGTCTAGCATTCTCTCAATCGTCAAAATCAACATTGTCAAGCTTTAAAAATATAGCATTCACTCCAATCTAGAAACAAAAATATGCATTCACAACTCAACTTACCCAATATTCTGCTGGCCTCATTCTTAAGTTGTAAGTTGATGCCATACTCATGCAGTAAGCTCCCGCGTCATGGACCACCATTCCTACCCACTGAAAGAGGATGGCCACTCAAAGTTAAGCCACAAGTGTATGCCTTCAAAGAAGCATCACAAAATAATTCTAGAAACAATTAAATATCATATTGGAAAATCAATTCCTTCTCATCATGCATGTATATTAGGTGTGATAATTATTGTCTTGTAACTAACCACCATTTCTGGAGTTGGAAGTTCCCTGTCCTTTCCTAAAAAGTCTGCAGACTCGCAGACAGGCCCAACAACATCAAAAGTTTGAATTTTTCCCTTTGGGGAAGGTGGAGAAATTAGCTCAATGTGCTGTGTATCAAGAAGAATATCAGTTAGAAACATCTCAAAATCTCAAAATCATTTTATGATTCATATCACAACTTTCAGACTGTGTGCCTGTCATGAGAAAGAATGGTCTATTTAGTATCCGGGAATCTCAATACGAGTAATATTTCCTGTCAACAAGGAGACTACAAAAGTAGGACAAATTATCCCTTCTATATTCATTTGGAAATGATCATCCCTTCAATCATGCATCATCAAAAAAAGTTGGGTTTGCCCCAAGTCAAATTTATGTACTAACTTGGTAAGCTCCATAAAGGCTAGGCCTAATAAGCTCTGCCATGCTGCCATCAATTATAATGAAGTTCTTGTTACCATTTGTCTTGAATCCAACAACTCGACTCACAAGAACACCAGAGTTTGCAACAAGATATCTCCCAGGTTCAACAATGAGTGTAAGATTTCCAGATAATACCAGCTCTCTTACCTGAAGAAACAACCATTGGTGCAAATATACATCTTTAAAGTGTCTATATATATTCTCAAAATAGCTGTAACAAGGCCAACACAGTAACTTGGGCAACAAAAGAGTGTAAGTTTGAATAAAAAGTAACTTAGTTTAATCCAATGCTTAAAAGCTTTAAGGACTTACAGAATTTATAAGATCCTTAGGGGTAGGAAGCGCTTCACCCTTGTGATAGTAATCAATGCCTAAACCTCCTCCAATATTTAGATACTTAATTTCAAATCCTTGACCATGTATTTGGTCAATATAATGGATCATTAGAACTGCAACATCCTTAAATATGTTCACCTACAAAACCAAAGTAATATTAAAGAAAAATAATGTGCACCTGCTTACAGTTGACAAACTGGGAAAATATCTTTACACATAAAACGTTTCAGGCAACAAAATTATTACTTCAGTCTCATACAAGAGTTAAATATTACATAAGAAAACCAGAATATACTTTTAACTATCGTTTTGTATGGGAAAATGCAGTCTTGGGGTTTGTTAAAACCTTCATCATCTAAGCTAATGCGTTAGACTTGGACAATAGACGTAAAATAATAAAATTTGTTTAAACAACAGTGGCATATGTCTGGTTGGTCCATCTGATCACAAAGTGCAGTTCCACAATAGAATGAATTTCCTATGGTTAAATCAGAAAAGTCTAACTGGCTGGGTAACAAAAAAATCATGATTACAAGTTATTTTACACTTCTTTTGAATTTTAGTGTCATCATTCTGGCCTTTTTCATCAACTTTTAGGAATTCTGTAGAACTCGTTAATGTGGAATATTACACAACAAGGAAATAGTCCAGTGTTTTAGCTTTGGTTTTAATATTATGCTTTTAGCTTAATTGTCAATGCTTCACACAACTTAACATTCTAACTTATAACCTAAGTCTAATAAATTTGGAACTAAATTATCTTTGAAACTTCGTCTCCATGTGAATGTACTAGAAGTGCAAGTTGGCACAAGACCTTTCTTATAATATCAACACATGCAAACACCTTGTCTGATGTAGCTTCATATCTTCCTCTTCCGTTATAGACATCCTACTTCTGTATTGAATCAATATTGCAAGCAAGGAAAACCAAACAGTTGATGCTGATTTTTATTTTATCCACCATGGAGAGAAAGTATGACACTGTTAGAAGATAAGTCAAGCAGGGAAAAGTTGGATCCAGCCTCAAGTATACATGTTGAAGATAATAGTTTTGACATGCAAATATTTTTACAAAAATGAATAGGTCAAACCCTTGATCAGAAATACCTACCATATGGCCATCCTCACAGTTACTGGCTTCATATAGGAAATATAAATCTAACAAGATAACCAATCACTTTCAATGACTTGTTAAAACAGCTGAGATTGACCTACCATAATTTTAGAACTTCAACCAATCATTGGATTATAATCTAAGAGATTTTGCAAACTAACTTGCATTAAGCCAAAAACATTGAAGTAGAAAACAATACTAGTAAAAAAGTCATCCATAATTATGGAGCTTTTAGAAAGTGCAAAATCAGAAATTAGCGTTCCAACAATTTTAAGAGATATTTAAAAATTTTAATACAAAATATTAATTGATCTCGAACAATAAATAATAATAGAACTAGCATTTGCACCAAGAGGTGCAAATTAAACGCTGGAAGTGGGGAATGTGGAAAACAGTAATAAAGTGAAATATATGAAAATTTTAGTTTCTATATATTTTAATGAAGTGTACACTAGAGCTTTAGGCCAAAGGAAAAATACTCAGAATACCACCAAAGCAAAACAACAGTGTGATGATATGACAGAAAAATATTGAAATAGTAAAAATAGTTTAAGAACCAAATCAATGAACATACAAGCACGTGTAAGATGATAGACCATAGATGGGGGAACATAATAATCAGAGAATATACACAAAATTAGAATAGAGGGGGGCAGGGAAAGTATACACCATTACTCTGATACACATCTTACTCCAGTAGCACATATAAAAGGACTCACCAATGGCACCAAGGATGGCCATTGACTAATAGACACTTGTTAATCCTGGCTCACAGTTTTGATGTCAACTGCATTTTAGTGCATATGTTTGAACTTGAAGCCTCAAAACAAGATCAACACATGGGAAAGCAAACTCAAAACAACCCAAAATCAGGCAATGCCTTGCTTCCATGTGAGGACTGCTGTCAATGACCAATCTTATTGGTTGGGAATAAAACCCTCAAGCTTTCACTTTACAGGAATCAAGTAGAATGCAAATAGATGAAAGGAACAGAGTTAAGAGATAACAAAATATTGTTGTGTCAAACAACGAAAAGTGGAAACCCATTCAATTAGAGCTAACAACATCACTGCAAGCTTAAAAAACCAATACTCCAAGATAGGAGGCATACAATTTAGCGCAATGCAGAGTCAAAGGATCGATTCTCATTTTTGTAAACCACTGTTATCAACTTATGGCTAATGTACAACTTTGTAAATGATATTCATCTATATTTTGTATCAATTAATTTTGAACTGATCTGCTCCTATTATGAAGCAATGGTAACAGGCTCCCTTGCAAGCATTTGTAGGAAACATGCAGGTCCTTTTATCTGTTGTGAGATACTTGCAAAGAACAGTTCTTCTTATAGTCTCTAAAGGGTGCAAGAATCATTTTATACTTCCTTTTGCACATTCTTGGTTGAATTTTGAAGCAATTTATGATTTTGACATTAGCTACATGTAGAATGTGGAGCCCGTACCTTGTTTAACTAATAAATCACTACCCCGATTTCCAAAAGGAGGATGCTATTGAAATTGTAATGATGAATTGCAGTGGGTAAGACACACTTCTATGCTCCATAATTTAAAGAGAAAATTGTAGCTTCAAATGCGGGATGCAGCCATTTAGATCTCGTATAGCAGCGTTGAAATATCGTCAGAATATTGACAAACAATCATCTGTCAGAATCCTATGCCTCTTGGAATTGTTTGTTGGTTTGTCTATAGTATAGAGTAGGTTGCTTTTGAACAGATTGGTTGACATCCTTTTCAAGATTCGAGGCTCTGTTGCAATTCATATTTCTTCTCTATTCGATCTAACCAAATCATGGCTTTTGATTTGTGGCATGCAATTTTTAGTGCCAAGGGAATGCTATGGCTAGTGAAGGCACTGAGGGGTAGATTAATAACCTTTAATTCTGACCTTCTACACAAAATACCAAAGAGTATCTCTTGAATCATGCAGAAAATAAATAATTATAACTGAACACTTGACATATTCTTCCGCAAATGCTCAGAATTTTGTAACAGATATTGACAATTAATATTCCAGGCAACAAATGTCTGGTAAGAAGAAAAATATCTTTACCTCAATTTCTGATCCATCCTGGTCTCCAACTGCACCACCACTCAGCAGGCTCTTACGCTTATCTACCTTTGGCTTTGGAAGATATGTAACAATAGCTACACAATTCAACAAAGAAAACATACAACATGCTTATTCTTTTCAATTCAATCCACATCAACATCCTTCAAAGGGTGCAATTGTACCCCAAAAATATGAAAATTCTCAATTGCAATCTGCATGCACATTCAAACTTACGGTGGCTTTTCTTAAAAGTAGTAGATGAATCATACTCAGGATCACTAGGATCTGGAGCATATCCTGAACGAGCAAAGAAGACATGATCATACACGCTCCCATTATTCTTTACAACCTAGAAATAAATATAAAAAATACACCATTATACTTCAATATGCTAAAACTTGTTCTAGCCTCCACCAAGTCAACCAATCCAAGTGTTTTATATTAACAACTTATATGCCAAATGATATTCAAATCAAATAGTCCAAAATTTAATATGGTAGAAAGTAAGATCACATTACAAGTATTAACAGAAAAAAAAAGTTATATATACCAAAACCAGAATTTACATTGAATTATCTCAAATACCTCTGAAGGATGGTAAACTGTTCTATGTTTTTGAACACTGTTTGGGCCCCAGACTGCAAAAGGTAGATTGGATTCTTGCCAGACAAGAGCTGCTTCATTGCTAAAATCATAGAACCTCTCATTCTCAGAGAGATAGAGCCACATATCCTGAATCATTTAAAAAGTACAGAAAAATTAGGCTGGAGTTCACAAATTCATGAAAACCACAATGTGAACCAAGAGTCAACATCTCAATAATGAAAGTCCAATCCACTCAGTCAAAAGCTTTGTCAAATGCAATTTCAAATAAAAGGGGTTGCTGGCTAGTTTTTGTGCACATTTGAAGGTTTTACATGTTGAAACCATGGTACTGAGATTACTTGTTTGTACACAAAACTTGTGTTATCATTAGACAACCTTCCATGGCATTGCCTAGATCCTTAGAGTCTCTGTTTTAGCCATGATCTTGTGTGCCACACTAAGCAATATCATTGGATGCCAATCACCAATTCTGTTTGTGGCTGCTTTTTTGGGAATGTGTTTTCCAAATGACAAAAAATGTCACTAACATGGCTCATGGCCTTGTAAAATTCACACAGAATGCCATCCATATTCTATACCTAGATACTTTCCATTCTGCATGTAGCTAAGTGTTGCAAAATCCTCCTCTTTTGAGAAGTCATTGTTCTTTAACCTGCTCTAGTCACCAATAAAAACCTTATGAGGATTGACCCTAAAATAAGCATTTCTTGCAGCCACTCCATGATCCATCACAGTATAAGGAGAAAAATATTTTGAAATTGCAATTTGAACATACCTCTAATGTCAACTGGAGTGCTGACAAAAGAACCATTTGCATGGAGCAATCCAAGATCATGTTCATTGCCACTTTTCTTTTCAAAAAGTTAAAATATAATTTTTATCCCTCATCTCCCTTATGAATCCACTGCACCCTGAAACAAACTCAGGCACCCTTGGTAATATATTCCCCTCTGCTTCACCTCCCTCTGAACCATTATGTCCTACCATGCATCCTCGCCATAGAGGGACACATTATGGAGATCCTCTTCAATAACAACACACACCTATTGAAGTCTACCTTGCTGCAGCTCCCTTCTGCCTTTTGCGGGCCATCATCCTACCCCAACCTCTCATGGATTTCACAATACAACGTCTTTGGTTATAGATTATGATCCAAGTATATTGAAATTCATTTTTAACTGTTTCTCTAATGGAAGTATGTAATGTCCCTAGGCAATTTTTGGCCTTGGGGTTCAATCCTTATCTAGGGTTTTCAACCAATCATGAAAAGAGTCATAACAACAGTTCACATTTATCAACTCATATAACAGTAAGTACCCTTCTATATGATTCACTAATGATATAAGAGATATTTAACAGTCATATGTTTCTTGAGCAAACCACCACAAGTTAGGGCTAACTACCTAATGAATAGTAGACCTATACAACCAATAGTCCACCAATATAATTCTGAATGTAATGTCAATATTCAATAGATCAGTATTCCAACTGTAACCCACACTAGCACTATCCAATTTTAGTTGGTAATATACTAATTAACAACTCACTGTCTAACTGTGCTGCCTCCAAACTTGTTTGCTGTTAAGAACAGCTTGTGACAGCCCTTTCTAAGCGGAGTTTCCATCTGTGGTTGGAGTAGTCTCTTAACCTGGTCAAATTGCTGGTTAGATCTTATGACAGTCCCCTTTTGAACCAAATTTCACCTGCAGTTGGAGAGTTGATCCTGTTGTTGCATCACATCAACAAAATACAAGTTCTGGAGGCCTGCTTGGGATGTTTCGTTATCCAAGAACTTGCCTGTAATTGTTGGGAAGTGGTTTCAAAGCTTCATGTGATCACAGACCCCTGAAAGAGATATTTGCTGTGGCCAGAAATACACTCAAGAGGAAGGCTGCATACAGGTGATGCCCCAAATGCTTCAAAATCGGCCATAAAAACCACCTAGTAACTTACTAATCTCCTGTTTGGTTGAGAACAACCTCGCTACCTCCTGTTTGGCTTCAGTGCCTCAGAGAGGACCCCTCGCAGCCTTACCTTTCCCTAACCAATGGTTCTGAGCTTGGGTACACTACAGACAGATCACAGAGAGAAGATCTTTCTGCCTAGACAAACTAATGGTGGCTAGGCATCCCACAGAAATACCTCTGATGTCTTGAATAGGACTTATTGACCAAGAATAACCACTGAGAATGTGTTTCCCTGCTTGCCAAAACGAATCATAGATGATCCAAAATATTATGTTGTAAGAGGTGTAAAGGAGAGAGGGGGATTAGCTAGGGTGGGATCACCTCCACCAAAACTAATTAAGAGAAGAAAGGGGTCTTAAAACTCTCACAACTCCAGCTCCAAGAAAACAAAGATAGTCCATTCCAAATCGACGATGAGAAAATGAATCTATATCTTTATTTATAGATTCCTCATGGGGGCCTCTCTTCCTAATTTAATGTGAGGGATTACAAGTGTAGCCCCCAATTCTTCCTTTTTGCTCCAGCTACCCCAAATTTACCCAATGTTGCCCCAAAACATTGGATAATGGGTTTCCCCCTTTATCAATGACTATAGCCTATGGGGTGGGATAGGCTACTTCATCCTCCCTTAGGCACTTAGTCAATAGGAAACATTTTAAAGTAGGGTACGAAAATGGTATAACCTCTATTTCCTTGAAACCTCTGTACTTAGAGAAGTGGGAAGGCTTGGCCTGATCGATATGTGTGCACATAGAACTAACATTGTTGTAAAATTAATCATTAGTCATGTGTTGCAATGCAAAATTAATCATTATTAGATACTTGCATCACACCATGCTCTAAATGTTGTGTACATAAGTGGCAAGGATGGCCCTTATTGTCTTTGCCATATAGTCAAGTGTGTTTGAAGCCTTTAAGATCTTTGTTCATGCATTCTCAAGCAGATATGGGGAAACTGTTAGTTAGTATCTTTGCAGTTGCAGTGACACCATATGGATTATCAACAAGTATGGAACTTGTTTGTCTAATTAATTTGGTCTTTCTCAGCATATTAAGGACAACTTTGGCAAGTTCCTTTCTTTATGGGGAAACCATTGTGAAAGAGAGCCTTTTCATGTGTATGACTATTTGTGGGACAAGAACACAGGCAAGTGGTTGTTGTGGCAAGCTCTTTTAATTCTGAAAGACTTCAAGAAATTGATTGATTCTACCGCAATATATTGATGATTCCCAAAGAATGTTTGTTCAAGCTAAGAAAATAATCTGGATAGTCTTGACTCCATTTGAAAGGATTGGAAATGGTCTCATGAGATACCATTTAAGGGCACTATTGAACCAAGGAATTCTATGACAAGATCCGACAATTCATTCAGTGGAAAGTCATCTCAACAGGGAGTGGAATGTTTGAGACCATGAGTAAGGGTGGCCCTAGAAGTGTCATGACATGGGAAATCCCATTCGTATTTTAAAACTAAAGTACTTAGATTGTTGGTTCTTCACAATATTTTGGTGATAAAGGATCAATTTCATTTCATTTGTCTAACGAGTGGTTATTGTATGGCATATTGCAACTTTGAATCTATCTTTCAAGGCCATTAATATTAATCTCTGTTTGAATCTTTAATTTTTTTGTTTCTTGTGTTCATTGGAATAATGCTCTATTTTGGGGCAAATGGATGGTTCGAGAAGCATGTAGAACTGTGGGATGTTATCTGTCTAACAACCCCTTCCTACTTATAGAAGTGACACAGTTGGGCAACGTTTCATGAGATGAACACTTTGTTCAATTTGGATGAAATTTTTGTATTTACTATTTAGATCAAGTTTGACTATGTAATTGCTGTCCAACATTGCCATTTTTAAGTAATATGTGGGAGTGTTAACTGTTATTTCTTTTGTAGGAAAGCAACTCTTATTTGACTACTTTTTGGTTCCTGGATGTAACAACTGTAAATTTTAATGCAATATCTGTGCCATTTTCCCCTAAACTATTTTTTTTTAATTGCATGTCCCCTATTTATATATATTTAACAACGACTGTTGTGGTACTAATTACTATGTAAGTGAAACCCTCATTCAAGGATTTGATAAAAAAGGTATGTATTCATGATCCTTTTTCTTTTCTTCACTTCCGTGTTATATTTTATCATCATTTGAACTGATAAACAATTTTCAACTTGCTAGAAATAAAAAAAAATCTACATAAAAATAAAATTTCGTTTTGACCCCATGGGGATTTGACCCCAATTGTAGAGTAATCAATTGTATTATCATTAGTTTTACTCATCTACTCTCAATTATGGGATGTTTTTTGTTATTATCTATTCATTACCCTGGCTTCTCTACCCATAGATCCAACACTTTAAAGTGCCTCTACACTTGTGGGTGGCCCCCAAGGGGTGGTTTAGCTTATTATTTTCCACATCTTACTGCATTTCTCAGATCTAGAGTTGCATAACAGCAAGTTACTTTATCATCTACAACCATTTACTAAAATCTATAGCAAGTTATTCACCTCCCAATTTGTAAGGGCTCCTATCACTCAACTTGGTGCTATTCTAAGAGTTATGTCTAGTATTTTGAGTGTCTTTATGCTTGCTGATTTGCATTTTTCTGCAGTCATATTTCATTTCCAGGTTTCCTCTCATGAATACCTTGACAAGACCACTATTTTGGGTGGTAAAGCCACCAACTGATTTGGACAAGACCTACCCACTTATGATCCAAACCAATCCATTTGAAACTAGGCAACCCATAGAGCAGCAAAATGCATAAAAACCAAAAACAAAATAACAAAAATATGCACCCCTCTCTTAAATCCCAATCCTCAAAATTCTCAATCTCGAATTGGATCTGCAATCGCCAGAAAAATACTAGAATGTATCAAACCAATCGAAGGCTTTAACTCTATCCTTTCTCATAGTTGGACAATACCTAGCATGGAAGTTGGGTTCAAGCCCACGGGTCAAAATTGGCATAGATGCAATAGTTGGTTGTGGGGACAATGTATTCCTGCCAGAGACACTTATTGTTCAAATTCCAGAGACACGTCAATGCACACTTAATAGAAATGTTGATGTCAATTGAATGAAAATTTGGAGATAGGGATGGGTCCAAGCACAGGATTTGGGACATGAAGCAAAGTAAGGCACACATTTGTTTAAGTGAATCAAATGATGAAATTTCTTGGTCCTATAATACCACAAGCATACATTATTTAACTAAGTTGGGGTATTATCTTGTAATGCAAAACCTAGAAATACTGGTGGTTCAAGAAGCTGTGGATGAAGGGAATTTTGTCCTCATTTTCTTTCTACTAATTACTCATCCCAACAATATTGGGTAGATTGTAGAACAAAGAATAAACCAATTCCATATCCTCTACCCACTGTGGGAAGAAGAAATATGGCACCTATCATAGGAAGCTTGCCCATTCCAATGAGGAATGTCAAACATTTAGGCCAAAAGAGCTCCAAAAGGAAAAATACTTCCTTTATATGAATTATTGAGAGGTTGATGTCAACAATCCCAGCTACATTGACCCACACTTGATGCTAATGCACAAATCTAGCCTTTCCAGCAACAAGGAATCTCATTGTACATAGAACTATCAAATCAAGCACGAACTAGCATATATGGTCATTGATAATGGCAACCAAAATAACCTTTTCTTGCTTCAATTGGAAAAGGAACTTAAGTTACCAACCTCAACTCACATTAGCTTGGATGGGTCAAAGATGCACATTAGCTTGTGCTAATCAATTGACAATAGATCAAACGGTTACTAAAATATGGCAAGATTTTGCCCAATATCTTATATGTTCTTACAAATAAATATGAGAAGACTTATGAAAATAAGATGATGATAACAAGTTTAACTAATTTCATAAGTGTAAGTAATATAAGTGGCATTTAAAAAATAAAAGGAAGACTACAAAAGAGGAATGCCACAAATGCAAATATATTGTAGTACATAAAATCAAAAAAATAATGAAGTCGATTGACGGAGAAATCAATGGTGTCATTGGTGGTTGTTTGTATCCTAAACACGAGAGTTACAATTAGATGTTTACAAATACACCACAATACATTCCCACTTTCCACCTATCACCTAGTATTATTCTCACCTCTTCCTCCTTGCTTACAAGGAATTTTTCCCTAAATTAGCAAAATGGAAACCAGTATGTATTCCCTCACAAGGAAGCCACATGTTTTCCATTGAAATGCGTGGCTGTGATATTCCTTTGGGTGATGAATGGGGAAGAACACTAGGACCTATCACCATGGATTTCCTGGAATTCTACATGAGTTTTCAAGAGAATGGCAACTCCTACATGCTCAAAGGTTCCGAAGCAATCATTATAGAAATAATCAACTACCATTGTATGGAAAAGCTTCTGAAAAAGGGCCATTGTTTGAAAATGGGGGATATGTGAAATGTGAGGGAAAACATATTGGTTTCCATTTTTCTAATTAACTAGGTGAAAGGCTCAACTATTTTCTGTACTTCCTCATGGCTGACATGCTATGGGTGTTTTTCATGGGAGTTAGGACCATTGGGTCCATCAAAGAGGTTAGCCAAATTTTAGCCCAACATAATCAGTGTACCAAAATAAATTTGTTAAAAGGGGCCACAAGTAATGGTATGAGCTGGTCCACAAAAATAGAAAAATTAGTTACTGTAAAGTGACACCACAACAATCAATGTTGCAAAAGGATTTTAGTCATTGATATCTCTATAATACATTAGAATAGGATCGATTGTCCCTTCTTGTTTCATATTACACATATGAAATGAAAGTGCTTTTGGATGCCTTTCAAGCAATTTGTGGGAAATGATCTAGCTTAGTAGTCAAGAGGGTAGGTAGAGCCCTCTTCTGCGGGCTTGAAAGGGAAGGAGCAATTTCCATAGTCATGGTCACATGGAACAAAAATATTTGGCAGGTAATGAGCAATTCGAATCATAGCAATAATTAGCCAGCCAGTAACAAACAAAGCAAGTAACGATGTCGTAATGAAGGAAAAGCGAGAAAGCAGTAATTGCATAATATTAGCTTATCCCCCCTTAGCAGTGTTTAAATGCCATTCTTCAAGAAGATAATTTCACTTTCAAATGTAAGTTGGGGATTCAAAGTTGTGCTAGCCTTTATGTTGTCTCACTTTCGGGTGATCATTCAATACAATAAGCATTCAACTCCTTTATTTATCAAGAAATTATCAACTCTTGTGAGATTATATTTGGAGATGGATTACTGAGAAAAGAAGTGGGAAAGAGTCGTTCCCAAATAGTCAATTCATTCTTCTTCCCACGATGTTCCTAAAATTAATTAAAGAGGAAAGTAACGGCCTTGACTCGAGCAATAAGCCTATCCCTATTATGAAGTCGAGTAATGCTCTCTCCCCAAGGGATATCCTAGAGGTCATTGTAGCACTCGACCTATTGATGGGTGTAGGGAGGCAGATCGTTCGATGGAGAGGTCATTATCGATGGTTGGAAGGTAAGGATAAAAGTATGCTCAAATGAGATGTATGTTGATTTCATTATTATGCACATCATTACAAAGTCAGGAGATTAGTGTGAAAGAAGAGAGAGAGGCCAATTATCTATCTATCATGAAGCAATAGAGTTATGTTAATTTCGTTATTACGTAAATAATGATATAATCATGAGATTAGTGCGAAAGAAGGGAGATGCCAATTAACTATATATCGTGAGCAGTGAAAGAAGAAAGGGATAGGGGTGTATAGAGCCTGACTGATCACCCCTACACACAGAGTAAGAAATCAAAACAGGATAAAGGAGTGAAATGCCCCTACTATTATTATTGAATCCCCGCCCTCTTGATTATTTCAGCATCGTACATTCGTTATCCATTCAGATGTGTTCCCTTTCTACATAATAACTTGCATGTCGCATGAAGGGATAAGAGCGGGCAAAAGCTCCGTCAAATAAGAGGTTACAATGTTACTTGATATAGAAACATGATTTCAATTCCTCCTCTGAAAGTACAATCTGCCAAGTAATTTTATTTATAGTATCTATACATAATCGTGACTCGCCATTCAATTCAATGGGATGTGACTCACTTTGGTCCCACTTGGATTGATCGATTGGAAAAACACTAAATTGATCCGATCAATTTAGATCCATCAAAAGGAATATTGCATCTTGAATTTATCTATCCAATCTATTTATGTTTAGACTCATACCAACTTCTCCTCATAGCATAACCAACCTTACGCCCATTGCAATACATGGTCCATATGGGTTCCTGAAACAAATTTTCTCTTTTCACTATTCTCTCGCATTCCAGATTTATTCTCACCAATCCAGAAGCCATTTCCTTTACCAGAGAATTTGTCAAAGTCGCAATTTCTAGAAGCATCACAAGGTTGGGCCTCGGATCTTCCTGCACTACGAAATTCACACGCCTTGGGTTCCAAGCCCACAAGCGACTCTTGTGGCGCTTTTCCCTCCAATCCCTGAACCCTAGGGCTTGGAGTACCTCCCAAGCTACACAAAAATCAACAGCTTGGAGTTTATTAACTGAACAAACTACATATTATAGGAAAATAGAAATAAAGCAAAATGTCAATTTGCAGAGTGAAAATAGATTCAAGAAAACCCAAACTTCGTCGTCATTCGAGTGCCAATGACAGGTGGGCAAAGAACTAAGGTTCAGGGAAGTAGGACGAGGTTGTGCATAGCCTTTGAGGATGAAAAAAATGAATGAATATAAGAATATCCATGTCATCATTACATGGGTAGCAATTCGAACGCAATAAACGGGAAACCTGATATAGAACTTAAACGGTCCCCCTACTTTGAATGTTTTCACAAACCAGTCCAGGGAGACTGAATATGGATACTTCCCATTGGCATCGCATTGCATCTTTTGTATCTGATTCTTCACATAATCAAAGGGCAGACTACATGTAGATGCAAAAAAAATAGAAACGACACTTGCACCAACCACAGTTGTAGCTTCAGAAAGGCCCATGGTGTCCTTGAAAAATTCTACAGACTGATCATAAGAAGCAAGCATGCCCATATTGAAGGCCATTGCTTAGAAAATTGTTGGACCTGTCCCTTTCCATAGAGCTAGAACCCCTTCATCACCAATAATACGGTATAGTGCATGGAATGCTTTTTTGTAATGTCGTCGCTGCACAACAGGCAGAGTTGCATCCGCCTGCATGCGAATGAGAGCTAAATCTACAGGACTTCCAACACATGCTCCAATAGCTCTTGTTGTAATTTCACAAAGAGCCTTCTTATATAGAGGTAGTGGTTTCCCATCATTAATGGAAATTGCTTTGTTTGTCAATATCCTAAATGATCCAAGACGTGTTGGTGTATAAGTTGCCTATCTTAACGAACCAGCTAATAACCCCTTGTAAAAAGCACCAAATCCCTTGTCCCTTAGCATGTTCTTTGCAACATTATAACCCAAACATTGACCCAACTGAATGCACACCTTGATCATGTCCACAGGCTGGATGGCACACATGGCGAGCATACCAGAGGCTCCTCCATTGACAAATTGCTTCATTGCATTCCACACGATTCATGTCTTGGGCTTCTCCCCTGCCATCTCTCTGAAGGACTCAAACACCCGATCGATTTGAAATTACCCTCCTTCCTCTTCTTGACGTCACCATTGATATGAGAAAAAACCGACAAGAATAATTTGTCTTTCTACGCATCCTCAGCAAGAAAGAAGAAGAATAGGAAGATATTTTATCTTCGTTGTGTTGCAGTGTCTCCTATTGGAGGGGTGAACTAGCACAAGTCTCCAATTTTAATTGCTCCAAGGATGAAGAAAACGAATGTCTTCTATTACCACTATCTCCTCACCCAAAGAGGAAACGATTATCGTGTAAATTTATTTTTAATAATATAAAAATATTTAGAAAAATACATTATTAATAGCACAACGTAACAATGTTTATAAAACTAATATATATACTAGCAATTACCCCTAAAGGTGCAAAGGTACATTGAAGGAATAGAAGATTTGATAAGATCATCTCACCACAAACAGAGCCAACTAATTGTTATATGAATTCACATAAGTTCTATCAAACTCTCCACTGCAAGCGCCATGAGGCGAGCCCATTGTTCACAACCTAGGCATCAGCACAAAGTGTTGACAAACCTTTCCCTAAGTGTGCCACGCCCAACTATCCATCTTTTCTAAGTCACACGGTGATGCTAGCCCTAGATTTCTATTAGGGCACGAGATCGATCTCTGTTGAGGTCCTAGATCCAACAACTCGTATTCCCATTGTTGCCCCTTACCATTTGGGAAAGTGTTCTTTTTTTAGACAAATTAATGATCCAACAAGTAGGCGGGAGTGTGTGTACATCTCACATCTCATAAAGATAAGCATCTATTTGATGGGAGAAATTTCAACATTTAAATTGGAGTTAGTTTATGCAAATATTAGCCTGGACTAACATTTTTAAACATGGATATAATCTTTAAAATTGACGTCAAAACAATTCAGACTCTCTCGCAACACACTTCAAGGACCTATTTTTCCGAAATTCTTTTATAGATATTAAGTTTGACACAATTGGACCCACATGGAGGAATGGTATATGGGGATCTTATGGCATTTCAAAAATACTAGACCACTTCTTTGTGAAGAAAGGTCTAGCTAACCATCTCACCAATTTGAGCTCATGGGTTCTTCCCTTGCAAATATCTGATCATTTTCCTCTCTTTTTATTCTGGAAGAAATTTCAAAAGGGAAGCCCGCTCCCTTTAAGTTTAACAATTTTTGGTTGAAAGACCCAGAATTCACCTTAATGGTCTAATACTTCTAGACAAAATTCAATCTGAGCATTGGAAATTCAGCCATGGACAATCTCTCTATAAGTTGAAAAAGCTAAAATAGGTAGTTCGTTTATTGGCTTGTCATCTAAAAAAAGAAATGAGTAGAGAAATTATACAAATCAACGCCCATATTAAATCTTTGGAAGATCCACATTCAAAAAACTACTTCTCGGAGGCTTCCAAACATAAATTAGCAGAATTTGACAAAAAAATGAGAATACTTTTGCGTCAAGCATAGGAATGGCAACAGAAGATTCGTCAAATGTGGGTCGATGAAGGGGACAAAAATACTAGATATTTCCACAACTAGACTTCGAGGGATTGTATGCAAAATTCTATTTGGAAAATCAAGAACGACGCTAGGAAAATTATTTATGGACAAAATGATATTCAGAAAGAAGCATTCAGACATTTCCAATCATCACTGAGAGTAAGAGATGCTCCTTCCTCTCAAAAATATATGGACTTTGTTTCTCTATATCCGCAAATGGCTGACACGGAGAATATCCTATATATTTTAGGAGTATGAAGTCTCCTTATTATTTTTGAAGGAGCAAGGATCTATACCCTAAATCAAGTGGGAAAAGGGATCTCCTCTCTGGTTGATAGGGAGTAATGATAAACATCACATTTGTATTATCCTCATCATGTGCCATGCACTATGCCAGGACTAACAATCATACATCTAGGTGAAGGGCATGGAGGAAGAATGGTGAATGGAAGAATAAATAAACATCTATGATTTCCTTGATGAGAGAAAATCCAAAATAGGAAGTGGACTGACACTCTTTGAGGATTGGACAAGTATCAGAGACAAGAGTGGTTGAAAAGGACCGATATTCTTTGAGGATTGGGAATCCAAGATAATAATAGTCCTAAAAGGACATACCTAGTGAACATCCAAGTGGGGTATGCCCCAATTCATAAAGGAAATTGCCAATACACCCACCCATGCCCCAATTTAGAAAGAAAATTGCTAATGCACCCATTGGTAAAAAAATTGGACCTTTTAAGGATTCATGATTGGAAAAGAATTTGATTCTTGAATCCTTCTTTGGAAAAGAATCTGAACCTTTTTGAGATTCATGATTGAAACTCTTGCAAAGCCCATGCTATTTTTCTATCATCCTTATCAGTTTAGTGTCATGTCGTTTGTCCAATAGCTATTGAATATTTATGGCAAACTCAATCTATGCTTCTCGTATTTGGGGAGAAATGCTTGCCAAAATATCGTTTTTTGAAAGACGTATACCTACGAGGATTTGACTTAAGGCATTCAAGTGTTTTAATTTATGCACTATTAGTAGTATCATAGCCACATGTAGTTGCATTTATCAATAGTCTGTAGGGACATGTCCCCTGCATTTCCTGCATCCCTTCACTCCAGGGAGGGGAAACATAGATGTCTCAAGGCATCACTGGGATGTAAGAGATAGACAGTTTGCCATCCCGAGATGTCCCACTATCTCCAAGGGATGTCCCAAGACATTTCCAGGTGCTACAGTGATGCCATGGTATACTCAATGGAAATGGGGAGTGCCACTGCATGTTTTAACAGTTTAAGGGTTTTGTAAAACACCACTTTTTATCCCATCTTCATTTCTTCTATGTCCTGGAAAATACCATTTTCCATGCAATTTCAACAATATCCAAAATATGGTAGTATGGTAGATATTGACTTAAGTACCATGAATATGTTTTCAATTTGAAAAAATTGTCTACGAAAGAGTCCAAAATTTCAACAATTCCATAGAAATCAATACGGAAACAATTTCCATAAAATCCACTGGCATCTAAAATTCATATAAAGTTACTTCAAAATAATTTGACATTAAATACACTTAACAACAGTGTTGCATGACAGAAATTTGGAAAAAATCAGTGAGGATCTAAAATCTGACTCGACAAAAAATAGCTGAACAATAATAAAAAATGAACTAGAAAACCTGAAGAAAAAACTCTGACTTTTTCTTTGCATCCGCCATTTTTTTCAAAAATTGGCAAAAGGGAGTATTTTTGGCTCAATGACACTTTTCGGGCAGATCTCACCAATTAATTAGTGGTTTATGAAAATATTGTTTAACAATGCATTAACGAAACCAATGGAATTAATTTCAAACATTGTTTATACCCATCTGACTCTTTAGCTTAAAGGAGTAAGCTACTATGACATACACCATAGATTTGTCAGGCACTTGGATTACTAGCTATGAATCAACAATTTTTATACACATTGTATATACTCGTTTGTTACATTCATCTCACCATATCCAAAATATTACACGAGATGAACATTATCTAATAAGGAAAAATGATGCATATGAGGATTTCCTAGTTCACTTACTATTTCCAATAATCGCCACAATAACATTGTCCAACTTTGAAATGTTGGAAACGATTGGCACCCTGACACTGAAAATTTTCTCTAGAATATGGGAGAGTGGCAATCACCACATACTCAAAGTTTATGATGACCCACATAGGTGTCACGGGGTTGTGTTTAAAAGACCAATTGCAAATGCCGGCTTCTCACCGTGTTGACAATAATATTTTGCTTCGGCTTCTCCTTCACAACATTAGTGCAAATCGCGTGAGAAGCATACCCTGCTACCTTTCATCATCATAAACAATCTTTCCAACTCTGTAGAAATTTTATCTGATAGATATATAACCTTTCTCCCATAATAAAAGTATACATCTACTTATTCATCCCAATCCAGCTGCATCCAAATCTCTTTTTGGTAGAAGCTGGAAATGGAAATCCATGAAAAGAAAACTGATGAGAGCCTGATATGCCGCTACCAGAGTGAACATATGAAACAAGATTAAAATCTTGGCCAGGCGTGCATTTTAGAAATGTATGCATGTCTATAGGAATTTTTTGAACGGGTCTGTCCATCGTTACATTATGCATTATTGCAACCTGGGCATACTCTTGCAACCCAAATATTGAGTGGAACTCCTGTTTATTTCCTCCTACTTGATTGAACTGCTGAAATCCTAGTGCAAACAATTCCTGTGTATTTGAAGCTCTGTTTATTAACTGCGTCGAACTACTTGGGGCCAGAAATTCAAGACTATGTGAGTGCTGCTTAGATGTATTTAATACAGAATAGTGTACAAAACCTGAATGATCTGTAGCCGTAGCCATCGACAAATTACCAATCGGGGATGATACAGCCTGTAAGTTGTAGCTGGAGTGGACATTTCCTTACTTTTTTCTACCACAAATTCTTGTTGGGGATTCGAAATAGGTACCAAATTTACATCTTGACAGGACTGAAACATAACAACATGTTGTAGCACTTCCTTATCAATAGATTCAATCTCAGCAGATAGCATCTGTCCCTTCATGCATGCCTCTTCTGGCTGAACCTATTCCCTGATGGCAAGTTCAGGCTCAACTCCCTTCATCTTTTGATTCTGTTCAAACATCTCAACCTGTTCAAACCCCATTGAAAAAACAGTCACTGAGAAAAATGTAGGAAAAATTGATAAAACCTCAAGCTGGGGATTCGACAATGCTGACGCACAATGTTGAGACCACATTTACATCTGACCATGTTCAAACCCCATTGACAAACTAGGCACTGAACAGGACACAGAAACAGTTATCAAATAGGGTTCAAACAGTTATCAAATAGGGTCCAACTATAATAGAGCAATTCTTTGAACAAAGTAAGTGACCTTTCTGTAAGACAATTTTCATAGTTTTGCTTGAAGACAATTTATCCCACTCTAGGTTTTTAATTTATCGTTTTGGTAAGAGGCTTGTGACTGGGACTCTTCTGTCACACAGAAGATGGCCAAAAAAATAATTGAAGTGACTTGCATTTTATTATTCTCTAGATTCACAAGAGATTGACTTGCAAGTTCTATTAAGTTTGTGTATGTGGTTGTCCATTTCAACTTGTGAACATAAAGCCCCAAGTGTATGTGCATCTTCTGCGTCCTAAAAATCAGGTATGTGCCTAGAAACAATATTGTGCCACGTTCTCTAAAAAAGAGCCTTGAGATTTGGGGATTGTGAAACTTTCATTAAAAAATATCCTCCTTTTAAAATGATTTGTAAACCGAGAAGATAAACTTACAAAAATTAATCAATGTACATGATTTTTTTAAACAATCGAAGGTCTTGAAGGAGGCAATTCTTGTAGCAGAACAAAATGAGTGTGATGTTAATATGTTAGCAGGGCCACTGCAGGGGATTTTTTCTGTTGTTGTATTGAATATGGGAGCAGGGGAATATTTATAGAATCACTTCCTGGTGTGAAAGGAACATGTTAAACAATACAAAAATTTAAATAACTTACCTTATCTAGATTCTCCGACTCATTTGTTCCTCTTCATAGGCGCTTCAGAAGTTTCTTCATCCTTCAAATTTCGAATCAATGAAATGATCTTGCTCAGCGGCAATCAAGGCGTTTCCTTTGGAGTCTCTGTGGATAATCCCTTTCCCTGAATATGGCGTTGGAGAATGGTACCTCTATGGATTATGCAGATGCAATGGACGGTCATGGCAGGAGGCAACCGGAGGAGAAGGGAGAGAAAAAGTGTTTCTCATTGCAAAAATTCCAGCTCTTTGAGCATGTGGCATTCTTCCCGGTTTGCAGGCGGGAATTGGGAGCAGCGAGCAGGCGGGAGAATTGAAAATCATCTAAAATTAAAAATTAAATGTTAATAATAATATTTAAAAAAAAATAATATATATATATATATATAGTATTAAATTAAAAATTCAATAAGGTATTAAATTGTATATAAATTATTTAATAGGTAAAACTTATGAATTAGTAGTTTTATGAAGTGATATTTAAAAATTAAAATTATGTGGTTTTCTCTTGTTTTAATATAGACATAAAAATGTATGATAACATGTCCAGTTTGATAATTATTGTTTTTTTTTAAACTAAACTTCCACTTATCACAATTAGACTAATTGTCTATATTTACCATTATGAGAGGTTATGACCAATGGAGTAATTTTTATTGGGCCTTTTATCTTTACTAATATTTGCACAACCTTACCAAATTTTGTACACTAGGAATAACTCTCAAGGCCTTTACCAATGGACATGAAAAGGGCCTTAGACTAAGAATATGGGCACCATTATTATTCTTTGCAAGATAAGAATTAGTATGAGGGAAGGTAAAAAAAAGACTTTTATTTCTAAAATGAGGCTTTTCATGCTCAAGGGCCATGAATTTGGCATTGAACAACCACATAGATCCTCTCTAAATAATCTTAGGAATATATGGGATATCAATTATATTAGGAATTTTTTCCCACCATGTATATGATTTAAGGAATGTACTATGGGTAGGAGAGGTAAACAAGGGGCATTAGGCCTTACAAGAAGCTTGTTAGTGTCAAGGGCAATGAGCTAGACTTAAAAACCACATAAATCTTTTTTAAAGAATCTTTGGTCTTAAGTTGGGATATGTGCACCATAGGATTAGTTCTCACCATATATCGGAGTTAGTGTCTATGTTATGGTTAGGAGAGGAAAACAATTTCCTTTGTCCCGAAATTAATCTTTCTCATGCTCAATTTCCATGAACAATACCTCTAGCTGGGAATATGGGAATTTAGTATGTTTTGCATAATAAGAATGGGTCCCATGGCCTTTACTATGGCTAAAGAATGACATTAAAGAAAAGGGACTTAAGTCTTAAATAATTAGTGCCCATTAAAAAAGCTTCAAACCACCACATAAATTATATTCTCTAAGGGATATTCATTGGCCTCTAGAAGGGATGTGTCTTCCATTCAAAGGTTTTGCACACTGTGATTGGGTCTTGGAGCCTCATCTTTAGACCCTAATGAAATTAGGAGGCTTTCAAATCACATATGATGCTTACAAGTGTAGGCTTGGTCAAAATAGGAACGAAATAAGGGACTTAGGCCTTATTTGAACCTTTGATGATTAAGCTTTGGAAGTAGTTCTCAAAGAACAACAAATAACCTCTATAGAGGATCTTAGGAATCTATGGGGGATCTTTAGTGTCATTGGTATGTTTTACATATATAGTAAGAATGGGTCTTAGGATTGTACCCTTTTCAAACAATGGCCTCAATCCCAAAATGAAACTTCTTTGGTTCACATTGCATGAAATAGACCATAAAGAACTGCAATGTAAATCATCTTTGAGGAATTTTAGGCCTCCGTCTAGGATAAGGGTTCCATTATGAGGTTTTCCACATCATATATGCAAGGTGTTAGGTCTTATTATATCTTGGCCAAGGAATGGAAAAGGGTCTTATGCCTAAAACAAGTCTTTCTCATATTTAATTTCCATGAACATAATATTATAATGGAAATATGGGAACAACGAGTATGTTTTACATAATAAAGATGGGTTTTATGGCCTCTATGATGGAAATGGAAGGAAAACAAGATCCTTAGTCCCTAAAAAAAACTTATTTAGTTCAAGGGACATGAATAAGGCCTCAAACGTTGACCACACATATCCTATCTAAGATATATCTAGCCTTTAGGTGTGATATGGGTGCTATTTGAATATTTTTGTGACATATTTAGGTCTTGGGGCCTTTAATTTTGGCCTTAATATCATTAGGAGTATTTTTGCACCATGTATGGAATTTGGGGCCTTAACCATGGTCAAGGAAGGATCATAAGGTGCTTGGGTCATATTTGAATCTTCCCATGATCAATTTTCTTGAACAAGTATTCTATTTACTACACGGAACATCTCTAGGGGATATTTGGCCTATATGGGGGATCTTTGTCACCATTGGTATGGTTTACATGGTAAGAATGGGCCTTGGGGAATCTAATATCTTTAGGGTAGGAGAAAAGAGGGCCTTAGGCCCTAAATAAATATTCTTGAGTTCAAGGAACATGAATTAACCCCCAAACAACCACATAGATACTCTCTAAGGGATATTCAATTTTCAACTTTCACATGGGAGCCATGGCATGTTATTCTACATAATTAAAGAGCCACAATAATTGTTAATATGCATGGGTTTTTAATAATATTGTGTGCACATTCTAAGAATGTGAATGCATTATTAGAATTCTTGAACATTTTTGTAATGCATGTATCTATAGAATAATATGACTTTAGAGTAAACTTCTAGGTTTATATCAATTGACCATGTATAAATCAACATATATACTTTGAATTCAAATTATTGAAATCATTCTCTATGAATCTAGTGCAATAATGAGCCATGGTATGTAACAATGCCACAAAAAACCCATAACAAATAATGTGTCCACAGTTAAATTACTAACATAAATGACTAATTAATATACTTTTTGTACTTGTTATTTATCACATTTTTATTCTTGGACTATAATAGTCATTTACATTAATCATTATTAATTTTGTCACTTATTATCTAGTCATATATTTTAATCCTACTAAATTAGTCATCTAGCTTAGTCGTTTTTAGTTTAGTAATTTATTATCTAGTCATATATTTTATTCCTAGACTAAATTAGTCATTTAAGTTAGTCATTTTTAGTTTAGTCACTTATTATCTAGTCGTATATTTTATTCCTAGACTAAATTAGTCATTTAAGTTAGTAATTTTTAGTTTGGTCACTTAAAATTGCTCAAATTTAGTAGTAATTCACTTGAAATAATTGTGGTGACTAACTTTTTTAGTCACCTAGTCACTAATTTCATCATTTTATACTAGTTCTTTATATGTCTCTTATGTGCTTCGTTGGCCAATTGGGCTTCACGATGCGTTTCATCAAGATGGATGAGGTTAAAAAGACACACTTCTTCATCTGAGGTGTCAGGTAACAAGTTGATTGCGAGTTTCAACAACGATATTTCACATTGGATTGGTAAGATAACTTCTAGACCATACACCAATTGAAAGGGAGTAAATCTGATTGCATTTCTCACCGAAGTTCTATACACCCACAAAGCTGAGTACAGGATCAAATGCCAGTTTCGTTTATGAACTCCTATCATTCGTTGAAGCATACATTTAAGAATCTTGTTAATAGCCTCAACTTGTCAATTTGATTTTGGATGATAAGGAGTAGAATTACCATATGAAAATCCTAACTTGGCAGTCAATTTAGTCATCATATGGTTGCTAAAATTATTCCCATGATCTGTGACTATAGCCTGTGGGACCCCAAACTGTGCAATGACATGATTAAAGAAAAACAATGCAGCTGTTTGTCTTGTGTTGTTGAATGTAGGCATTGCTTCGGCCCACTTGGTAAAGTAGTCTACTGCGAAAATAATATAACCATGCCCCCTAGACGAATGAGGGTTACAAGTCATGAAGTCAATGCCCGATTTTGAAAATGGTCCCACAGAGACAACATGATGAATTGGCACTAGCGGTTTGTGGATTTTACGATCAAATATCTAGGACGCATGACAAATTCTGACTGCGAGGATGCAATCGCGAAATATGGTAGGCCAAAAGTAACCGACGTGGAGTATCTTCTGTGTGGTAGCATACCCAGACAAGTCTCCACCACAAGCCCCAAAATTACAATAATTAAAAACCTTTTTGGCTTCCTCATGAGTGAGTCACCTTCTTAAAATTATATCGACACCACGATGATAAAGTGTATCACCGATGATCAGATAATCTTTGGCTTGGTATCAAATATGTTGCTGGTTAGAGCGAGAGGTATCAGGCCGAAAATTTTGGGTCTAGAGATAAATGATAAAATGCCCATACCAAGGATCAGATGATCCGATCAGAAACAAAGACTCATTAGGAATAGATGGTTTCGACGTAGTAGCAGTAATATCATAGGGAAGGTCACAGAGAAGCTTAGACAAAACTAAAGAATTCATTGATTTGGATTTGATGAATTCCAAATCAAATTCTTACAAAATGACAATCCATTTTGAATACTTTCCCCCCAACAATTTACGTGATAAAATGTAAGTCATGGGGTTTCAATCTGAAGTGAAAATGGTTTTTCAGAACATGATATAATGGTGAAATATTTGGACAACTTGAACAATTTCCAAGGCAATATTTTCTACGTACGAATACTTCACTTCCATATCATTGAGATTACGACTCAAATAATAGATCGGATGTTCTATCCCATTTTCTACTTGGACCAATACCATAGCAATGGTCATATCAACTGTAGCAATATATAAGAAATAATTACTCTGATAATTTTGGGGATACATTAATGATGCCCGGAGAAGCGTATCCTTGACAACACCAAAATAATCTTGTGCAACTTGGTCCCAATGAAAGGGAATCCCATTTTTCAAGAGCTGAGTAAATACTTTAGCCATTTCAGCGTAGTTGGGCATGAACCTCCTTAGGAAGTTAGCCTTTCCCTGAAGTTTCTATAACCAAAGTAAATTTGATGGTGCAGGAAAATCAAGAATGGCTTGGACGTTCAATGGGTATTTCCAAATTTCCTCTTTTGAGACGACGAATCCAAGAAAATGACCAGAAACAGCACAAAACACACATTTATGTGGATTGAGGTGTATTTTTTAGTATCAGCAGCATAAAAATATAGCTCTCAAATGCATCGGGTGATCAGTCCGATTTCGTGAATGCACGGGTAAATCATCTAGATAGGGTTGAACAATGTTCTTGATGTCATTGAAAGCACAATCCATTGCTCTTTGAAAAGTTTCCCCAACATTATTTAAACCAAACAAGAGTTTCTTATAAGCGAATGTGCCCTAGGGACAAATGAATGCTGTCTTACATTGGTCCTCTGGGCGGATATTGATTTGATTGTAGCCTGAAAATCCATCCATGAATGAAAATATTTCGCATCTAGCACAATCGTCAATAATCTGGTCGAAAAATGGAGTATGATAGTTGTTTTTTGGACAAGTAAGATTCACATCTCGATAATCGACGCACACTCTGATGGTTCCTTGTTTTTTCATAACAGGAATGTTGTTGGAAACCCACTCAGTTCGTGGAACAGGGTAAATGAAACCACCACGCAAAAGTTTTTCAACTTCTGCTTTAATGGCAGTGTCCTTCTTCGGATGAACCAGACGAAGGCATTGACATACCAGCTTGACATCAGGGTACATATTAATAGTGTGTTCAATGATACTAGTGTCATTACCTGGCATTTCCTCATAAGACCAGGAAAAAATATCTCAGAATTAACGAAATAGAGAGCAATATGTTTCGAGTTCTGATGGAGAAAAAGACACGCCGACATGAACATTTTCTACCACGCCAGGTTTGGTTGAAATATCGATTGAAATGGTTTCTTCAATATTTGACAAATTTCGCTCGGAATCGATTGCATTAATAGGAAAAGGATTCGAAAATAAATTTTTGATTGATGGGTGATATAGTTCACTAAGATTATTTTTTTCATAATCAGGAATATGGGAATGATGATGATAATATTCCCATGGTTCTCCTTCCGGCATCATGGTTTCCAAAATATTCTCATCTATCAAGAAAGTTGAGGAAAAAGGATCAGATGGAGTTCCAAAATCTAATGAACGATCAACTGAAACAATCAGCGATGATGATTTTGGATTCGCCACCCAAGCTAGATAGATTGATTGCTATGCCAACTCAACAGGGCTGGGCGACAGAAACTCATCCAACGTAACACCTCCAGAATCACCCATACTCTTCCTTAAGCTAGATGGAGTGGAAGAGATCATGTAGCAGGTCTCTATACTTGCAATTTCTTCTGACGTAGTAGGCGGTGGTAATGAAAAGGTTCCCATGAGAGTGGAATCCTTTAAGAGTCCTACACCAATGTTCTGAAGTACGATTTGGGGTACGTGATCTAACAGAACACTTCCAGTTACCTGGGAACTGGAGGCAAAGAAGGATAGCTGAGTGATGACTGTGATAAAAATTTTATGTGGAAAGGTGATCATTCTAAAATATGTAGAAACAATTGCAGTCATAGCATATACCCATGGCCTTCCAAGTAAAATATTCTACTCAGGGGGTTCGTCAAAAACCTCAACTTCAACATTCACTATTTTTCCCTCGAGTTCAACATGAAAGTTATTGATAATACCACAAGGCTTATATGTACGTCCATCAAAATCCTTCACTGTCGTTGATGATTGAGACACGCATGGCGAGGCAAGTGACTTCCAACAATTTAGAGACATAATGCATGTAGATTCTCCCTCATAAATAATGGTACGATGAACAAGGTGGTTGAGAACATTTACTTGGATGGAGAATGCAAATTCTGCTAGTAATTACAACACATAACCTGTATTTTTAAAGACTACGATATTAGAATTAGTCAGATCAATTCCACCAATTGGCGACAAAAAATCCTGTTTCTTGGAGGAAAAATTTTGTAACACCTCAAGCACTGACATAGCTGAATGGGATTGAGCCAAATATTCAAATATATTATAATTTGGAGAAGCCCTTGCTCGAGGATTATATATCGATTTATGAACGACTCCCTTCAGTGGCTTGATTGTCAGTTCAGGAACAACAAGTGGTGGTAACGATTCCATAGACGGATTCGTGGTCGAGGTAGTAGGTTGATCAGTAGTGTGACTACCATAATATTTATTATGTGTTGAAACCAAAACATCTATTGATGGCTTCGTGATAGATAACATAAGCACTTGGGAACTAGAAGCTGGATCCGTAGCAACCAAATTTGTGTCCGGATTCAGAAACGGATCTGTCAACACAGCTGAAGCATATGAGGTATTAACCATTTTTGAGACTTCAACGTGGTGAGGAAAATCTCAAACAAAGTGTTCCTCATTATAGATAATGCAAGGGTAACGACGTTTCCAATTTCCAGATGATTGATCAGATGGTCTTTCCTGTGGGGTAGAAGTTTGTTTTTTCTTTGATTTCCATTTTTTCTTACTTCCGGGTTTCTTGAAACTTTTGCCTTTGTCAAATGACACAACATTGATTTCAGAAGAAGGTGCAGGATAAAATGCATTAGTGTGATGTGTGCTTACAGTACCGATCATACCATCTCCCGCATGAGAGTCCTTGGATGAAGGAGGAATAGTGAATTTAGACCTTGACGCGTTAGGAATTTTCTCGTAGAGCATGCCAGACTAAGTATAAATCAAGTCTAAATATTGGTCACGACAAATAACCTACTCTTCAGTGATGACGCCACCCTTAGCCACATCCTCATTTATAGATGGTAACAGGGACTTAATGAACCACTCAATAAGGAGCTGATCATGAACAAATGTATTAACCATTCTACGAAAATGCCACTCATGAATATGATCATAAATGTGAGTAGCACTAGTTTTTTTAAAATTAGTAAATATTTCTGTTCCAGTTTCATATCGTATGGGTAACTGAAAGTGAGTAAAAAAGACAGTAGCTAGGGTAGTGAAATTATCAAAATAAGCTCCAGGTAACTCAATGTACCATTTTACAGCCGGACCAGTGAGCGACCTAGTCGAACAGAGTCATCATTCAAGGAGTTTGATGAACAACACAAATGATAAGTCATAACATGAGTCGATGGGTCTTCCCCAGGGTTTCCATTAAACTTAGGAATATCCAAGGGTAATTTATGAGGTATCGCCGGCCATCAGGGAGCATAGTTGATTGGGTCATTAGTGAGTCAGTTTAAATACGGTAACTCTAAAGTTGCAACAAAGGGAAACTGTCGATTGAGGTCGGGTTGAGCATAACCAGGGTATGATGGAATTGTTTGGGTAACAGGTCTTTTAGCACCAACATAAGGAATCTATTACTAATAACCCAGATAGGGGTTGTTTTGATAGGAAAGTGCTTGAGGATTCTGTTGACCAAAACATGGGTACGATACTTGTTGAAATGAAGGTTGTGGCATTCACGCCTGTGGCTTCCAAGGGGTCTGTCCACCAATGTTATAACCAAAATTAGGATAACATGGATTTGGTTGAGGATAGGTATAACCTGGTTGTGGCTGCGACATCCCATAATATGTTAATCCAGCTTATGAATAAATGATTTCGAATACAGGTGGTTGTTGTAAACCAACCAAAGGGTTGGAGTCTAAAGGCCCAAAAATTGAGGGTATTGGGTTGAAGGACCCTCCTGAAACAATTTAGGTACAGCAATTTGAGTCTGTAATAGGGGTAAAGTGCAATATTCCCAAATGGGAAAACTCAACAATACATACACATAAAACACATTTTTCAGAAATATAAGCATTAACAAAAAAATGCAGCCCATGGATCCATTATTTGTGACATTACAACAACTAGATCTGAGAGGAAATTAGGAACAAATGACTTTTTCCTAGTTAAACAGGCCTCCCATGCTCAACACAACCCAAAAACACTGAAACCCCAAGATTTACTGCAACACAAAGCACTGCATAAAGTGACATCGCATTTTATAGAGGGATTATGCATTAGAAATATAGAGACAAATCAGATCTGTTATTATATTAATCAATGAGGCATAAAAACAAAGATCTAGTCTCTTTTACATAGATCCAAGATGACCCTGCAAGGGTTTCTTGACAAACATGATATACATGAAATATTTGTTGCATATATATGGTTGAATCACGCTATATAGTTGAAGATCTGCATAAAAATGGCAGAAAATGCAAAGAAATGGTTGTATACTCTCCTCCTAGATTTCCGGGAAAAAGGCCGATCCTCCTCCTGGGAAACTAGCTCATAAAAGTGGGGTTTTAACCCCTCCACTGCAATACCTTAAGAAATAAAGCATTTTCTGCAAGTGACTGCACTGTTACTGAAGGTGAATGCTTGGCCTAACACTATATAGTGGAAAATGTTGCACATGATGCTTCTCTTAGATCCCTTAAACAAGTTCTCCAAGAAGAAATGAGGAATTCCTGCATGAGAAAACCCTTTCACTAAATAGTGCAACAAACCTAGCTAAATAGCCAAAGGATGCAAAAAGTCTAAACAAACCACATACAACATATAATCTTCAATCATACCCCATATGGTTTCCAATCCCTCCATTATATAGTTGATGAGCTTCCTCAGCAAGGGTCCCACCCAATTATGAGGTTGCTTCTATGCAAAGGCTCCTCCACCAAAATTACGCTATCTCCACTTTTCCCACTCATCTATTCACAACGCTGTTTGATTTAGTCAACCTTGAATTGATCTTCATGCATTGTCTCTTTTCACACTCAAGGTGTCTTCATTTTGACTAGCTAGATTGATCTTTATTCACACTGAGCTGTCTTTATTTAGGATCCACTCCTCACATATTAATGCTGTTGAATTGGTAAAACTTGACTTTGTCCACACAATTTTGACCTTTTTCACACATCATGAGGATGTTTGATCTAGTTATTAACATGATCCCTTTTCACATCATGAGGGATTTTATGCTTATTTAAACAACTTATGAGCCTCCTTGCCCATTTATTCATCTAACTAGATATTAAAAGAAAAATTGATATTCCTATTAGCTGCATGCTAATTTAGGAATATTACATAAAGATGTATTAACAACTAGAGTTGATGTGGGTGCAACAGGTTGAACCGGTTGATACAAGTGTATAACCATTTATGGTTGGATAGACAGAGTGGGCTGCCATTGACAAACATTCATTTCGACATTAGGTTGACCAAAAAACGACGGAGTACTGTCAAAGTGGGTGACCATAGGTTGCCCCCCAGCATGAGAAGTGTAATAAGATAGAAAATATTGCTCTCCAAATGCATGGAGTCCAGTTGATATTGTACTAGATGGAATATACCCAGATGGACCAACTTGATATTACCCTGATGATGGATATAAAGGATCAAGCCGTTCAGTAATCACTATAGGTTTACTAGTTAGAATAACAGAAGATGACATTGGTGAAGTCCATAGGTTTGAATATGCACCAGAGAAAATTCCATATTAATATTTATAACCTAATGGGACCATAGGGCCACCATGTAAATATGACTCTGGTGAAGTTGTGAACATTGACGGGGTAGCGAGAGCAAGTGCTGCCGCAATTGGAACAGATGGTCCAATCGAAGATGTTGGTTCATGAATGGTTACTTGACCAAATGTATAACCTTTTGGATCAACGGGAATATGAATAGGTAAAGGATCAACAAAATCAGAGGATGGTGATTGAGGAAAAGACTCATACAGGTAAAGATCCTCCCCAAAATGGGTTGGAGTTAAAGGTGTTTTGTCTTGTGGCATTTCTTCAATCGAAATTAAACCAGGTGGAAGGATTTTTCCGTCAGGCCCAAAGTATATTTCAAGAGGTTGAATGCATGATATGGGAGTCTCAATAGCTACAATAGATTGTGGGGTGGCCGATACAGGAACAACTTCTAGTCGTTTGAATTCAGGATGCAGATATTCTAACAAAAAAGAGACAAGATCTAGATCAACTTCTAGTTGAACAACGTCGGGTTCGGGAGGTAGGGCCTCACTGATTGGATGGATCGTGACCAGAAGTAGCTGAGAGGACTCTGTCTCGACAACAATAGATGAACCAGGATTTGTAGAAACAACTTGTGCTGACTCTAGTATGTGTGAAGATGACGCTTCACCAGAGGTATTGATAGTACTAGTTTCGGTAGAGCGATGTCACCTTCGCCGACCATAAGTGACTTCCTATAGTAAAGGTGGTTTCAATGCAAGTCTACGTGAACGACAGGGAAAGAGATTTTATTCTTCCATGATGAATGATCTATTTTATGACCAAAAACAAATAAAATAAAAGGGTAATTCTAGGCAAAATGTTTACCAAGAAACTGTGAACTGCAGAATACCTTCTGGTGAACCAAGAAGTACAGGAAGGCAATCTCCCCGAATGCTGTGTTCTGTGTACCAAAATTTTCAAGGCAGCTGAATCAGTTCACTATGGATGGATAGCAACCTAAATTTTCCCTCCCAAATATACTTGAAGGTACGTGGAGGCCCAAGCCCATATTAGTGTTGTCTAATGCGAAACCGCACAGTGAGAGCACCCCTTTATAATTTTCGTACTATAAAACCACTTGATATACCCAAAGGTACATGGAAAAGCTACGATACACTTACGTACGTGGAGTGAAGTATCAAACTCAGAATGTATCACAAACAATTAACGATAACTGGTTTGTTTTACCAGGCCAGAACATGTCTCTAGCCTAGACCTTTTAAATGTTATCGTTATGGTTCCAATGATTTTTTAGATAAATTGATGTAAATTTTAAGTTCATCTTGTTTATTAATTTTACTTTCAAGGTTCACCACGATGACGTAATGGAAATTCCTAAAATTCAAACTAAAATGATAAGAAAACTTTTCAATTTTAGCTTCTTCAATGAAAATCCTAGCTACTAAAGGTGAAAGAGCAACCAGTTTTGAGAGCAAACAACAAAGAGCACAAACTAATATGTAGTTTTCCTCATTTGTTCCTATGCAAAAAACACAATCCACTATATGAAAATGCAAGTTTTTATTTTAAGTCCCCTTAATGTGAATTGAAAAAGGAAACTATATGCATCACATCAATAAAAAACAAATTCTTTCTTCTTTGAGAAACGATGAATTTAACAACAATTTCTCTTTTAGGAAAAATGAAGAATGGAACCACAAATTTTCCTATAGGAAACAAAGAATTTAACGGCAATTTCCTTTACGAAAACTAATGGATCTAATGTAGAAATAAAAATACTTTGAATTTGATTTGTCAATGATAAAGAAAAAAACTTAAAGAGACAATGAACAAACTTAATTTCCAAAGGAGGAAGGATCAGGAAAATTCACTGGTCTCTATGAGGTATCAGACAATTGAAAAAACAGTAAACAAAAGGCTGAATGTGATGGCAATGAAAAATTTAAAGGGAATTTGGTTGGGTTAGGGAATAACACAGTCTCTAAGGGGAGACAATGCTTTGCATAGGAACATATCAAAGACTTTGCAGACACTTTCTCTAAGAGTAAATAGACACATAAATATGGATTAACTTACTTGTGATCCAAGTGCTTCCTATTCTCCTTCTGTCACTCTTGCTGTAGCTTCCAATCCAACTTTTATCGCCAGTTCCTACAAGTATAAACACTAAACAATAAAGAGATTGCAATATACTAATGGCTATTTATCTTAATTAGTTAAATCGATGAAATATGAAACATATATATCAGTTAAGAATCCATGATACATAAATAGATACATATATGGGAAAATGAACATCAATCTTTATTAATGTATAGAAGGGGGGGGGTGGTTACAACTAGTGATCGATTTGATGTCACCAACTCCAAAAATCATCTCAGCTTCATCACAATAAACATCACACCAACAACATATCACCCTTATCACACTCAATTGAGAATCCAACAACATTTATTTACCAAATTTCTTCCCTCCTTAGCAATAGGATCTGTGCTCAATTTATAGGGCAACTGGAGGTAGTTTCTCAATCAATGACTTTCTAATAATAGGAAAGACATGCCCCAAAACTCAGAGGTGTTAGATGGACACATGGATTCGAATTTTGACACATATGGAATTTTTTAGAAGGCACTGGCCATGTGGAGATTTTGGAACAATGATAATTTCGCTCCTATTTGACCAATGCACTCTTGAATGTCGAGAAGTGCTTTGCAGAGCACACTTGAATTGAGCTAACTGCATATGCAAAGCAGTTAGTCCCTTGAGAGACTACGTTGGTGAGCTCATAGGTGATATAACATGTACTACAAATCTTGGAAACCTTGCAATGGAAGTCATGGATTATTTGTCCTTGTTCTTGTCTTAGGGAATGTAACAACTAAAATAATAGGGAATGATAGACCCTATTTCATTGGTTCTGGGGATGATGTCCAGTTTAACTAGGTCATTTGGAATGATGCCCAAATTGACCTATAACAACTAGGACACCAAGGATACCAATCCTTTTTACAAGATTCAAATTAGGACACCAATCCATTCATAAACCAAAGGCTCCAACTTGGTTTAAGAAAACCAATCCTCTTTAGTAATTCTAGCTACCAAACACTAAAAATATAACTCAAAAAATGGTCTAAAAATTTACCAAGATAGCTCCAAAGTACTGTTTCAAGGTGTCTCCAATGGATGCTCCAAAATGGCTTCAAGAATGTCTCCAAGTGCTGCTAAAAAGTAGCTTCAAGGGGCTACTCCAAAGTGGCTTAAAAAAATTTAAGAAAAACTTCAAGGATAACTCCAAATATGGTCTAAAAAATAACTCTAACTGTTCTCTTTAAGTGACTTAAGGAAATATCAAATCAACCACCAAAAATATACCCAAAAAATGCCCCAAAAAGGTTATATATTCATGCTTACTGAAGTAGTAATAAGTTGAGATATAAGGTTGAACATACTGAGTTGCAAGGGTAGGAATTACAGGTCTAAATAGGTTGAGTTGCATGGGTTGAAATTACAATTTTGAATAGGCTGAGTTGAAGGGCTGAATTGAGGTTGAAATACGTTGAATTATAGGGTAGAAATAGACCGAATTTTCAATGAGAAAAAGGTTGAATTCAAGAAAAAATAAATAACTCCAAGAATATTCCAAAAATTGACCATGAAGTCCTCCAAGAGACCTTAGTCAATAACATAGTGCCTTCAAGAGATTCTCCTACAATATGCTTCTAGGTTCATGAGATATGAACCATCTTTTTCCTCCTCTTGTTGACTCAGTTGTTTTGGTTGAATGATAGATTGAGTTGCAAGGGTCACAATTACAGATCTAAATAGGCTAAGTTGCAAGGGCCACAAACACAGGTACAAATAGGTTGAGTATCAAGGTATAAAATTTCAACAATGAATAACCTGAGTTTCTGGGCCAAATTGAGGTTGAACTAGGTTGAATTCTGGGGCAGAAATAAGCCAAATTGTTAATGAGAACAAGTCTGAATTCAAGACAAATAATTAACTCATATTCCTCTTATCTCTTGTTGAATGAGTTTTTTTGGTTGAATGAGGGAGATATTGGCCTATTTATAGGCATTTTTTCTTGTTAAATAGGCCAACCTATCCTATAGAAGGGTGAGTTAACAAAGTCAACATAGGTTGTTTATATTCTTGAAAATTTTATTTTTCTTAAGAGGAATTGGAGGGTGTGATATACCTCAATGAAAAGGGCTTTCTTAAGGTGATTATCCTTTGGAATTAATAAGAATTATTTTCTCAACAATCTCCCCCTTTGTTATTGATGGCAATGTTTTTACTGTAGCTGCTCCCCTTGACTTTGTATTTCTCTTCCCAACTTTGTGTTCTCTGCCTCTGCCTTTGTCATCAATATCTAAGGGGTGATCTATTAAAATGCAAGAGAGTTGACACCCCTATTTTTACAAATATATTCAAATGATTATTGAGGTAGGAGTTTAGGGAAGATGTGTGCAATATGTTCTTTATTGTTGAGATATTCCATTTTGATATTTTGATCAACAACTTGTTCTCAAATAAAGTGGTACTATATAATCATATGTTTTGATTTTGAGTACATGATTGGGTTTTTGGAGAGACTGATTGTGCTATTACTATCAAAAAATATGGTTATAGGTTGATTTGTTTCCATTTTGATATCATTGAAGGCTTTCTATATTGTTGCAATTGTAACACTAACAATGTAAATTATCAAACGAGAACTGTACCGAGTACTTGAGATAGAAAAACATCTTTTGATTTTGAAAATTGTTGACTTAGAATAAACATTTGTTTTTTTGCTATGAATCTCGTTGTATTGGCTTTGGCCTTGTGAACCCTCTAGTGAGTATACCTTGGGCTGACTTGGTACCAACAACCTTTCTCTAGCCCTCAAGCTAAGAGGGAGGTTGATTTGTTTTCTAGAAAAAAGAGAAGATTTATTTTATTTTATTTATCTTTATGTATTATTTAAAAAAATAAGGTAAATAGATGTATAAGGTTTTCAACTTTACATTCTAATATTTGATTTTTAGCATATTCACATCTCTCACATGATATACATTTATGCCAACCACTCATATAATCTTAAAGTTTCATCCTTAGCACATTGCATCTCTTTCACATGTTTCTCCTCTACATTGACCACAAGTGAGTTCATAAAAATGAATTTGTAAAATTTCAAAAACTATATTTTAGTACTTAATCAGGTATTAAGGGGGCTTCCCTTTCTCGTAATATTTAAAAATAACAATACCAAAGTTGTCTTCAAGTTTCTCATTTATTATAATTGTTATTATTATTATTATTATTTTTGTGGTTCATGGGCCCTAGAGATTAGTGGCCGCTCTACCCATGGAGTAAGTGTACGTGGTAGATCTATTTTAAAAGTTGTCTTGAAGTTTCTCATTTATTATTATTATTATTATTATTATTATTATTATTATTATTTTTGTGGTTCATGAGCCCTAGAGATTCGTGGCCGCTCTACCCATGGAGTAAGTGTACATGGTAGATCTACTTGAATGGATCACTCCTCATTAGCTCAACCATGAAGCTTGGCCTTGAGAGTATCGATAGAATTGAACACGTGACCTATCAATAGAAAATATGCTTTAACTATGGGGACTTGACGAATTGAACTAATCCTGAGGGATAAAATAATTTTATTATAAATTTTAATTGATATCCAATTATACAAGTTACAAGTCTATTAATAAAAACAGAATTATAAAATTACATTTAATATATATATTTTTTAGATTTATTTATTTATTTATTTGGGAGGAAAATTTTAGATTGATTTTTATATTTAATTTTTTTCTATTTAATAAAATATTGGAGTAAGCTTAACGGGTTCGCGAAACACCCTTCGATTTTCGCGCCCACCCTTATGGTGACCGAGTCCCATCCCTCCCCAACGTTAATGTTAACAACTCTATCCCCAACGTTAGCATTAAAAACTCTATCCCCAATGTATGTTTCATGTCTCGCCATCGGGATACTCTGTTGGCAAACTCTTGTTTGCAGGCTAGATCATTGGTTATGACATGACGACTCATGCAACCACACACCATGAATTCATGCCTTTGTTAGTCTGAATTCCATTTTATTTTGGATCATTTTGAAGCCCCTTAACCCTCTCAAGGAGAAGATTCAAAACCTACACAGATTCCATGTTTGATTATTAAGCATGCACCCTAAGATAAAATTGAAACCACCAGTGTTGATCGGATTCCAAATATCGGTCCAATTTTGAACACGAATGGAGCTTAAATTCTGTAAAGAACATGCAAAAATTGCGATATATGTTTATGCTAGGGCATCACTCATATTCTAAGTTCAAAATAGGAAATGTCAAAACCCACGAACATACCAAGTTTGGTTAATAAGCACAACGTATATTTTTTGTTGTTTTTGATGGTGTTGGTCAAAACCTAATTTTTACAACCCTTCATCCTCCACATTACTAAAACCCAAATTGTAAAACTCAGAATCCTCCGCATTACTAAAACCCAACTTATTTAGACAATTATATTAATTAAATGTTGTTCTAGGTTACACACAATTGTTTGTTGCTTGGCAAGGTTAGGAGAGCACCAAAATTGATTTTAAAAAAACCATAGGTCAACTCGTTGGCCAACCATTGTGGAAAATCACTGGTCAACCATTGAGGAAAATTGCTTGTTAACCTTGGTTAATCATTGCAGAAAATTTTTGGTTAACTATTGCGGCAACTCATTATTTTAACGTTAGGATAACTCACTAGTTGACCATTGAGGCAGATCACTAGTTTACCACTGTGGCAACATGCTCACTTAGATTTGGGAGTCCTTACAGTTGTGGCAACTCATTGGGTCACCATCGTGGAAAATCGATGGGTCACTGTTGCAACACATTCTGTGTTACTGTTGCAACAACTCATTGGGTTAGAAAATGGTAAAGCAAGTACAATGGGAAACAATCATTTCCCTTCTGGTGCAAGACCCTAAATAAAAGATCATATTTTTTTGAATGGTTTTAGATTTGTCTGAAGTACATGGAAAACACATGGAGATTGATTGGATTGCAAAAATCCTTTTAACTATAATTGGAGAATTGATTAGAGGAGAGGAAATGAACCAAGATGCTCCACGTTCTTTCTCCCAGGTACAAAATAAACACCCAGGCTCAAGGCCTACTACTTCGTTGCTATATGAAGTGTAAGTTTTCTAGAGATGAATTGTTTAGATGTTGGTATTAATAATGCTCGATCATTTTTCATGTATTCATATGTATTGGATTTTCAAACATTTTTATGCAACTATGCTTGTTCATATGGCCCCGAGGATAGAAGTGGAAAATATGAAATGAAGCGAAGATCCTCATTTGCGAAAAAATTAGTTTCCAATTCCATTTCATTGAAAAATTTATGGTTCAAATGCTTTAGCTAGCAATAATAAAATATAACACGTATGAGAATGTAGATTGCCAAGGATGACCTTGACATGGCCAACATGACAATTCAGGTCATGCTAGGTCCTTGAATCAACCAAAGTTATCAAGGGACATGATTTACTATGTAGAGAGTTGTTTCTTCTTGGAAGTGCCAGTTGACTCGACTTGCAAAATGTATGTTAAAAAATATGTTTACATGAATGCTTCAATTCAAGATAGGGATTTATTTTTGTGTAGGAAAGATGTTGTTAACATCTATAATCATATAATGAAAGGAAAGTATCAGTTGCATAAGAGGGATAGAATGAGTGTGAACCTTTGGTATAGAAAACACACAAACGATTTTTTCTTTTATCAAAATCCCAATAGTGGAGAGATCCATTTTATAGTTGGAATTTAGATGAAGTGGATGTTGGAAACCATGGTGAAGCTATCGAATAATAGCTTAATATCCATAGATTAAACATTCATCACAAATAAATATGGGGCGAGTGTATTAAGAATGATTGATCTAGCACAATAATTTGATTAGTAATGATTGATAATGATTAATGAGCTGAATTTGACTTCATATGATTTTTGAATGTGATAATATCAGTTGTACACTATCGTGGTGTTTGGTGAGAAAAAAATTGGGGTGCCAGTTGCATTGGTGGAGGCATCATGTAATAGATCACATGGAATTTCACTATGGTTGGAGCACCTCATGCATAGGTGTCACCATGTTGATCATAGTTGGAAAGTTAATGCTTTCATGGTTGATGATGCATTGGTGGAAATCAATGCTTTAAGGTAACTTCAAATTTCTTATTTTACAGTACAACTTGCATTTATTACAAAAATAACATGCTTGAAATGAATTGAATGTAGCAGGAGAATATGGTTATGTATTAAATGTGTTATGTTATGTGTTGTTGGTTATGTATTTGATGTATTTTAAATAAATATAAAGTTAAAATTTGATGTTTAATAAATATTAGCTTTTAAAATATTTGTACAGTAGTAATTGTTGAAAATATTAAGAGGGTGTGAATCAATATTTTTTTCCATTTTTATAGCATGCGAATTAAATATTTTTTCACAAATGAAAGTTATGAATAGGTTGAGTTGCGGGTCTGAATTGAGGTTGAACTACGATGAATTCTAGGGTAGGAATAGGTCAAATTAACAAGGTTGAATTCAAGAAAAATAAATAGCCCCAAGAATATTCCAAAAATTGACCATGAAGCCCTCCAATAAACCTTAGTCAATAGCATATTTTCTTCAAGAGATGCTCCTACAATATGCTTCTAGGTTCATAAGATATCAACCACCTTTTTCCTTGTCTTGTTGAATGAGTTGTTTTGGTTGACTGATAGGCTGAGTTGCAAGGGTCATAGTTACAAATCTAAATAGGCTAAGTTACAAGGGCCACAATCACAGTTATAAATAGGTTCAGTTGCAAGGGCTAAAATTCTAGCGCCGAATAAGCCGAGTTTCTTGGCCAAATTGAGGTTGAACTAGGTTGAATTTTGGGGTAGAAATAAGCCGAATGGTTAATGAGAACAAGTCTGAATTCAAGATAGGTAATCAGCTCAAATTCCTCTTATCTCTTGTTGACTGAGTTTTTTTGGTTGAATGAGGGAGATCTTGGCCTATTCTTAGGCCTTGTTTCTCGTTACACAGGGACAACCTATCCTATAGGAGGGTGAGTTGACAGGGTCAACATAGGTTGTTTTTCTTCTTGAAAATTTTGTTTTTCTTAAATGGAGAGAAATTGGAGGGTTAGAGAAGAATATGAAATACTTTTTGCATGTGAACAATTTTACTATAACTACTCCCCTTGAATTTTTGTTGATCTTCCTAAATTCGTGTTCTCTGCCTTTGTCATAAATATCTAAGGGGCACTCTACTAGGATGCAAGAGAGTTTACATCGATAATTTGAAAAATATATTCAAATGCTTCTTGAGGCAGGAGTTTAGGGAAGATGTTTTCAATTTTTTCTTTTGTGTTGACATATTCCATTTTGATGTTTTTATTAGAAACCTGTTCTAAAATAAGGTGGTACTAGATCATCATATATTTTGATTTTGAGTGCATGATTGGGTTTTTGGAGAGACTAATTGTGCTAGTATTATCATAGAATATGGTGATAGGCTGATTTAATTCCATTTTGATATCCTTCAAGGCTTTATAGATTGTTGCATTTGTAACATTTACAATGTAAAATACCAAATGAGAACTGTACCGAGTACTAATTTTTTTGAGATAGCGAAACAAGCATTTGATTTCTTGTCACTTGTCACTGGCGATCGCAAAATTTCTTAACTTTTGATTGCCCATGGTTTATTCACGGGAAAATTTGCAAGAATTTCATAAATGTGGGTTGGTTTTCTTCCTATTCAATGTATTCAATCCAATTACTAAATCATCAAAGCACAACTGATTCATACAATGACCCTCCTGAGAAACAAACAAATTTGTCATGGATAGTCACAGTATTTATGTAAACGTTGAAGGACTTGAGTTCACAAAAGAGGCGTTATTTGGCTACATAGACCTTGTTCAAAAAATTCCTCTTGCTACTTTGACCAAGACTGAAAAATTGATTTCTTTGGTTAAAAAAATGTTGGATGATGTCAACAATCCTTTATATTATGGATTATGAATTCACGTGTGGGTCAGGTTCTTTTGAGTCTTGTTTGAAGAGAAATAGGAGTTTCATAAAATAAAAAAAGAGAAGAAAAACCAAATTTCAAGATTGGAAATTCGCTTAAATATCGTTGCAGATAAAGATGAAACATTTGAGTTTGAACAACTCAACAAGCGAGATCGACCTCACTCGAACAATGCATGGTTTTCTAGGTTTTTTGTGATGCATTTGTTTTTAATTTGATTTTAATATTTATTAGTGCATTACATGTATTTGTTGTATTATTATTTTTTTGAATATGTTCATGTATGTTTGATAGGTGGTGAGGATATGTTTGCTGATTTGTCTAACTTGTCTGAATTTTCATTTAAGGTCAGTAAATAACTCCATGCATTTACACTAAGTGTATGTTATGAAAGATCGGTTTCAAGGGGTTTTCCATACTTGAATTATGATTGCATACATTGGTGTCTAAACATGAATATGATATATAAATTGGAATACAAACAACGAAAATGTAACAAAATTTATAGAGGAAATGCAACGAAATTGTAATTAAACATGTAAAACACAATTTTACGAGTTTTTCATAAATAATAAATGCTAATGTTGATATATTGTTTGATAATAATATATATTATAACATCAAAGTTTATGCATTTTCTGACTATGAGTTTCCGCACCAGTGGTAATGAGCAGCGGTGAGCTAGTGTGTCAGCAATAGTGAGTGGGAGAATGTCAACACCGATGAGGGAGTTAATATCAGCAAGAACACAAGGGTCAATTTGAATATGAGAATGAAGGGGAATTTCAATGAATATTGCTGATACAATAATCACGATGTCCTACTTCACCAAGATGAAGATACCCTCATGTTTCCCTAATTTCATTCCAACATTCAATTTTTTTTTTTTTGGGGTATAGGACTTTTTATATATCCTTTTTGGTCGCAAAATCATTAGATAGAGAAATCTAGGAATGATACAATTATTCCCACACTGTTCGATGGAAATAATATACTGAGAAACCCTAGTTAAGGCCATCTTTAAGTTTAGGTAGTTAAATGGATCTTTATTTCAGGTTTTTTTCCCCGAGGAATCCCACCTTTCTTTACATCCTTCTTGTGCGACGGTCTCCAATATTTGAATCTAGGCTGCACAATATGGAATGGTGTGATACCTATTCATGGCGATATAATTTGCTAACTATGAAAAGCTAACCAACTATTTTTGTTGTTGTATCACATGCACAAGTATTTCATTTTCTCCTCTAACCCACAAAATTATCTCGTAATTGCGTTTAACTATTTTAAGAGCTTCCACCCAATTGGCCTGATTTCTCAAATATGATAAAAAAATTTCTCAATTGGAAAGGCCCTACATTAAGGTTGGGATTCCATGTTTTTTGAAGATATACCATAAAATTATGTTGTTACAATTCACAAAGCAAGTCATTTTATAGATTCATGCAGGCCCTATAGGCTTCTATGAAACAATGTCAAAGGTTTATTGTTGATGAGAGCATTATTTTTAAACTTCGACAATATTTATATAAAGTACACGTTGAAATTGGTTGAAGGAGCACTGCAACTAAGCACACCATACATTATCTGTATGAGTTGTTTCTTATAATTCTCCATCTTGGTCACCTTCCTTTGCAGCTCAACCACTGTGTTTTTATGTTCTCCTTCAACTTTTTTTTATATATTTTTCCCATTTCTTGCAAAGGTCATGAATTATTTTTTCGTGCAAATGGAAAGGTATTAGTTTCCATTATACAAGGGTATACACATGACTAATTTATCCTTTGGTTCCTCATCCTCTATTTGCACAACAATGTCTTTTGGTCAGTTTTATCTCTGGTTCTTGATGCTCTGTTAGTTTCATCTCTTGTTCATGTTTCTCTATTTGTACAACTATTTATTTTGTTAGTTTCATCTTTGATTCTTGTTCCTCTATTTGCACAACTGTGTTTTTTTTCAATTTCATCTTTGGTTTCTAGTCCTATGTTTGCACAAAAATGTCATCAATATGCTTTTTTCGAAGGGGTATATTTTCTTGGATCTTTGGAGAAGGTATATCCATGACACCAATGGGCAGGGGATCTGCAACTTGGGTCAAGAAATTTAATTTATCAAAAGTGTAATGTTCCAAATTGGAAATAGCAACAATATAAAACATAATTATGTATAACAAAGAAAATCTGATAATGAAATAAGAGGGATCAATGTGAAACCATCATTTTATTAATATATCAGTAGAAATATACAAAAATATCATGAGGGACAAGCCACTCAAGCAATAGGAACAAGCCTCCAATGATCAAAACAATCAGCACATTAGTTGTTGCAACTGTATATAATGTCAGAGAGCAGTGACAGTACTGCCTATATTAGTGTGGATGCTACTGTAATCATACATATATGTAATATTTCTTATAGATAAAAAATCAATGCCCAGAAAAGAAAAAAATACAATGCTCCAAAAGGAATGCACTTAAGCCACAAGATCGCTGAAATACACCAAAGAACCAAGCACTGGAAATGTGTACTGCTACTGCTGCTGCTACTGGAAACTGCTACTTCTGAGGTAAAGAACTATGTGTGGAAGGATGTTAGCGTGCTCAGAATGATCTAGGATTTGACCACAAATTCTACTCAAAAAACCCAGAAATGGTTTGGCCAGATCTTAAATTTGGATTTTCGGCCATTTTTGGGTTACCCACTGCAACATCTCACGCAATCATGGACTGGAACTGCACTGTGAGGGATAGTAGATGGTTGGCCTAATGCCAAAGATGTATAAATATGCCCAGGAGCCCTCCTTGCTGATCCTCAAATGGATAGGCTACCTCTCCACTGAAAAACAAGCACAAAATTGGCTCTATGTGATCCTCTGCTGCACCTTGCAATGCAACCCAGCTCTAAAAAGAAGCTGCGCTGTAGCTGAAGGAGGTAGCTTGGATAAAATTATGGAATGAGTAAATGCAGCACAATGACCCTCTCCTTCCCTGAGGATGAGGTAGGGATTCCCGATCAGGAACACCCTTGTGCTAAATAACACAACAACCCTACTAAACAGCAAAGTGATGCAAAGTCTAAACAGACCAACATCAAAATGACAATCTAAAACATGAATAACAATGGATGCCATACTCTCCACATATAGTATGTGAGCCTTCACACATTGGGTCCCATCCATACTTTCCACCAAGCTCATGCAAGTTGTCCTCCACTAAAACTGTGATGTCTCATCATAAAGGTTGTCTCATCATAAAGGCCACTCCTCCATGACAACGCTGTTGACTTGGTCAAAGTTGACTGAATCAACATGATCCAATCCCTATTCACACTCAAAGGTGCTTAATCCAACTGCTTATTCTTCCTCCTTTCACATTAGGAGTGTTATTATTCCATCTAAAGAGGTTTATGGGCCTCCCTACCTACTTATTCACCTACCTAGTGATAAAACAAACTATACTATTCCATTTAGATGAAGGCTAAATTTTTAGAATATTACAGTCCTTCCCTACAAAATGTTGCTTGTCCTCAAGCAACTGTAAAGGTGGAGAAAAATTCCTCCCTTCTTCCCCTTATGGCCTCCTCATCAATAGTCCCCACCATTGCTCAAAGTAATCTGCAATAAATCTGCCCTCCAATGGTTCCTCCCAAGTATGCAAAACCAAATGGCTCACATCATGAAAAGGTGGAAGGTGTAAGTGGAAACCTTCTTGTTGTACAATGGCCTCCTCAAGGTAGGAGTGATGAAAATCATGGGGAATCTCATTCGCATTGAGATACTCCCACCCAAGCTATCATCCAAATGAAATGAGCCATATTAGGTAGCTCATCAAAGAAATCCTCAACCCCGGTTTTATGCAATGTATTAGGGCTGCATGGAGAGATTAGATTTCCCCACCAAAGTTGTTTCTCTCTCCATTTATGGTAAGTATGGGTCGTCTTTTGATCTTGGGCTGAAATGACATGGCCTCCAAGAATGGCCCAAGTTACCCCACCAAACAAATCAGCCATGAAGTTCCTCCTCCAAGAATTCAAGTTCTCCAAATGGCTCCTCCCACACGAAGAAAAGAGATGTAGCATGGAAATCATGGTTTGCCCATTGTTTCTCCTGAAACATGAAATATGTAAATTAGGGAGAATCATACCCCCAATGGGCACCTCCAACTCTTGTGCCACTTTCCAAACAAAGCTTCCCATAAGCATAAGAGCATCTCCAATGTATGGAAGCAAAAACCAATGAAAAAAAGTTGCCATATGGCAACCAAAAAGTGGATCATAGTTCCACACATGGAACCAGTGTAGTGCATCCCTTGCTTGCCCCAAATAAAATAATAACAAGTGATTTTCCAGCCACTTTTTTGCTACCACAATCATCCTATATGATAGGATCATGAAGGTAAAAGGTGGTGTCAATGGTGCACACCAAGAATCACGTGGCTTCCCCCACAAACCACCAATAGGATAGCCAATATCAATGCTAAATTTGGCCTCAAGTACATTATAATATAATATGCAAGAGGGGATAATCCTCCTTGGTACAACATGCTTCTCATATAAAGTAAAGAAGTACAAATCATAATGCAAAATTGTACCATCTCCACCATGTACTTTGGTCCTTGAGCTGAAATGGCTCAACTGAAGATTCTCCCTCACTCTCCATGAGCATGGAAGTGGCTGTGACAACCTCTCTATCATCATCCAGGCTATGCATATCTCCATATGATGATATATATCATGTTGGATGCCCTCCCAAGTGAACTCCTCCATCAAAGAATGAAATTCATCAAAGTGCATGGAAAGAAAGTCCACATGTGCTGCATGTGGCAACTTCGCCTTGAGCTCAGAAGCTCTAGTTAAGAATAATATGCCAGAAGAATAGATGACCACATCATCCACCATTTATCTATCATCTCCCTCCGGGTCATCAAGAATCATGCAGGCACCAAGATCCTTGGAGTACTGTACCAAAATTTGAGACCTCCAAAATGGATCAATCCTCCCAAGAGACAGCATTGAAGATCTAAAATGTGAAGCTCCCCACACGATGTTTTCTTCTCCTTTGATATCCCTCATGCCAAAGTCATCCTCCAAATTGCTGCCATGCCCATCATGCAACCGCTCATGCTCAAATAGAAGTGGTGAATTTTGGAAGTTGGCCTCCCATGAGAAGCTACCATCCAAAAAGAACCTCCTGATCTTGGCCAATGTAAGCATGAGTGGCTTCCATCTATTCCAATGTATGGAGGATTCCTTCCTCAAAGGAAGTACCCTCTGTTTCTCCAAATCCATGGAGCAGCTCCCTTGCACCACGAAGTTGTCATCCTTCATCATTGCAGCAACTTCTGTCAGTGTAGTATATGCAGTGAGAGTGGGTAATGATGAAAATGGGAGGATGTATCCCTCCTCCTTGAGTCTATCCGAAACTCTTTGTGCTGTACTAGACTCCTCCAAGGTCTTCACCCCTCTGGAATCTACCTCTCCAGAATCTAAGAGTGGTGAACCAAATGGAAAAATGTCTCCCACCAACTCTAGATCTGGTGGCCTCCAAGGTGGAATGCCCCCATGTAGCGAGACATCAAAATCTGAAGTGGACTGTATATATGAGTGGACTGATTTATCCCTCTTTTCACTGCACAATACAATCTCCTTATTTTGTGCAGAAACCTCCTGCAATAGATAGGGTGAATCATCCCTTGATGCTTATCCTTCCTTTCTTCCCCTTCCATCTCACAATCCATAAAAACTGATGCATGCTACTTTGGAATTGTGTTTTGGTTACCACATGTCGAATCATTTGGAACTCTTTGCAAAGACACAAGGGTTCCTCTAATGGAAGCAATGGCTCCCTTCCCATCTCCATGTGGTGATGGATCTTCTCCCAATGGTACAACGCTGTTGGCTCTTCTCTTCTCATCCTCTTCATCAATATTTGAGAACGCCTCATCATCAATGAGAGACCCTTGATCTTGGTCTTCCCTTGAAAATGGAAACTCTATGTCTTCAACATTGTTACCGATGAAATAGGTAACTACACTGGTACCTACTTTTTGACATAGCAAGAAAAACACCCGATTCGAAAAGTGGTGATGCAGAATCAAATTTTTTTTTTTTTTTTTTGTGATGCTTTTTATGTCAATTTTGAATAGTGGTGGCATATCATCACCAACGTTTTTTTAGAGAATTTATTTTGACACTATACATTTTCTAATGTCTTCTTCTTCCATGAGATGTTTAATTTTAAGTGCATTTATGTACTTGTGTTTTAAAAAGAAAAAAATAAAATTTTTTAAAATAAAAATTTGTAATGATATCTTCAATTTTTCACGTAGATAAAAAATGAAAAAAGGGTCAATATTATAAAGTTTATATTTTCTACAAGTTTATGTATTGCTAATTAATTTTTCAATGCACATGAAATAATTTTCGCTAAAAAACCAATATTTTGAACGATATGACAAAAAAATACAAATTTCAATACAAATAGAATGAAAAAAATACACTTTTAGAGACTTTTTGTTTAAAAAAACATGTTAAATAAACTAATTTTTGGGAAAATCTTAACAAAAAAACTTAAGAAAATAGCATTTTTATTGAATTTTATGTCAAAAAATAATAGTAATCACATATTTTTTGCAAAAAATAAGGATTCTTCTCATAAAATATCAAAGTCTATACATTACAAGTAAAACTGATTAATAGATCTAAAAAATGAGCTTTGTTTGCAAGCATAACTTATATATCCTCAAAAATATCAACTAATACATGTTCAACATCATCTAGAACATCATTGATGTCTTCTTCTGCAACATTTTCTACTTCATTTTGGTCATTGTCTTCTTCTAATGGATCTTTCATGTCTGCAAATCTTCCAAAGTGTCCCTTTCCAATCATTCCATATAATGGTGGTTGAGGTTCCTTTGCTTTTTTTGCCACACATGATTCATTAAAATCCCCTTTCCTCAAACCAACTTCTTGCTTTGCATCTGGAAGGAATTCAAGAGCGTTAATTCTTTGTTGAATAAATTTGCATTGCACTGGGTCTTTCTCAATGGAAATGAAATTTCTTCCTTTTGGTAGGCAACATGTTAGTGTTGTACTTAATCATCAAGTACAAAAGAAATAGGTAAGAAAATTAGTATAAAGACATAAAAAGTAAAAAGTAAAATAGTTAAATTTAAATTTGTATAATAAACTTACCTGAACCTGAAAATAGATCCAAAAACCAATCTCCTTCATTTGACGGCGTCACCCGGGCTGCCTATGGCCCCCGGCTGGGCGGAGGGCAATTCCGAGAATTTCTCTCCGCCCAGCCGAGGGCCAGAGGTAGGTTGGGCAGCCCTCGATGGCACCACCCAGCTGGCCTCTGCCTAGCTAGGGGCGATTCTCGAAATCGTCCTCTACCTAGCCGGGGACTAGAGGCAGGCCGAGCGACGCTGTCGAGGGCTGCCCAGCCTGCCTCTGGCCCCCAGCTGGGTGGAGGCAGGCTGGGCAGCCCTCGATGGCGCCACCCGGCTGGGTGGAGGGAGATTCTCGGAATCACCCTTTGCCTGGCCGGGCGACACTATCGAGGGCTGCCCAGCCTGCCTCCGGCCCTCGGCTGTGTGGAGGGTGATTCCGAGAATCTCCCTCCACCCAGCCGCGAGTCAGAGGCAGGCTGGGAAACCCTCGGCGGTGCCGCCCAGCCTGCCTCCGGCCCCCGGCTGGGCGGGGGGTGATTTCGAGAATCAACCCCGGCTGGGCGCGGGCCGATTCTGAGAATCACCCCTGGCTAAGCGGAGGGCGATTCCGATAATAACCCCTAATTTGGTAGAGGGCGATCCTGAGAATCACCCCTGGCTGGGCGGAGGGCGATTCCGAGAATCACCCCTGGCTGGGTGAAGGGCGATTCCAAGAACTAGCTGGGTGGAGGGCGATTTTTAGAATCACCCTCCGCCCAGCCGGGGGCGATTATCAGAATCGCCCTCCACCCAGCTAGGGGCTGGAGGGAGGTCGGGCAGTGCAGGGTGATTTCTAGAATCACCCCCACCTAGGCAGAGGGAAATTTTGAGAATCACCCCCGGCTGGGCAGAGGGTGATTCTGAGAATCACCCCCAGTTGGGCGGAGGTCGATTCCGAGAATCACCCCTAGCTGGGCGGAGGGCGATTCCAAGAATCACCCCCGGCTGGGCAGAGGGTGATTATGAGAATCACCCTCGGCTGGGCAGAGGGAAATTCTGAAAATCACCCCCAGCTAGGCGGAGGTCGATTCTGAGAATCACCCCCAGCTAAGCGGAGGGTGATTCCGAGAATCACCCTCGGTTGGGCAGAGGGAAATTCCTGGTTAGGCGAGGGGTGATTCTGAGAATCACCCTCGGCTAGGAGGAGGTTGATTCTGAGAATCGCCCCCGGCTGGGTGGAGGATGATTCTGAGAATCGCCCCTGGCAGGGCGGAGGGCGATTCTGAGAATCGCCCCCAGCTGGGCGGAGGGCGATTCCCAGCTGGGTAGAGGGCGATTTTGAGAATCACCCCTGGTTGGACGGAGGGTGATTCTGAGAATCACCCACGGCTGGGTGGAGGGTGATTTCGAGAATCACCTGCGGCTGGGTGGAGGGTGATTCCGAGAATCACCCCCAGCTGAGAGGAGGGTGATTCTGAGAATCACCCTCGATTGGGCGGAGGGCGATTCCAAGAATCACCCTCGGTTGGGCGGAGAGAAATTCCGAGAATCACCCCCGGTTGGGCGGATGTCGATTTCAAGAATCACCTTAAGTTGGGCGAAGGGAAATTCTGAGAATTTCCCCCGGCTGGGCGGAGGGCGATTCCGAGAATCACCCTCTGCCCAACTGGGGGCGATTCTCGGAATCGACCTCCGCCTAGCTGGGGGTGATTCTCGGAATCGCCCTCCGCCCAGCCGGGGGGGATTCTCGGAATCGCCCTCCACCCAGCTAGGGGTGATTCTTAGAATCACCCTCTGCTCAGCCGAGGGCTGGAGATAGGCTGAGCGGTGTCGTCGAGGGCTGCCCAGCTTGCCTTCGACCCACGGCTAGGTGGAGGGCGATTCTCAGAATCACCCTTCGCCCAGCTGAGGGCAGGAGGCAGGCTGGGAAGCCCTTGACGGTGCTGCCCGACCAACCTCTGGCCCCTGGCCGAGTGGAGGGTGATTCCGAGAATCTCCCTCTGCCTAGTTGGGGGCCAGAGGCAAGCTGGACAGCCCTCGACGACGTTTCCCGACTTGCCTCCAGCCCCCGGATGGGCGGAAGGCGTTTTCGAGAATCACCCCCAGCTAGGCAGAGGGCGATTCTGAGAATCACCCCTAGTTGGGCGGAGGGCGATTCCGAGAATCACCCCTGACTGGGTGGAGGGAAATTCCGAGAATCACCCCCAGTTGGCCAAAGGGCGATTCCTAGAATCACCCCAGGCTGGGCAGAGGGCGATTCCAAGAATCACCCTCGGCTGGGCGTAAGGCAATTCCGAGAATCACCCTCCGCCCAGCTGGGGGCCAGAGGTCGGCCGGACGGCGTCGTCGAGGGCTGCCCAGCCTAACTCCGGCCCTCGGCGGGTGACAAATTAATTTTTATTTTATTTTATTTTTTTCAAACACAAACTATTTAAAAAAATTAAATTTTTTTAAACAAATACTATTATAATAAAAAAAAAATGTATTGTTTAATATAAAAAAAAAAAAAACTATTCAATTAAAATTTTAAAATATAAAAAAAACAATAAAAAGAAATTAAAAAATATGTTTTAAAAAATAAACAAACAAATATAATTTTATTTATTTATTTATTTATTTTTTAAATTAAAACAATTATTATTTAAAATATAAAAAACAATAAAAAAAATTTGAAAATATGTTTTAAAACAATAAAAAACATATATAAGAAGATTTTAATTTTTAATTTTTATTTTCTTAAAACTAAAACAATTATAGTTTAAAATATAGAAAAACATTTAAAAAAATTAAAAATATGTTTTTAATTTCTCCATAATTTCATGGTTCAAGTATCTTGAAAACTTAAGACTTAAAAACTTTAGATTTACATCTTTTCATTAAGGTTTTTATGCGCCATGAAATTTTATCTTTAATGTTATGGTTGAAAATAATTACAATTTTAGGGTTGTTTAGAATCAAGATATTTTATTTTTAACAACATGGATAAAAATTGTTTGAAATGATAAGCCCTTCAGACATGATTTTGTTTATATTTAACGTCATCTATCAAAAAAATTTAGAATTTTACGATTTTTCGATGTCCTAATATGTTGTCTTTAATTCCATCGTTACCATGTGTCAAAAGTGTGACACAATGTTTTTTTTTTGGTTATTCCAGCATCAACTCGTTTTGTTTTGAGGGTGCTTTTTCAATCATTTTTTCAAGAAACAATTTCGTTTTTAGCATAATTTTATAAAAAGGTCAAATTTGACCTTGAGAAAAAAACAAATGCATTCTGGAATACACACTTTTTGTTTTTGGGGCATTTTTTCATGTTTTTTGAGTCTTTTTGGGCTAGAGTTCCTGTTTTGAGGTAATAGTTCCCATTTCATCGGTAAAATTGTTCTTCATCTATAGACGAGGGCTCTTCAAGAAGTGGGGATCTTTCCCTTGGCAAGGCATCATGCGTGTTTTTATCCCCTTCAATAGAATCAAGGAGTGGAGTGAAGAGAATATATCTCTCCAACTTATGCAAAGGTTTTGAGTTTTTGGGTTCAACAAATGATGTTTTACAATGTTTAATATCAAATCTTCTCACTAATTTCTTAGTGAACCCAACATAAGTGTTGACATTTGCATATTTAAATGAAGCAGAAATACAAAACCCTCAATCATGGGCCATACCTTTGAGGTGCAGTGCTGATACTCTGATGGCATCCTTTTCTGAAACTTGGTGTAGCTGGAAATAGGAATCTAGCTCCTTCACCCAAGCTTTGGCTGTGCACTTTGCCGATCCATCAAAGTTAGATAGAAAGATTCTACCTCTCTTGATTCTATTGCGATTGTTGGATCTTCTGTCTTCCTTGAGTTGGAAAAACCCTTGGAAGTCCAAGTGATCTTTGAATCTCCATGATTGAGACTCATACTCCTGAAGATAGTCACTCAAGGTCCCCTCCCTTGGTGCATCTTCTTCCTCCATCCTTCTTGCAGTGAATGTGGGCAATAAATTGCGCTGTGGATCTGCATGTGTGGCTAAATGCTCACACTCACCATGTAAATATCTAGGGCTTGCCTCACTTCCAAACCCTCTAGAAATTTTTCTACACTTCTCCCCTTTCATCTCCTTGAGATCTTCCTTGATAATTTTCATAGTTTGGAAAAGAATCCGGGAGATCCTCTCTTCCTTCATTTCTCCAAATAATGGAGTCGTGCCTTTTTTTTTTCTGTGCAACTTCTCTCCTCTATGAGAAGAAGCTTCTCCTTCTAATGGAATAATGTCTTGAATGCACAAGTTGAGCCAAGATTATGATTTGATACCACTGTAATATTCCAAATTGGAAATAGCAGCAATATAAAACGTAATTATGTAAAACACAACAAATCTGATCATGACATAAGAGGGATCAATGTGTAGCCATCATTTTATTAATATATCAGCATAAATATACAAAAATATCATGAGGGACAAGCCACTCAAGAAATAGGAACAAGCCTCCAATGATCAAAACAATCAGCACATGAGTTGTTGCAACTGTATAGAATGCCGGAGAGCAGTGACAACACTGTCTATATCAGTGTAGCTGCTGCTATAATCATACATAAATGTAATATGGCTTATAGATACAAAAGAAATGCCCATAAAAGAAGAAAATATAGTGCTCCAAAAGGAATGCACTCAAGCCATAGGATGGCTAAAATACACCAAAGAACCAAGCACTAGAAATGTGTATTGCTACTGCTGCTGCTACTGGAACTACTACTTATGAGGTAAAGAACCATGTGCGTAAGAATATTATCGTGCTCAGAATTATTTTGAATTTGAACCATTGATTCTACTCAAAAAACCCAGAAAAACCCAGAAATGGTTTGGCCAGATCTTAACTTTGGATTTTCGGCCATTTTTGGGTTACCCACTGCAATAGCTCACTAAAATAACACATTCATGGACTGGAACTGCACTGTGGGGGATAGTAGATGGTTGGAATGATGCAAAAGATGTAGAAATATGCCCAGGAGCCCTCCTTGTTGATCCTCTAATGGATAGGCTACCTCTCCACTGAAAAACAAGCCCAAAATTGGCTCTATGTGATCCTCCTTTGCTGCACCCTGCAACACAACCCAGATCTAAACAGAAGTTGTGATGTATCTGAAGGAGGTAGCTTGGCCAAAATTCCAGAGTGAGAAAATGCAGCAAAAAGGCCCTCTCATTCCCTAAGGATGAGGTAGGGATTCCTGTTCAGGAACACCCTTGTGCTAAACAACACAAAAACCCTACTAAACAACGAAGGGATGCAAAGTCTAAATAGACCAACATCAAAATGAAAATCTAAAACATGAATAACAATGGGTGCCATCCTCTCCATATATAGTATGTGAGCCTTCACACATTGGGTCCCATCCATACTTGCCACCAAGCTCATGCAATTTGTCCTCCACTAAAACTATGATGTCTCATCATAAAGGCCACTCCTCCATGAAAACGCTGTTGACTTGGTCAAAGTTGACTAAATCAACATGATCCAATCCCTGTTCACACTCAAAGGTGCTTAATACAGCTGCTTATTCTTCCTCCTTTCACATTAGGAGTGTTATTATTCCATCTAAAGAGGTTTATGGGCCTCCCTACCTACTTATTCACCTACCTAGTGATAAAACAAACTATAATATTCCATTTAGATGAAGGCTAAATTTTTGGAATATTACAAAAAGTTTCTTTTTGTCCGTGCTCATCTGTTAGGGTTTTAACTTTGATATGTAGTTGTTTATTTTTAATATGGAGAATCCTATTATTTTTTTAATAATGAAATATACAAAGGAATAATTGTAGGGGTACTTACTATTTCAACGTGCTTCTTTTTGAATTCTGGTGGTGCAGTTGTCTGGTCGTCCTCATCATCCCAATACAATTTTGGTGGTGTAGTTGCTTTTTCATCCTCGACATCGCCATACAAAATTGAAATTGAGGAAAGGCCATCTGTTCTGTACCATTTGGCTACTCCTCGTATGTACTCATAGTGAGAATGAGGAGATGGAACCTTATCGACTTGTTCTTCTGGGTTAGCAAGGCGGCCTAATCCTTGTTCCATGAATCCTTGCTGCATGCATCCTTGCTCCACGACTCCTCCTTCCATAAATACATCTCATGGATGCTCTTTCTCTTGTTCTTCTACCGATTCTTATGTAAAAACAAGGAGGGTTTCAGGAACTAGAGCAAGGCTGCCTCACTTTCTCCTATTCTGCTTGGATTTTGGCATTATTGCTTGATGTTTGATGTATCCTCTCAATCTTCTGATGGTAGGTTTACTCCCCAATATTTCTACTTCAGCATCATATTCTTGTTCGTCTCCTTTCTATTCGGATTTAGCAGTAAAATCCACAATTTTAAAACTTTGACTCGGTTTTGGAACCAGCCGACGGTTGACTCTGACTCAGTATCGAATCACCCGTTTCAGTTTCAATGACTAGGTATTTGTAAAAAATACATTAAATATTAATTTTTTTATAAAATAACATAATTTTAAATATTTTCATTCATATTTATAAACACAAAGCATTAGAATATATAAAAAAGATAACATATGATCAAAGTAGGCTCATGAATATATCCATTATTTCAAAATGGAACCTAGTGCACTATCCAATACATACATAATATAGAGATAAAAAAAAAAAAACCAAGGAGGCTCTAAATGGCCTCTACAATAAAACATGACTGGTCACTACTGCGACAAGGAAATATCCTCTAGCTCATACTCTGAATTAGAGGGGGAAACCCATGGATCTTCCTCCTCATCAAGATCCTCAACTGGAACTATAGCAATGGCACACTGAGCCTGAGATAGACGAGATATGCGCTTACGTCGTGGCTGACTAGAGGAATTACATGCAACTGCAATTGGAGGACTTGGACCTGGGCCTACGGCTACTACTAGTGGATCTAAATTTAGCTGAGCCTTTACCTGTAAATCAAAGTCCAACCCCACATAAATATCCTCATCAAAGCCAAAATTTGGTGGATGAGTCTCCACTACCCAATCTGATTTTAGATCAATGTCAACCAACACAATGGGATCTGAATTAGGTCCTTTGTTCAAAAATTGGTTGCATCTTAGTCAAAGGTTATAGTGGATATAGACTAGATCATTTAACCATTTTTTCTCCAAAAAATTTCTCTTCTTCGTTTGAATCCTCTCAAAGGCAAAAAAATTGCGGTTATAACCTTTTGAAAATAGGATTCCAGTCTGAATTTGGCCGTTTGTGGGGTCCGCAACCGACTGTCACCGGATCAACTAGTATAACTCGGACTCGGTTGAGTCGATCGGTTTGTGACTGAACTGACTGAGTCAGTAACCAGCTCGGCCAGTTCAAGCACAAACTAACTGTTGAACTGGTTTTTCTACTAAGTTGATTCAGCCAGGGGGTTGGCTCGGTCGACTGGACCGAATCTGAGTCAGACCGACCGATTTTTAAAACACTGGTAGAATCCTTAGAAACCCTTGTAGTTTGAACATTGGGCAGATCAGTTGCCATATGGAAAGGTTTTGTTTGAATTTCTGTAGCTGAGGAATCGTGGGGCGGAGTTGCAGCTACCAAGGCACCCTCTTGCGGGGTAGCAAATTCAACATGCAATGGCCTTCCAACTAGTTCATCCCAAGTTCTCCCTTCCCTTTACAGAGCAACATCCACAAAAAGTAAGTTTAATGAGGAAATGGTGGGACAAGATTTCAAATAGCCGCTTTGATTTATACACACATCAGGCCATATGCTCTAGGGTTTTTACAAGAAATAAAGGCATGTTAAACAACCTTCCATGACACAAGTGGTCTAACAACCGAAGGTGGTGGTAATAAATAATGACATGCCTTCCTTCGCATGTGAAAATTTTCTAGACAAGGAATATGATATCTTTCTAGGGTTGTGGTAATTCCCTCTTGTAAAATCCTATGCTTATATTATGCAGTTGTTCACCTGCCTCAAGGAGTTGTCGCATAACATCAAGTTGGGGTTTTCAGGGCACAAACCATTGTTCTCTTGTTTGGGGTAACTCTAACACTTCCGTAATTGCTTCTTTTGTCACATGCACCATTTTTCTTGCTACCTCACATATACCATCCCTGTAATGCATGGAAAATTCTAGAGCTATTCCGTTGCCATACCCCTGACACCTACGAATATACTCTATGTAGCCGAATTGTTCAAAAAATGGTTTAACGTGTGGAAATTCTTGTAGCAATTCTTCGCTACATTATTTAGAAACTCTTGGGTCTCCCATATTTAGTCAGAGTTAAAAGTGGCTATGGATGTGTTTTTTCTCTACAACAGTTTGAATGTGGGAGAATGACACAATGGAAGGGTTGAGGTAATGAGTCCAGTAATATCACGTGACATTTTTTATTATGGTGACAATACGTAGTCAGGTGTTTCGGCAATGGTTGCCACCCATTTGGCACTGATCGTTCCTTGCTCTCATGTCAAGGGAGATTTCCATTTCTGTTGTATGCAGCCAGGTGTTGCCTCAACTGTTTCTGCCCATTTGGCATCAACTGTTCGTTGCTATCGTGGTTAGGGGAGATTTTCATTTTCATTGTATGCAGTCAGGGGTTTCCGCAATGGTTACAACCAATTGGCACCAACTGTTCGTTTCTGTCGTGGTCAGGGGAGATTTCTGTTTTAGGTGTACACAATCAAGTGTTGTTGTAATGGTTGTGGGCCATTTGGCACCAACCATTTGTTGTTGTCGTGATCATGGGAAATTTCCATTTCCAATGTACATAGTCAAAGATTCTCCGTGTACCTAGTCAAGAGTTATGCAACGGTGACCATTGGAATGGGAGGGACCTGGTTTACAATAAAAATAATTTAAAGTTTGATTACGTGCAACTTTGCGGGCCCATGCACCATTACACCGAATCCTTAAATCACTTGTCTTAAAAAGTATTGGTTACAATTTATTATTTAACCTTGAATGCATATTACAATTTTTCATGATTATCAAGTTAACTTCATTGATTTGGATGTTGTTCATATTATTTTCACTTTTTTCAAGCTTAGTTGTTGTTGCTGTCATGTATGTCAGAACATGCTTCAATTCAAATCACCTGATCTTGTGGCTGTAGATGTTGATAATGGAGAAATCCACAAAAATTGAATTGTTTGTTTGGATATTTATACAATTATGTCCCATAAATGAGGTTGGATCTATGGATTGGAAAAACACAAGATATCAAAATTGCATTTTGCATTTAACCATGTATAAAGGGAAAATAATGATTGCTCTACAATCTATCATGGTTGGCTTATAATGAAGGGTATCTCACATAATTTGTTATTGAAGGGGCTTATTTAATAATTCGATGTCATTAGAGTTTTATTAGAGACTTGTATAAATTTTGCATGTAATACTCATGTATAATTGATTAGTGAATGTTCCTAGAAATCTGAAATGTGAAGAGGTATTGAAGGCATTCTAAGGTCTTATTTTGTAACATATTTTAGAGTCCTATATTTGATAATAAAAATATTTATTTTTTTGTTTATTTTTGGGTTCTATTTAAAGTGATATTAACTGATAAAATAACATTTGTAAAAGGAAATAGTGATTTTCCTTGAAAGAAAAAACTGAATTGTAATGAAAATGACATCACTGAACTGTTAGACACAACTAAACTGTAATAAAAACGAGACATCTGAATTGTAATCAAGATGTAATTCCATTAATAACATTGACTATAATTTTCATTTTTTACATACACGTTGTGTTGAGATATAAAAAAATACCAAAAAATAAAGTGATCCCATCTATAAACAAAAATTCTCAGATAAATAAATAAAAAATTATGTACATAGTGGTTGTTTATGCTTCTACAATTTATCACAATAAATAAGAACACCAGAATAGGACTCCAACCATAATAACCCCAATAGAAATAAATAGAACAATCCATTCATTAAAATGTCACTTATATCGATGCCTGATAATGAAAATTGGTGGAGCACATGCTTGCTCCTCCACATATCTTGCACATTCGCGTCCATTGGATGTTACTTCAATGAACATATCATCAACAACCCTTTGGACCTCTGATTGGTAATTTATGTTAAATATTTGAAATTGTACAATAATTCTTTTTCTTGTTTGTGGAGGGGTTTCAATTTTTATCTATTTATTTCTTTTATTGTTATTATTATTTTATTATTATTTTTATTTTTATTATTTTACATTTTAAATTTTGACTTGGTAAATTCCAATCATTTGATTGGTTATACATTTTGAATTGGTGTAAGTACAAATGTAGCTTGCACCGTAATTCCTTGCTGCTCTTATCCCATCAACCAGAGCAAGATAATATGCTTCATTGTCTGTGGTTGTCTTGGGAATTTCTCTACTATTCTGATAACATTGGCTTAGTGCTACTTTATTAAGCATAAATATAGTCCATTCTTGGCCAGGGTTTGGATGCCACCAAAATCGGATGATCATTTTGCACCATGTGCAAAAGAAGAAAACAATTAAATGAAAAAAACAATTTAATGAAATATTGTTAGATTGTTAAAACAAGGTTGCAACAACTCACTATTGCAGTAGTGACAACTCACTGTTACGATGACGAGAACTCCTTGTTACAGTGGTGGAAAATCACTGTAACAATGAGTTGCCACCACTGTAACTGTGAGTTGTATCTAATAGGATAATACAAAAGTAACCACTATAATAGTGAGTAATAGAACAATACCACTATCAATTGATTAATAAACAAATATAAAAAAATAACCACCTCACTTTTTTTCACTCTAAACTTGATGATATTTATATTGGTAATGTAGAGTATAGTGAAAATGAATTGTGACTTTCCTTGTTTACACCAATGCCTTTAAAGATGTTTATGTTTTACAACAACTAATTTAAGGAAGCTTATCTTTAAAGAAGTTTATTTTTTAAAACAATGATTTTTTTACTATATGTGGAAAAAGAAATGTTAATTATAAAATTTAGAAATAAGGTTTTAAATTGATATTGAATTCAATGTTTTAAAGAAGTTTATATTTTAGAACAATATCATTAATGAAATTTATTTTTTAAAACAATGAATTTTTAGTATACATGGAAAAAAAATATTAATTATAAAATTTAGAAACACCATTTCAAAATTGATTATGTAAAATTACAAAGACTAGATTATATAATTTATAATTACATATTTTTTAATATAATGAGCATCTTGGTTGTAAAAAATGTTTTTTTAACTCCAATATATATATATATATATATATATATATATATGTCCCCACATAATTTATTGACTTTGTGTCAAAATAACATTGTATAACCATCAATTGGATTAAAGGCCTTGGTATAATCCAGCTCTAATTCCTCCACCATTAAATTCCTTTAACTTACTTTTGATAAAAATATTACCATAAACTAAGGTTTAGCCCTGCTTCAAAATCATTTTATTTTTGTTGGTCAAATGAAATTATCCCTCAAGTTTGATTGCCTTTCTTACTACCCAAGTATTCGTTTTGATGCTTTCTAAAATAGGCATTTGGTTGGGAAATGGGAATTTTTTGCTGATTTTTATCATTAAACATTATATTAGGAAAACACCAAATGGGAGGACGTGTGATTTTTTTTAATATATATATATATATATATATATTCTAAATGGACTTGTTTAAATATTTATTTATATTCATTTTAATTTTAGATTTATAAAACATCTCAAGAAAAATAATTAAATTATAATTTTCTTGGTGATTAAAAGATTACCAATTAAGATGTACATATAGGTTAAGGTGTACACACACATGCTCAATATTATGCAGTGTAATTTGATTAAAAATACCAATAAGAAATGATGCCAAATAAAATTGTCTCGTTTTTCTCATCTTCATATATATATATATATATATATATATATATATATATATATATATATATATATATTTAAGAAAGAAAAATATTATTATTTTCCCATGTTAGATTCACTACAAGGAAAACACCCTCTAGCGGAGGTTATAAAGGAGGTTTTTAGTGTTATCAAATTGGCCAAAATTGTCAAAAAAACATTTTCTACAACATCCGTTTATGGTTACGGAGGTTTTGGCAGAGCTTTTAACAAAAAATCAACACAACTAAAAAACCTGAGTGACCGGAGGTTATTATGGATGTTTTTTCATTGGTGTGATACTAAGGTTTCAACGCACTGGTGCGTGTCATCTAGAAGGTGGCCCCGGGGCAGTCGAAGGTGCATGCATTGGGTCGTCAAGGTAAAAAACCACACTGGGCGTAGTGTTGGTGATACAATGCATGGGACTGTTCTAATTGGTCTTTGGATTTATGCGGTGCCCATAGGTCGTCTCAATGCACTGGTACATAGACTTATTCAAATGCACCGGTGCGCCGTATCAGACAAACACATCGAGATTTATAATTGGTATTGGTATTTGTGTAGTGCCCATAGGTCATACAAATTCACCAGTGCGTAGTCTCACATAAATGCACTGGTGCATAGTATCGCACAAACACACCAAGATTTTTAATTGGTTTTGGGATTTGTGCAGTGCCCATAGGTCATAGAAACGCATCACTGTGCTGCAGCTTACAAATGCACTGATGTACAGTAACTGACACGCACCAGTGTTCATTTTTTATTTTTTAGAAACATCGACTTGTGACAGTGCAATTATTGTGATTTTTTAAAATTCATTATTCATCAAAAGTCGACACATCTTATAACAATGTTCATATTAACTAAATTTTTATTAATGCATTTGAATGTAATGTTTGGATTAATTTGTTATATCATATCATAATTATTGTGATGTTTTAAAATTCATTATTCATCAAAAGTTGACACATATAACTTATAACTGTATTCGTATGAATTAAATTTTTATTTGTGCAGTTGAATGTGATGTTTGGATTAATTTTTTATATCATATTATCAAATTTCACATCTCTTCATTATAATATTTAATCATCCATAAATTTAATCAGTGGTGTTACATTTCATAGTGACAATAGAGAGCGCAATAGAATAAATTAAAACATATTTTAATATATATATATATATATATATAGAAGACAAATTTTTTCATACAAAATGGGACAGTTATTAGTATTCCTTTGTCTTTCAATTGGGACACTATCTCCATTAAATTAAACAAAATGTTTGATTTAACAGACAAATATCTCAAATAATACAATGCCTTGCTTTGATATCCAAACATAGTGATCATTATTCTTTGCTCGATCTACTGTCACTGCTAGAGCTACTTCCATGACTTGGCTTATTTTCAGGAATGTTTTGTTCACGCTGTTGATTATTTTCTTCTTCTTCACCTTCCATCTACAAACATAAAAATAAGCTGTAATGAGTGTATATAAATTGGTGAGAATAATGAAAATTGCAATATTAAATAATATACATCAATGTAAACCGAAAATAAATGGTGTACCATAGCAACAATTCACTCATAAACTATACACATTCTTTCAAAACCATGTGCCATGCCATCTTTCAAGATTTCATATGTTGGCACAGTTCCATACTTTGTTTCCTGCAAGTTTTATACCCCATAACAAATCATATATTTAATATAAAAGATTTTTTTGTTCTATTAATTATAGATGGAGCTAAGTAAAACAAGATCGATAGATGCTTACAAATTCCACAATTAATTTCTGATATGCCAACATATACTCGCAACCCATATTTAACCCAATTTCAATCAATTCGTCTGATGGTTCTTCTTTGTATGTTAGCACCTGTTTGAATATATTCAATGATGATTTTTGTAAAACAACTTAAAAAATACAAAAATGAAATCTAGTTAAGTTGTTATAAGGAAGTAACAATTACTCACAAACTTAGATACCAACCCTTTTCTTCCTTGTCGTCCTATTTTATGTGCTAAATGGGTTCCATTTCTTTTATTTTCTGTAAGAAAATACTTGAAAATTAATATTTAATGCTAATTTTTTTATTTATTGTACCTAATGATCGAAAAATTAAATGATTACATGTTAAATTTGAAGCACGTTGTTACTGAGATGGCTCCTCCTACGATGCAATTTTCTCCATTTCTTTGACCATCTCCTTATACACCTTTTTGGACATTCCTACTGGCATATTTATGATATCAGCTCGTTCATCTTTTGATATTTTCATAATCTTCCTGAAAATGTAACATGACAATAAACTATTTAATTTTTGTATTGATATATGAAAAGTAAATATAAAAAAAGTGATATTTATAAATAATTCTAGACAAACATTTAAAGGAATATTACTTTTTCATTCCTTCTTTTTTGTTGTTGTGCATTTTTGCTATTAAAAGTCTGACATGTTTCATTGACCAATTATTGGGAAACTCTTCTTGTAGTTTAGATAAAATTTGGTTCTTGGAATCATTGAATTGATTTTTATATTGTAAGTGGAAAGAACGTCTATACATTCGTTCCACTAGATCCCTCAAACTTTTGTAAAAGTTTTTCCCCCTTTCATTAACCTTTAGCACCACTCTAGATGAGCTAAGGAGAAATTCATTTTCATTTGCATGTTCTATTTTTTTTCTTTTATTAGAACAAAATTCATTTTCTGAGTTGTTGGTCCCTGGATACCATTAAACATATGTGAATTAATAGATTGTTTGACACATGTTATATAATAATTTTAAGTATATTATTAATGAAAATTAAAAAAAGAAACTCATATTGGATCGATAGTTTTTTTGTCATTTACCTGATTCATCCTTTTGCAATTTTTCCATCAAGCTTTTACGCTCTTCTGGTCCTAGATAAGAAATAATATTATCGAGCTTCATCATTTTGTGGCTCTGCATGATACATAGTAAACAATACATATTAGTTAAACTTACATATAGTTCAAAAATAATATTTTTTGTAAATAATTTACAAAGAACTTGCCTTTTTTTATTTTCTTAATGTGTTATCAATATTTTTGTTACTTAATCTCTTGTCAGTAATTTCTTTATCAATCTGAAACTTGTACCATATCATTCATTAATATATTTATAAATAAATTGTCAACTTTTCAGGTAAAAAAAAAAATCTCAAGAAACTGGTGCGCCATTCATGGTCTATGCACCGACGTCGGTGCATGGTGGTCTTATAAATGCACCACAAAAACAGTATAATAGACCGTACAGTGCTCTATTTCAACCAGGATCACTAGTGTGTTACATGTTAACCAACACACTGATTAACACAGAGAAAATAATAAAAATCATCCAGTGTTAGTTTTTTTAGCATAAACATCCCATGTAAAAAAGGGACCACCATAAGGTGCTCTCTGTCAACTAGGAGACCCGATGTGGTGTGTTATATGCTACATGGTGCATCGATCAACACGAAAAATAAATTTTTTGGAAATAGCACGTTCGCGGTGCACCATAATGAAATAGCGCACTGGTGCCCTATTTTTCATATGGCACACTGATTAAAAAAAAATTGTTGTTTATTTTTTATTAGATAGTAATTTTGCGGTGCGCTTAGATAATACAACACATCGGTGCGTTAGATTACGCAGGGCGCACCGATAAAAAAAAAAAAATCTTTTTTTTTCAAAGATTCATGCAATGGTCAGCATGGATTTGGATCCGACTATGCAAGTTGTCCTATGGGTTGGATGTCAATCTAAAATGAAAATCCCTAATTCTGAAATCATAGAAACAAGGAGAAGAAAGGGCAGAAACAAAAAGAATGAAGGGTTTAGGGTAAAAATGGATTATTTTTTATTTTTATTTTTATTTTTATTTTTATTTCTGAAAATGAAAAACAAATTGAAATTTTTTTCTTACTTCGTAAAAGAACTGTAGAAAAAGTAAAAAAAATAATCAAATTTAATCACGAGATCGTTTGATATTCTATGCTATAGGGTTTGAATCACTAAAGGTATGGAATTCTGATTGTCTGAATACTTCTGTTCGAACTTATTTAGCTGCTCCATAGTGCTCTCGTGCTCTCTTGCTCTAGGTATGTCTCCTGCAAATCTCTGGCTGAAATTTTTTGCAAAAATAGTGAAATAATGAAAAATGTTTAGTATTTAAAGAATTGTTTTATGAAATTAGATTTTCGAAAATATTTTTCTGCCCATTTTTCAATTTACCGCTTTTTTTTCACTTAAAGAAAATAGAGTTGTGCTTTTTTTATTTGCGGTTATTCATCACCGGTACGTCACTTAATAGCACCGCACTGATGCATCCATTGGTAACATGACACATGTGCATAGTAACTAAAATGCACTGGTGCGGTTATCTGTACATTAGCATCGATTTGCGGTTAAGGCACTAAAATCACTTTTAGGTGTGTACACCAAAATTTAGTGAACTCCAAACATAGAAATCGAGAATTAGAATTTTGTTTATTCTTGATGGAAATATGCAATTAGAATTAGAATTTTGGTTATTCTTGAGAATTAGAATTAGAATTAGAATTGAGAATTAGAATTGGATAAATTCTTGATGGAAATAACTATTCTTCCAATTCATTTTGTTTATTGCGGGAGATCCCCATTGATTATGTGGAGAGAATGTAATGTGGGGCGTGTGAAGATGCAATACTACAAGGCCCAAGTGGGAACTTGTGGCATGTGAACCTGTGTTTCACAAATGGTTGGGAAAGTTTTTGTTTCTGAGAAGTTTATTGAAGTTGGAGATATTTTAGATTTTAGACATGTTGGAAATGTACATTTTGCTGTGAAAATATTTGGGCCATTTCTTTTCAAAACTACACCTCTTCTTCTTTTGGAAAAATAAACTTGAACCTTTCCACAACCTGCAACAAGAAAAGGCGCCAACAGGAGCCTTTGACATGCATATCTATTTTTGACATGCATATCTATTTCTTTTGTTGAGGTCTCGAAGGAATTGATTATGGCCAGTCTACTTCGCTGAGGAATCTGCCTAAATTTTCTTTGGTTCTACCGAAGGGTGCAGTTACTAACAGATACAAGATTTTAATCTCCCTCCAACCCTCATTAAATTGCAGAATATGGATAAAAACCCATTGAAATGCCTATCATTTGCATAAACTGCCTCAAAACACAGAATGGAGTGGTGTCTTTTTTGAAATTTGTGTGTTATTATGGTGAAAGAAATTATTCTTTGTATTTTGTGCTAATATGGTGAAGAAATGGAATAGTGCTCAAGTATATGACAACAATATTCAATCATATTCTCAAAATATATGGGTTCTTTGTTAAATTCATAGCTACAAGATTTGGTCATATCACTGCTAGGAAAAATTCAATTGAAATACCAATAGGACAGGGTCGGTACTGTATACTGTCCCATGAACCCATAAACCCCACAACAAATCTCAAAAACCTTTTAATAAAATGCAAAATCGTACAATTTTTTTTTTTTTTTTTTTTGGTCTATTGCATTCTTGACACTCGAATTCTTCTAAAATATGTTCATGGAATTAGCATCCATAAGAGGCAACACAATGGTAATATACTCGAATTCTTCTAAAATTTGTTCAATGGAATTAGTACATGTGTTATTTCATCAATATTTATACTTTTTAAGATGGGTTTTTATAAAGAAGAGGACTTAATTACCTTATACCTTATAAGACTGTTTTTTTTGAAACATTATAATATGTATTTTGAATTAATGTTAAAATCAATATTTTAGTTGATAATTTGCAATTATGTCAATCTCAATAAAAATGACGTACTGTATAAAGTACTTTTTTTTTGGTATGTAGGATCATAATAAAATACTGATAATTCTAAAGTACATGAATTTATTTGCGGTGTTTTCCAAACTTTATTATGTTACAAAAATTCATATTATTCTAGATTTATTATTTTACAAATTTACAAATTTAATTTTTTTTAATAAAATCATTTCATATTAATACAATTAAAATTTTCACATTAATACAATTAAAATTTTATAAATATTTTACATACAATTAGAATTAGAATTAGAATTTTACAATTTCACATACAATTACAATTTTAGAATTTTACATACAACTAAAATTTTAGAATTTTACATAAAATTAGAATTAGAATTAGAATCTTAGAATTCTACATATATACAATTACAATTAAAATTACAATTGCCCATGGGGCTTTGGTTCGATGGTGAAGGGTGCACTATTAAGGCACTCCATGCGATAGGTCACCGGTTCCAATCCCCCCGTGAGTGCTGACTTACAAAAAAAAAGAAAAGAATTAAAATTACAATTACAATCATTTCACAATAAATTAAATATTACAATTAAAATTAAAATTTTAGAAATATTTTACATACAATTAAAATTAAAATTAAAATTACAAATATAATTAGAATTTTAGAATTTTACATACAATTAGAATTACAATTACAATTTTACAATTTGTCATATATACAATTACAATTAAAATTACAAGTATTTTACATACAATTACAGTTAAAATTACAATTACAAATACAAATACAATTTTACAATTTTACATACAATTAAAATTAAAATTTCAATTACAATCACGATATAATATTTAATAAATATCATGGTCATTTAATATTAAATTAATTAATAAACATCATGATCATGATAACCATCGTACAAACATCATATTCGACTAAAAAACACATTCAAATTCAGTAACATCATCGTGATCATGATCATCTAACAAAACACAATTAGCATTATATAACATCATCACAACACAAACATCAAATATACATCTCATGTCAAATAACTGCTATCACATACACATCTATCTGAAAGCTGCACATTAAATGAACATATGTAACATGACCTAACAATATACACATCATGATGATCGCCAACATGTAAATTAAGTACAACTACAACATGAACATAAAGACATGGACAATATATATATATATATATATATATATATATATATATATATATATATATATATATAACTTAATAATGTCAAAAATATACAACCGTAATATAAATGTCATGGACTCCTGTGTGGTACATCATCAATAGCGCACTAGTCGAGGCCCGTCACCAATGGTAGCCTTCAAAAGCTCGTATACATGTTGATCATCACACGTCCATGGATCGTGATCAACTGTCGGCTTCTCATTGTGATGACTCGACATGGTCGATGGTCCAACTTGCTCATGATCATGATACTGCTGGATGCTGCAGGCTACTGACTGGACGTGGCTGATGGTCTAGCCTGCTCTCCATGATGACTGCTGATCAATGCTAGTGGAGGCTTCTCATATGGCGTAGCGCGAGGTGAACGATCATCAGATGATGAATCACTGCTCATGGACTGTCGATCACGTGTTGTGTATCGACCACGCCTATAACATGCAATGGTCCTCCTTAGTCGTGTAACCAAGGTCGTAGCTCGTACGACATGCCGCATCAGGCTATAAATGTCATGCGGCATGCCTCTACACATATGTAACAAACTACCATCAGCCTGTATGTCTCTCATAGTAGCGGGTTTGATTCCCACCTCAATAATCAATGCAGTGAGTTGGTCACCCAAATCCATCCTATATCTGCTATCAAGCCTACCGCGCCTAGCAAAAGGCGATACTGGCGCACTAGTAGGAGCAGGTCTCTTTGCACCAGCCTCCTGATGATCCTCGACATCTGGCATATTCTGATCATCATCAAGATCCACACTTGGATCATGTGGTGGTGCTGGCATGTCCTTGCCATCAAAAGACCCAATGTCTGCAAAATATATACAAGTACACAATAATAATTAGACAATTTCATTACACAATTTAATAAAAACAAGTTAAAGAGCATGTTAGAATAAATTTAAATAAAACAATAATGTTACCTCTATTATCCGGCGGCTCATTATCTGTGAAGAGGATGCTGGCACACCCTCGCTAATCCAAACCAGCATAAGGATAGGGGACCATAATTAAGGGATGCTTGTGAACACTGGCTAGCAACTCTAGTGCATCATGTGATATCCTCATTGGAAACACAGTCTTACCCCTCTTGGGCATCATTTGTCCCCACATGTGCATCCGCGTCTCGAACGTCGGCCTATGAGGCTGACAAACAAAAGTAGGCCTTGTCTTTGGAAGCCTCTCAGAAAATAAACAAAAAAGCTTTGTAGCAAAAGGGAAGTTGACCCTCCCTTTTGCACGAGCACGACATCTATCTAAGGTTGTACAGAACTGTCCCAAAAAAATGGCAGACCACCTGACAAGTCATGGCTTCTGTACTAAAGAGTCAACATAATATATAAGCAAACAAATAATACGTTGCCTGTCACTGGTGTTGTGTGAAATGGTCAAAATCAGAAGTGAGAGGCACCTCACCTCATCACTACTAAATGCACCAATACGTAACTGAACTCTGGAGACCTGAAAATATGAAGGAGGCAATATATATGCGCTAATGTATCTCTTGGAGTAAACCAACTGACTCCCTACTGCATAGCCAACTGGAACCTCTGGGAATGAGGGAAAATCCACCCCTCTCCTCAATAGGCCTGTAATGAAATATATTTCCTCCTCAATGGGCACAAACCTCTAGTTAGGACCAACCTAGAAAGCCTGTAGATGGGCATTCCACCTACGGATAAGATGTCTCAAAAACACACCATGGCCCTTTAGGGAAGTAACCTCCTCATAGACCTTGAGGAGGCCTACCTAACGCAGGAGCCCATAGGTAGTTGTTGTAATAGGGTGAGGGTACACATCTCTCTCCCTCTCTCATGCCTCCCACAGGCGAACTATGTTATACTAGTCTGCTTGTTGTTGCTGTTGTTCCCCCTCTTCTCTCCTTTCACATCTCTCAATGATTGATATATTAAATACAATTTTTTTATTAAATGAGACATGTATTTAGGAATATACATATATAATTTTTTTAGGAAAAAAAATAGCCAGTGCGCCACAAAAAACAAGCATGCATCGGTAACGGTGCATCTTTTTTTTGTCATGCACTGGCAGCGGTGCACCAGAAAATATTCAGCACAATGGCGGTGGTGCACCTGAAAATTTTTAGCACACCGTTGACTATGGATAGTGTCGGGAGTGCGGTGCACTGACTAAAATCTACGCCCTGGTGTGTATAGTTTGGTTAGCGCATCGACCTTCTGAAATCATTACATAGTCAACGGTGCAGTATTTTTCCAGGTCACACCGTTGACCTTGTCGAAATGTGGAATGCTGTGTGTTGAAAAAAACCCACCCTAGGGTAGATATTTAAGTCAATGCACCACATCACCTCTATTCCACATGGTCAATGGTGAGGCCGGGTAACCGACTACACCGCACTGTTTTTAAATTTAAAAAAAAACACAGTGCGCCTTCAGTACTGCCCCATAATCGGTGTGGATAATGTTCGCATGATTGTGGTGCGGCCTATAAATTTACAGGCAGCACTGTGAATCGGTGCGAGCCGAACGGGTTGAGCGCACCGCGAGACAATTTTTTTTCTTTTAAATGGTTAATTTTAAGGTAATTTGAAATTCTAGTGCGCTAAAAGGATTAATTATGGAAAAAAAGAAATATACTTGTACAATTGGTAGTTGAGGAGGAATATTGGCTGTAGAATTTGCAAAAGATAATTTTCCCACTGTTTTGCAAAATTCAAGATGGAGATTGGTGGGCAATGCACAGCAGCAGTGCGTGTAATGGGTGCAATGGGAGTACCAATGTCAGGGAAGCTCATAAAAGGATAAATTGCACCAGTGCTTGAGAGCTCTAGAGCACTGAGAAAAGTGAAAAATGCGGTTTTTTGGCTGTAATTGTTTTTTTATTTAACCCTGTTCCGATGTGCGGGATTTTATAGGCGCACCGGTGTGGTTGCTTAAGACTGCACCGGGCAGTTTCTGATTTGGCGCAGGGTTTTATGATGCACCGGTGAGGAAGATTTGTAAAGCATCAATGTGCTATAGTAATAAGATGCATCAGGCAGGTGTGTATGGAGTGCACGGTGTCTGGTGTGCCAATGTTTTGTGCGCACCAATGCTTTCTCTTGTTGAATGCACCGGTGCGGTTTAGGATGATAAGCACATCGGACGAAAAACATCTACAAAACCTCCACCCGCCAACCTCCTCTAGTAACCTCCGCTATAAACGGATGTATGGGGTATTTTTATAAGGGGTTCCTCAAAAACATCTGCTAGAGGGTCTTTTCCTTGTAGTGATTTATTATCATTTTATTTTAATTTTGTGAAATACATTAAATTCAACAAACCTTTAGTCTCCTAGACAACAATGATGCATGTTACAATTTATTCAATATAGGTTGTAGATGCATCTCACTTCTCTTGATGTGATAGTATAATATCAACATTTAGTTATTTCCAAAATTTTCTTAACCTAAAGGGGATCTAGAATTTATGCGAAATTCAAGTGACACTTTAACATATTTTCTATAATTCTCTTGAACAACCCATTTTTCATGGAGTGCTTATTATTAAGTACAAGTATGAATAATCCATATGTTTAGAAACACAACTTCCTGTCTAGCTAGATATATGAAATGATTTCCCCTTATTTATATTGACTAAAAAAAAATTCCTATGAATTTTATTCCATATTTGATATTATCCAAAACAAACTTGGAAGCAATACCAAAGAATTCATGAAGCCCACTATTCATGAACCCCAACAACAAATTACAAAAAACGGTGAAAAACGAGTTGCTGCAACGATGACCAGTGAGTTTCCACTATAGAGACCTAGATAAGTGCCATAGTGACAACTCACTGGTCACCGTTACAACAACTTGCTGGTCACCATCGCGACAACTCACTTGTCACCATTGCGGAAACTCCATGGAAAAACATCATAGAGAAAAAATAATGTAGATAATTGCAGAAAATGCATATAATTTGTAAAAAATAGTTAATTTATCTTTGAAAATGGTAACCCTGTCTCACTTGGCAGAAGAGAAATGCACTCTGCAAATTTTGAAAATAGTAGGCAAACGCTCTAGAATGAAAGCAACTCATGTTTCCTCGGTTGATGGAAAGAAATCAGCTTTTGTTTCCTCGCTCGAAGGTGACGATAAGAAATCATCTCATGTTTCCTCTTCAATTCTATAAATAAAGAAAGTAACTCATGTTTCCTCCTCAATTATGTAAAGAAAGAAAGCATCTCATGTTTCCTCTTCAAATATGTAAAGAAAGATAAAATCTTGTTTCCTCTCTCGAAGGAAAGAAAGAAAATCATGTTTCCTATCCAATTCTGTAAAGAAACAAAGTAACTCATGTTTCCTCATTGGATGGAAAGAAAGGAGCTCCTTTTTCCTCGTTGGATGGAAAGAAAACGCGAAACTCAAAGGGTGTTTTGTTGACCTGTTAGCTCACTCCATAAATATTTATATTTGTTATAAAATATTCATACAAATAGAACTTTGAATTTATGTATTTATTTATATTGTGTTGAAATATGTCGTATGATGTGTTGTGTTGTATTTTAATCTGCTATGTTATGTTTTTTTTGCAAATATATCATTATATACATATAACATTATATGTGCAATAACCCTAGTCTATCTATTATACGTTTTTGAGGTTTTTCTCAAGATGGCATTGAGATTTGTTGTAATCACAAGTTCTAGTTGTGAAATCTCCATAGTTTAACTATATTAAGGGTTTTACAAAGCGTCGAATCCATATATGCAGCCAAAAACACATTTAAACCAGAAAACATCAAGATTTGACCAAAAATCGTTTCGCGGAATTCAACAAAAAACTCCAAAACTTATAGTAGTTTAAGAACACCTATGTAATTTGGTATAGTTTATATTAATTTAAAGTTATTAAAATTCAATGTTTAATCAATATAAATTTTAAAATATCTATACCATTATGTTATAATATGTGGTTACGAATATATAATTTATCATAAATTTCTATTTTTTTAGGCATTTAAATGTAACAAAAATTATATCATTCCAAGGATTAATGGGAATACCCATACTTTTGGGATCTAGGATTTGCCACAAACAACTAAGGAGACGCCTATGTGCTTTTTAAAGGTCAATCTCCAGCTACAAAAGAAACATTCAAGTTTTCATAATAATTGTTGACTTTAGCATTCTTTTGTGACACTTCATCAATAGGTCTATTTTTCCTCACATCAAACTCTAAGTTATTGTAAAAGGATATATCATAGTTAGAAGGCTTTCATTCCATATGATTTAATTATGTCCATAAGCACAACAACAATGCGATGCATCTCCTTGCAAATGAAGGGTCCATTTCGCAAAACGAAACTTTAAAGTGGATGCAGTTTCATGCTTAACCTTATTTCTGTAAGCTTACCTGCATGCCATGTTTTGTAAGTGTCAGTTTTTAGTTTACGTACTTCCATGACAACTACATATTTTGGTTCAAGAATTTTTTGCGTATCATCAATCTCACTGGCCTTTTTTGGATGATATATAAACTATCATATTTAAAACACTATAACGCTCTTGTGCCTAATCCACGGTGTAATTTTGGATCACATTTAAAATTTTGTTGATCACTAAGGTGTTCATCAATCTAGACTAGTAGAAAATACTTGTAAAGGTTGTATAGTTGCACATATCTTATTAAAATGCTGGTAAAAGTTGTATAATTGCACAAATCTTATGAAATATAAATATATTTCCAACTAGTTAAAAAGTAAAATAAATGTACCATATATAAAATTTGTGTTTTTAATTAAATTGATTTATATCTATTCAAATAATAAAATTTATTTTCTATATAGATAAAAGTGAATAATATGTGAAATACATTTATTTTGTTTTTATTATTTCTTTGTGTTAAATAATAAGGTAAATAGATTTATAAGGTTTTTAGGTAAAGAAATGTGATTTATTATTATTATTAGTAGATTGATGTGAAAAGTTAATTTTTTTTAATAATGTTATAATATATTCTTTAATTAATATATTTTATTTAATAAAGATTAATATTTAAAATTATAAATTTTATATAAATAAAATTTTAAGCTTATATTTATTTATGTTTTGTGATGTGTTTGTGTTATGTTATGTTTTGTGTGAATATATGATCATATACAAATAATATTGTGCGTAATATAGTATATTTTAAACTAATTTAATGTTATTAAAATTTATTTTTAATAAATATTAATTGTTTTGAGAGGCACATTCTACAACTCACTATGTGGAAGATGTGTAATTCCAACCATGCTCAATGTCGAATTGAAATTGTCTTTTTTAAAATAATAAAAAAACAAATTCTAAATAAAAAATAATGTCGACAATAATTAAAACAAAAATGAATATATGTTTTATTTATTTTTAATCAACACCATTATAGAAAAACCAACCAAATAAATAAAAATTAACTTATAGAATTTCAAAACCTTATTACAATACATAATAAGATATTAAAGAGGTCACCCTTTGTCATAATCTTTAAAAATAACAAGGCCAAATATATCTTGATGTTTTCAATTTTAAATAAAATCAATAATTTTATTATTAATTTCATTCGAGTTTAAAAAATAATAATAATTAATTAAAAAATTATTATTTATAATTTAATTAATTAATATGAAATTAATTTTATTTTAAATGTGTAATTTAGAAATGATATATACTACATTCATTTTAAAAATAATGTTCACATTCACACCTACACTACCTCTTATTACATAATATTCCTTTATACCACCTTTTTAAAATAATAAAATATACACTACCTATTATTACATAATATTCCTTTATACCACCTTTTTAAAATAATAAGATAAACAAATGTATATTGTTTTCGATTTATATTTTAAAATTTGTTTGTTATTGCATGATATCCATGTATAGCATTTACAAGTGAGTTAATAAAAATGAACTAGTAAAATTACATTAATTATTTTTATATTTATCTTTTATTTTAGATTCATTTTTACATTCAATTTTTTTGTTTTGTTATTTAATAAAGTTTAATATTTGTAATTAAAAATTTATATAAATAAAATTTTAAATTTATATATTTATTTATATGGTGTTGTAATATGTCAATGTGATGTATTGTGTTCTTTTGTAATATGTTTTGTTTACGTATATATTATTATATATCTATAACATTGTGTGTATATAACATTATATATATAACATTGTGTATAATAGCCTTTGTCTACTAGTTATAAGTTTTAACGGTTTTTTAGTTTTTTTTTTTCAAATTTGTTTTAAATTTGACATAGATTGTTGGAACTACAAGTTTGAGTTGTGAAATTTCCACAATTTAAGTGTATCAAGGATTTTTCAGAGGTTGGATCCATAGATATAGCCAAAAACACATTTTAAACTACAAAGGACAAAAATTTGACAAAACATTGTTTTGGTGGAATTCCCGCAAAAATCTCCAAAACATATAATAGTTAGACAATGCCTATATGTAATATGATATATTTTAAATTAATTTAAATTTATTAAAATTCAATATTTAATGACTATTAGTTTTTAAAATATCTATACCATTATGTTCTATTATGTGATTACAAATATACAATTTATCATAAATTTGTATTTTTATTAGGTATTTAATTGTAACAAATATAAAATCACCTCGAGAATTAATGGGAATACCTCTTCTCTTGGGATATAGGATTTTCCACAAACCACTAAGAAGCTCATATGCCTCTTCAAGGTCTCTCTCTAGCTACAAAGAGAATCATTCGAGATTTCATTATCATTGGCGACTTTGCCATTCTTTTACACCACTTCATCAATAGCTCTATTTGGTTTGACATCAAACTCTAAGTTATTGTAAAAATGATATGAATATTTTATTCCAAATGATTTATTTATGTCTATATGCACAACAACAAGAAGGCACATCTCCTCACGAATGAAGGGTCCATCTAGCAAAACGAAACCTTAAAGTGGATGGGTTTCATGCTTATACCCGATTCCTTAAACTTGCTTGCAAACCATATTTTGTAAGTGTTAGTTTTTAGTTTAGATGCTTCCATGTCAACTACATATTTTGGTTCAAGAATTTGTTCGTATAATCAATCTCACTGGTCTTTTTTGGAGGACCTATAAGATAACATTTTTAAAACACTGTAATGCCCCTATGCCTAATTTAAAGCATAGTTTTGGATCACATTTTAAAATTTTGTTGCTTATTATCATGTTGATCATTCTATACACTTAGTAAATACTTGTAAACTTTGTATACGCCGTTAGCACATATTTTATGAAAAAAATAAATATAACATATATAAAAGTTATGTTTTTAATTTAATTTATTTCTATTTATTAAAATAATCAATTTTATTTTTAAGTTAGATAAAAATGAATAATATATGATAATTAAATTTATTTTGTTTTATTATTTATTTGTGTTAAATAATACAATAAATATACTTATAAGGTTTTTAAGTAAATAAATGTGAAATTATTATTAGTAAATTGATGTGACATTTTTTTTTAATTGTAACAAGAATTGAGAATCTATTTTGTATTAAAAAGATCTCGGTTAAATTCTTAGAGTGATTACATCATACAAATATTTGACAATGCAATCCATGAGCTCGGTATAAACAAAAAAAATCTTTTTCACCCACCTATAAAATGTTTTACCTATTTCCTTCAAACAAAATAAAGCAGTTTCATGACTATTCCACTTGCACATATGCCAAAACTGGACTAACAAATATACAAATTTACTTAGCATATTGATTCATTTTCTTTAGTTATTTAAAGAGATATCTTTGTTGATCTTGGTTCAGGTTGAGTCCCCAAGATTATAAGACATTCCTATTAAATCAATGAAGGGTATATTAATATTACAGGAAGATAAAATATACTCTTGGTGGTATAGTGGAATGCAAAAGTATTTATCCTTCAACTATCCCAAATCACTCCAAGGAGTTAATGATCTACCATGTTTATAAAATAAAATAAAATAAATGAAGCTTAGAGCTTTCTGGGAGTTGGAATTTCATTCTTTGCAGGGTTTCCTACTTCTTATTAAAGGGGGGGGGGGGGGGGGGTGGCCTAAAAGACATCTTCTAATGACCTTTGAGAACCTAATTATTTATCCTTCTTTGCATGTGCACTTATAGCATATTCATTTGTGTGGTGACCTACTTTCTTATGTGTTTTTTCATGGATTTTCCTTTTCACCCTCTAATGTTTTGTCTATAATCCAAAAACCAAATATTCCTAATGATTCCTTCTATTTGTAGGTGAATGAAAAACCTATTTTTTCGAACCCTCAACATCTCTTTCCACCTCATTTTCTGATTTATCCTTTGTTGAAACAAAATGATTTTTTGGAATGGTTCCTTCTTTTGGAGACATGAAATCGTCTCGTTCTTTAGATATTTTTGCCTCCTCTGTAGCTTCAAAAATAGGGTCCTCTCCCAAATTTGGGGGTCCTTTTGTTACAATTTTATCTACACATTCTTGCCTCTTGTAAATATTTTCCTTTTCTTATTCTTGAGTTGTATATCCTTCATTGATATCACCCTCCAAAGAGGTGAATGGGTTCACTGATCTGGGATTTTTATCAGAGTCTACTCCTCTTTCCTCCTGGACTAGATCCACTAGATTCTTGCCTGAGGAGGCGTGAGTCTCTTGAGACTTAAGGAAATGATATTTCTTTGATTATTTTTGATTCACCATCTTTATATTCCTATGATTCTACCAATGTACTTCATCTTCTTGGATATCTATAGTTCCACCTTTTTCAAGGCAATTTCTAGTGAAGTTCCCATAATCATTACAATTCCTACACCTGAATGAGATATGATCATAATCTACAGGTTGATAGATGACCAATTATCTAGAGAGAGTTTGATTACTTAAGGAATACATTTCTCTAAATAAAAATTTCGACACAAACCTTGACATAAGCATACATTGAATCTTTAACTATTTCCCTATCGATATATTTTTCCAATGCATTTCCAACATTTCTCAAGGTATATTTGTCCCAATAGTGAAGAGAGAGGTGGGGTAATTTGACCCAAACTGGAATGGTATATGCGATGCTGTTCTCTGGGTTAAAATCCAATATCCATATGTCTAAATACAACCTGTTATTTCCCATAAAATATGGTCCATTTCGAAAGATCAAATCCCTATCTTCTTTGTGCTAAAAAAGGAAAGTAAATAAGCATTTCCCACAAGAAGAACACTTGAATTTTCCCTTATCCAATGGCTTACAACTCATGTCTGCCCATTTCTTGAGCGAATTAGGGATGTCAAGATTCCCATAAATTTACCTACCGAGCCCCTTTCAACAAGATTGAGATTTATAGCTCTAGATCTACCAAAATTTACCTAAACCTTGAGAATACTTTCCAATCTCTTCACAAATTTCTCATTCTCAGTACACCTTTCAATATATTTTGAACTAGATTGTTTGAGACAACTGTTACAAGAGAGGATGTGTTGTGCGACTTAGGAGATGTTGAAGAGGAAGGCAGGGGAACATACCCCCCATGGTGGAAAGAAATGAGAAAAACCCTAGTTCTTGATTCATTGTGTCTTTAGAGATATCACATAACATTTTATGATGTGAAATGTTTTTTTTAATAATAATGTTATATATGTCAATAGGTGCTTATCTCGAGTGGTAGGGATGGTTATTTTCTATCCCATCCACCCAGGTTTAAGTGCCTGAAGACATGGTCTATCATAGTAAGGCTGGAAGGATAGGCATCTAGTTGGAGTCCGAGATCCTGACTCTAGTTCTGGTGGTCTTCAGATGTCTCGGTCCTAGAATTAACTATGAGTTCTTGATATATGTGGCTTGTGGGTTGTTTCATATATCTAGGGAGGTTTCTAGTTATCCATCTTCTGATGGCAGGTTTACTCCCCAATATTTATACTTCACCATCATCATCTTCTTCGTCTCCTTTCTGTGTGGATTTAGCGGTATAATCCTTAGAAACCCTTGTAGTTTAAAAATTGGGAGGCTTAGTTTCCACATGGAAAGGTTTTGTTGGAATTTATATAGTTGGGGGATCATGGGGAGGAGTTGTAGCTACTAGGGCATCCTATGGTGAGGTAGCAACTTCAACATGAAATGGCCTTCCAACTAGTTCATCCTAAGTTATCCCTTCCCTTTGCAAGGAAACATGCACCAAAATTTTGATGAAGAAATGGTGGACAAGATTTCAAATGGTTCCTTTGATTTATGCACACATTGGGCCATATGATCTACGATTTATTCAATAAATAAAGGCATGTTAACCAACCTGCAATGATGTAAGTGGTATAACAACTGGAAGAGTTGGTAATAAATAATGGCATACCTTCCTTTGCATGTGGGAATTTTATAGACACGAAATTTAGTATCTTTCTAGGGTTGTGGTAATGCCCTCTTGTGTAACTGTTCACCTACAGCAAGGAATTGTCACACAACATCAGGCTGGGGTGATAACCATTGTTCTCCCATCTCGAGTAACCCTGTCACTTCTGCAATTTATTCTTCTTTCACATGCACCACTATCCCTGCTACCTCAGATATACCCTCTATGTAATGCATGTAAAATTAAAGAGTTATGCCATCGTCATACCCTTGAAACATGTGAATATACTCTATCCAACCGACTTGTTCAAAAAATGGTTTAACTTGTGGAAATTTTTGTAGCAATTCTTCGCTACATTCTCGACAAACTCTTGGGTCTCCCATATTTAGTCAGATTTTAGAGTGGTTGCGGATGTGTTTATTCTTTGCAATAGCTTGAATGTGGGAGAATGACACAATGTAGGGGTTGAGGTAAAAATTCCAGTAATATCATGTGCGTCATCTATTGCGGCGATAATACGTAGTCATCTATTTCTGCAATGGTTGCCTCCCATTTGGCACCGACCATTAGTTGTTGTCGTGGTTAGGGGAGATTTCCATTTCCATTGTACGCAGTTAGGTGTTGCCACAACGGTTTCCGCCCATTTGGCACCGCTTGTTTGTTGTTGTCGTGGTTAGGGGAGATTTTTGTTTTCATTGTATGCAATGAGGGGTTGACACAATGGTTGCTAGCCATTTTGCACCAACCATTTGCTATTTTCATGGTCAGGGGAGATTTCTATTTTAGTTGTACTTAGTTAGGTGTCATCACAACGGTTGCGGGCCATTTGGCACCAACCATTTATTGTTGTCATAGTCATGTGGAATTTCCATTTCCGTGTACACAGTCAGAGATTCCCCTAGGACCCATTTAGGAGTTGTTGCAATGGTGACCATTGGAATATTAGGGACCTCATTTTCCAAAATAATAATTTAAAGTTTGATTACATGAAACTTTGTGGGCCCATGCACCATTACACCGACTCCTTAAATTACTTGCCTTAAAAAGTATTGGTTACAATTTATTAGCTATCCTTGAATGAATATTATAATTTTGCATGAATGCCAAGTTAACTTCACTGATTTTCAGGTTGTTCATATTATTTTCACTGTTTGTAGGCTTAGCTATTGTTGCTGTCATGTATGTCAGAACATGCTTCAATTCAAATCACCTGATCTTGTGGCTGTAGATGTTGATAGTGGAGAGATACACAAAAATTTAATTGTTTTCTTGGATATGTATACAATTATGTCCCTTAAATAAGATTGGATTTATGGATTGGAAAAATGCAAGGTATCACAATTGCATTTTTCATTTAACCATGTATAAAGGGAAAATAACGATTGATCTATAAGCTATCTTGGTTGGCTTGTAGCCAAGGGCATCTCACATAATTTGTTATTGACGGGGATTCTTTAATAATTCGAGCTCATTAGACTTTTATTAGAGAGTTGTATAAACTTGCATGTGCTACTCATGTATAATGAATTAATGAATGTTCCTAGAAGTTGGAAATCTGAAGAGGTATTGAAGGCATTCTAAGGTCTTATTTTGTAACACCTTTTGGAGTCCCCTATTTGATAATAAACATATTTATTTTGCTTTTTATTTTTGGGTTCCATTTAAAGTGATCTTAATTGATAAAATAACATTTGTAAAATGAAATAGTGATTCTCCCCCCACCCTTCTTAGTATTTCTAATAGATAGACAAAACTGAACTATAATGAAAATGACATCATTGAACTGTTAGACACAACTGAACTATAATAAAAATGAGACATATGAATTGTAATCACAATGTAATTCCATTAATAGCATTGATTGAGAATTACATTCTTTACATACACGTTGTGTTGAGATATAAAAAATACCAAAAAATAAAGTGCTCTCATCTATAAACAACACAACTCATATAAATACATAAAAAATGATGTACATAATGGTTGTTTATGCTGCTGCAATATATCACAAGAAATAAGAGCACCATAATAGGACTACCACCATAATAACCCCAATAGCAATAAGAAGAACAATCTATTCATTAATAGACCACATATATTGATGCTTGTTAATGACAATTGGTGGCGCACATGATAGCTCCTCCACATATATTGCACATCTGGATGTTTCTTCATTGAGCATATCATCAACAAGCCTTTGGACCTCTGATCAATAATTTATGTTAAAACTTTGAAATTGTACAACAATGTTTTTTTATTGTTTGTGGAGGGTTTTTATTTTTATTTTTATTTTTTTCCTGACTTGGTAAATTCCAATCATTTGATTTGTTATAAATTTTTAATTGGTGTAAATGAAAAGGTTGCTTGAACCATAATTCCTTGTTGCTCTTAGCCCGTCAACCAGGGCAAGATAATATGTTTCATTATTTTTGGTTGTCGTGGGAATTTCTCTACTATTTTGATATACTTGGATTAGTGCTCCATTATGAAGCAAAAAAATAGTCCGTGCTTGGCCTGGGTTTGGATGACACCAAACCTGGATGATTAGTTTCCACTTTTGCACCATTTTCAAAAGAAGAAAATAATTAAATGAAATATTTTTATATTTTTAAAACAAGGTTGCAAGAACTCACTGTTGTAGTAGCGAGAACTCAGTGTTGCAGTAGCGACAACTTCTTGTTGCAGTGGCGGAAACTCACTGTAATAATGCGTTTACGCCACTATAACATCAAGTTTCCGCTATAGGATAATACAATAATAGCCACTATAACAGTGAGTAATAGAACACCACCACTATCACTTTATCAATGAACCAAAGCTTAAAAAATTAACCACCTCATTTTTTTTCATTCTAAGCTTGATGATATTTATATTGGTAAAGTAGAATATAATGAAAATGAATTTTGACCTTCCTTGTTTGCAAACAAGACTTTAAGGAAGTTTATGTTTTACAACAATGACTTTAGGGAAGTTTATTTTTCAAAAGAATGATTTTTTAGTATATGTGGAAAAAGAAATGTTAATTATAAAATTTAGAAACAAGGTTTTAAATTGATATTGAATTCAATTTTTTAAAGAATTTTATATTTTAGAACAATATATTTAATCTTTAATGAAGTTCATTTTTTAAAACGATGACATTTTAGTATATATGGAAAAAAATATTAATTATAAAATTTATAAACATGATTTTAAATTGATTTTGTAAAATTACAAAAAATCGAATATATAGTTTATAATTACCTATTTTTTAATATATATATATATATATATATATATATATATATATATATATATACTAAAGTCACAATATAATTTATTAGGCTTGGTGTCAACATAACATTTTATAACCATCAATTATATTAAAGACCTTGGTATAATCAAGCTCTAATGCTTCTGCCATTATATAAATGCCTTTAACTTTCTTTTCATAAAAATATTAGCATAAACTAAGGTTTAGCCCTGCTTCAAAATCAATTTCTTTCTGTTGATCAAATGAAATTATCCCCTCAAGCTTGATTTCCTTTCTAATCACTGCCCAAGTTTCAACGACAAATGTATCCATTTTGATGCTTTCTAAAATAGGCATTTGGTTGGGAAATGGGAAGTTTTTGTTGTTTTTAATCATTAAAAATTATAATAAGAAAATACCAAATGGAAGGAAGTGTTATATATATATATATATATATATATATATATATATATATATATGAATTTGTTTAAATATTTATTTATATTCATTTTAATTTTAGATTGATAAAACATCTAGAGAAAAATAATTAAACTGTAAATTTTTTTGGTGATTAAATGATTACTAGTTAAGATGTACATATAGGTCAAGGTGTACACACACATGATCGATATTATGCAGTGCACTTTGATTAAAAACACCAATAATAAATGACGCCAAATAAAATTTTCTCAGTTTCCTCATCTTTAAACACACACACACACACACACACACATGAGAACTATTATTATTTTCCCATGTTAGATTTATTATCATTTTATTTTAATTTTTCACAATACATTAACTTCAGTTAACATTAGTCTCCTAGACAACAATGACGCATGTTACAACTTATCAATATTAGGTTGTAGATGCATTTCACTTCTCTTTATGTGATAATTGAATATCAACATTTAGTTATTTCCAAGGTTTTCTTAACCTAAAGGGGATCTATATTTTATGCAAAATTCAAGTGATACTTTAACATATTTTCCATCATTTTTTGGAACAACCCATTTTCATGAAGCACTTATTCTTAAGTACAAGTATGAATAGTTAATATGTTTATAAACATAACTTGTGGTCTAGCTAGATCTATGAAATGATTTCCCCTTATTTATATTGACCAAAACAAAATTCCAATGAATTTTCTCCCATCTTTGATATTCTCCAAAACAAACTTGGAAGCAATACCAAAGAATTCATGAATCCCACCAAAAATTTACAAACAATGATGGAAAATGAGTTGTTGCAATGACGATCAGTGAGTTTCGCAATGGTGACCTAGATAAGTTCTGTAGAAACAACTCATTGGTCACCGTTGTGGCAAATCGATGGTCACCGTTGCGACAACTCGCTTGTCACGATTGTGGCAACTCCCTGGAACAACATCCTAGAGAAAAAATAATGTAGTAATTACAAATAATTTGTAAAAAAATAGTTAATTCACCTTTTAAAATGGTAACCCTAACTCGCTTGGTAGAAGAGAAATGCACTCGGAAAATTTCCAAAAACAGTAGGGAAACGCTCCAGAAAGAAATAAACTCCTGTTTCCTCGCTTGAAAGAAAGAAAGCAACTCCTTTTTCCTCACTTGATGGCGACGATAAGAAAGCAACTCCCGTTTCCTCGCTCAACAAAGACGATAATAAAGTAGCTCCTGTTTCCTCTTCAATTCTGTAAAGGAAGAAAGAATCTCATGTTTCCTCTTCAATTCTCTAAAGAAAGAAAGAAACACTTGTTTCCTCGCTCAACGAAAAGAAATAAACTCTTATTTCCTCTTCAATTCTGTAAAGAAACAAAGTAGAAAATGTTTCCTCTTTGGACGGAAAGAAAGAAACTACTATTTCCTCACTGGATGGAAAGAAAGCAACTCCTATTTCCTCTCTCGATGGAATGAAATAAATTCCTGTTTCTCGCTTGAAGGAATTAAAGAAACTCCTATTTCCTTGATTTACGGAATGAAATCAACTCTCGTTCCTTGCTCAAAATAATGAAATTGAAATGAGAAGGATATGGAGCTTCCAATAGAAAAATATCAAATGTGAATCAAGTCTTATCTCACCTGACACACGAGGCATATTTGAGGTTAATTCATCTGCACACAACATTTAATCCCCATAAATTTAGTAAATTTTATAATTTAAATTTGAAAGTGGAGCTTGTTGTGGTGGATTTGACACACGGGTGTATGAAATCGCACACATCTAGAGAATGTGGTCTTTTCTCTAAACCATAAGTAACAGGAAGTATCTGGGGGGAGCTCAGAAGTATAAGACTTAAAATGAAGTAATACACTTAAGTATGCTCTGTTAAAAAGTAAAACTAAAAACACAAAAAGAAGATAAATAGAGAGTTACAAACAATAACAAGGTAAACAACGACTCGATGGCCTTCTTCTCATTGAATGCTTGGAATGAATACAAATATTACCCACTTGCCGAAGGGCCTAGGTAGAGGCTCTAGGACCCAACGGAAGGATGTTTGTCCTTCAAGTTCTACCTTCTAACAAAGTTCAACTCTCTCTCTGTGTTGCAATGGACTGAAATTGTTGGGTGGTCAACAATTGAGTCCTCTTCTTCAGCTCCTTCTCCCTGGTTCACACAAATAGCTGGTGTTGCTTGGGAAACTTTGGCCAGCATAACCTTGTGATCACACATTGTTCATCTCTTTGAGGGTTTATATAGGTGAGCTTTCAAACCTCCTTCCCTCCCTTGGTACATGGTGGATAGTGACCCAAGGGAGGGGCAATATTCCATTGTTGGTTGAAATATGCTTTTGTGTGGTCACACAAGGCCTAAGGAGGCGTTGGTGTTGTCCTTAGGCGGCTTTCACATAAGGAGAAACTGTCATTTTCTTTCTTGTGGTCCCAGAAAGGGAATTTTTTCCATTTCAAGGAATGTGCACTTATCGGGCTCCAGTGCGCGCAGAAGGCACTCTTCTCGAAGGAAAAATCACGCATTTGGGCATTTATGACTAGTTCAATCTTGAATTGCTCCAAACCTTAGAGATTCTTAATATTTTTGATTCCATAATGTATCCCTATCCTGTAAATCCTTGGGCTCGACATTCCTTGATTTCATTTTCTGCTGTATGATTTTCCAGTGTTAACAATTTCCCCCTAATGTGTGAGGTATAGGAAGAAATATATAGCCAAAATACATTATAGTTTCTTTATTGTATCATACGCAGAGAGAGAGCTAGAGAGAGAGAGAGAGAGAGAGAGAGAGAGAGAGAGAGAGAGAGAGGCTTGCATGTAGAAGGACAACATCTTGCACCGGGTCCAAGATAACCACTCCCTGGGGGACCCCCAGCAAGTAGAAAAAATATACCACATATTTGAAAAATTTCAATGAGGCGGGCATGTCCCATGCTCGTGATGCTATGGCTAGTTAAACAAAATTGATAAATACATGTGCTGTCTGTGTCACTACTGTGGTAGTGATGTTGGTGGTTGTTGACGACGACTGCTGACACCCTTAGGGGCGTTTTTTCTTTGACGATAGGTGGAATGTGGTACCCATATGCGTAATCTTGGTATGGCAGATCACTACGTAATGTACGCATATGTATTGGCTGGGACCTTCCTGTGTAAGCATTGTTGTGATCAGAGACACTTATAAAGGCATAGGTATTCGATGGATCTTGATCAAAGTGCAATGGTTGTAAGGTACGATACCATTGTGACATGAAAGCTTTTGTTGTAGTCGAATGTCAAGAGGATCGATGACATCTATGGACAATGATGTCTCCCAAAGTGCCACCTGAGGATACCCCTTTACATGGGGAGGGGTATCCAGGGTACCGCTTCCTTTTTGGAAAAGAGGTGTTGATGTCGACAAAAAGGAAGGCTTAACCGAACCATAATGGGTTTAACATAGGCATGTTGGTGAGCGGTGGCTGAAAACGGATGATGGGGATTCAGTGGCCTGAGTTCGAAGTATATTTGAGTAGCTGGGTGGCAGTCACAGGTATTTTCTGAAGGGAAAAAATCCCTGGAGTTGGTAGGACTTCCAGGGCGGGTATGAATCGGCTATGATTGTTGTAATGGTGCATGCATGGAGTGTATGAAATATTTCGACCAAGGGAGATGGGGGACTGCTGCCATGGGAGGAAAAAGTAAAATATGAGGGCGAAGAGGCAAAGGGCGTTGTTTGTGATTTTTGTACAAAAATAATAAAATAATGGGGTTTGGTTTGTACAAAACACAGAGACGGGTACCCAAAAACATGAAAGAGGGTCGCTCACTTGATGGTGTGAGGACGGTGTTTTGCTGGGGGTAGGGGTCCCATTGGTTGGTCTCATGTGTGGGGTTGATGAAGCGGAAGATGTCGCAGATGGATTAATGCTGATGGAGGTATGGTGGGCCAAATGCGGTGCACGGAGGAGCGCTTTCATTCTGCTTGTACAACCCAGTCGTTCGGGAAGGGGGTTGAGTTGGAATGGTGAACTTGACCTTATGCATGATATATGGATGGGCATGAGGTGCTTCCTGGACTAAAATGGTATGGCCATGGCATCACTTTGTGGAGTGATGTATGTCTACTTGAGATGATGATCGCCATGGAGGGGAGGCTCTACCGCCCATCGAGGACGTTTATCATATGTAGGGTGAGGTGATGATAAACGTGGTTGGGTGTGAGAACCCTAGGGTTTATTGCTGATGGAGAAATGATGTTAGGATATGCAAAGTTTCTGGGACTCTATCATGCTGAGGGTAGAAAGATACCTGCTTTAGAACTTTTGGTGGTGATTTTTGTGAATGTTTTGCAAGTTCTTCCTGCAAAAAAAACTACCTCAGGTGAAAGAATCTTCTTTTTATTCAGTATTATTTGAAAAACATGAATTTTGGAAAGGAAGATGGGAGGGTGCATAACAGCTGGCACTTGAAGAAATATTTATTTGGAAGGTGAATGTGGGGCATCTCTTTCGTTCGTCTTGGTATACTAATTATGGTGCAACTTACGGTTTGCAAAATGGACCTTCTGATCTCCTGTTATGGACCTTCGAAGTTCTGGAAAAGGGCGATAAATAAGGGATTATGGCCCTAATCCTATTCATTTGTACTTGCTGAGTTTGGAAGATCAGAGGTGGTAGCAGAGCCTTTCTTGCCATTGCAGTCAGCCTGTGTACCAGGGATTAGTGATACTATGCCGAGGTAACTCTGATGACGTCTTGCATTTTGATTTTTCCAGTTTGGTGATGCCGGGGGCCGTAAAAATTAGGTTTGTACGGCCTCAAAGGGGATTTTTTCCCTAGATTGCGCAGGCGCTCTAGGGAAATAGGCGCCCCCCTTGTGCGTATTTCTCAGGTACAGCTGCATGAAGGCGCACTGTCCCTGCCTCTTTGCATGCAAGGCTGCGCCTGTAAATGAAACAGGTGGGTAAGGGCATGCTTGTCTGAGAGACAGGCATGCAAGGGCAGTGTTTTTTGAAAAAACTTCGGTTTTTGCTGTCCTTAATGATTTTTCTCCTTTGTATTGATGGGTGCCTGTTGCTTGGCAGGTTAGTGTGGAGAGAGCGAGATTGGCCCGAGATTCGGACTGCTCTAGCTGCTGATGCTAGGGCGTGCCATCAGTTGGCCGCATGGGGCCTCCTGAAATTTGCTGAGAACGAGTGCCTTCAGTCACAGGACTGATTGCTATGTTATATCATATGGCATTGGCACTGGAGCTGCAACATGTTTTTCCTGAGGGGGACAAACTTGATTATTTGTCCCGAGACGAATATTTACTTTGTGACCGGATTACTGCCCCAGGGAGAGGTGCTAAGGTATCCGCTTCCTGCTCAACGGGTGACCATGGACAGGTTCTGGTGGCGTCATTGCGGTGGTGCGCCTCTAACTGAGGGGTGTATCAATATCACCTCAGTGACAGATGTGGTCGAGCGGTGTGCTCTGGATGTTATTGTGTGACTGGCGGGGTCATTTGCGCCACATCGGGCATCGGGCCCACAGGTGGGAGTTTTACACCACTTGAGGAACGGGCATTTCTTTGATTTTGCCCGTTTCTGTTTTGATGGTATGGTGTCGCAACTGAACATGGTCTAGCATGGATTCAAATCATTTGCGTACGCCAGCATTTTGTGCAACATCGTGTATGAGAGGGTCATGCTGCTGAGGCCCGTAGTGCCTGTGCCTATCAAGGGGATGAGAGAGCCATGTATCAGGAGGTTGGCTCCAATGATGCCACACAGTGGTGGTGGCAGAGTGGGTCGTTATTGGAACAAAACGATGAAGGCCTGGTTTGAGGCTAATCCATAGATGTTTTTGCCATACCCTTATGTAGGGATGGATTTTCAGGGTGATCCAGATATTGGTCTCCTTTTTGGTTATGTTTGGGGTCCTGCATGTATGTGTTATATTTCTGCATTTATTCGAGTTTTTTGTGTTCTTGAGTGTTTTTATTGAAACTGAAATTCTTTTGGTTACTAGTGTAGATGTTGGTGAGGTGGGACGCCCAATGGCCCGGCTGGTGGATCACAACCCTCCACCACGACTGCCTGGTGGTCGGGGAGGTGGTGTCGTTGGTGGACTGGGGGAGGGTGCCGGTGGACCGGGCAGGGATGGTGTAGGCCCTTTAGGTGAGGGAAGCAGCATAGGTGCCGCTGAGATAACAGCAAAGAGATCTCGTGTAGATGCGGCTGAGGCGCGCATTGCAGCACTTACAGCTCAGGTAGAGGCTCTAGAGGATTTTCGGGGTCGAGTGGACCATTTGACCCATACAATGTCTGCTCGAGGTCTTATGGATGACTTTGAGGAGATATGGCTAGAGACAGTGATGTCCCGTGAGAGGGACTAACGGCTGACTCTACGACAGGTAGCTATCGCAGTGGCAACAACAGCTCCGGTGGTGGCACCAGGAGCGGTGGTGGGCCTAGGTGCTCCTCTTGAGGGGGCACCCCCCTAGAGTATATTTTCACATAGGGAAATCACCCATTATGAGGATGCTTCCCTTATTTTTGACGACATTTGTATTTTTGGGCTGGCCAATGGGCTAGAAATACTATTTTTTGTACTCTGATACACATATTTTTTGATGTATATATGAGAGATATTTTTTGCGGCTGTACATGGTCTGATGTCTATTTCAGTTTATGCATTTGTGTTATGCTGATGGATATACATGTTCTTGGTTTTTATGTATGGTGGTTAGCTATGCGATCAACTGTTTGGTTTTGATTCCTTGATACACATGAGAATGTAATATAATCAAATTGTCTGCTTAATCTTCTGGCACACAAATATTTTCTAAATAGGTTTGCATCACTGGTTTCAAATGTTTGGTTTAAGTGTGAGACTACTAACTGGGAATCAAGGTAGACGTGCATATGGCAGATGCCCTAGTGGAGGGCCTCGCACATAAGTCTAATAACGGTGTCATATTCTACCTGATTGTTGGTTGCTAAACCGATGCACATGCCGTTTGAACACAGTGTTGATCAGTCAGGGTGATAGATGACCCAGGTGGCTGTAGCTAAGTTTTGAGACCATCGCGATGCTCCGTCAGCAAATATGAAATAGGGTTCAAGTTGGTGATCCATGGTGATATTTTGAGCACGTTCAGGTTTTTTGGGTCAAAAATATTTTGGTGTTTTTGGGATTTTTGTGTACTCTAACTCTAGGGGATAAGGGCTTCTAGGGCCCTATTGGGTAGAAATTATTGAGGTAAAGGCCGTTGACGGGTTAGTGAGGTAGTTCCTATCCGGTTCCGTCAATATGTATGCCCCCTGCCGGAGGAAATCTTTGATGATATAGGGCCCTTTCCACAGGGTTTCAAACTTTCCTGGCCCTAAGGCTTCTTTTGTGACATCATAGTGAAGGACTAGCTCTCCTTCAATAAATGAGCGAGGGGTGATGTGGCAGTCGAATGATGCTTTTACCCTTTTCTCATGGGAATCATTGTGCTGCAGTGATTGGCGCCTGTTTTCTTCAACTAGCTCTAGTTGTACTAGGTGTTGTTCTAGAGGCTGGGTGTCATCCAGGAGTTCGATGGCTGCATGCAAGTTTGGGAACTCATGGAAATTGATACAAGGGCGTAAGGTGCCCTGGTTTTTTGCAACAGGAATAATGCTGAATTCCTGTGATGGAGGGGTTGTCGAAATCCTGTCTTGGGCATGCGATGACACAAGTTGTATGTGATGAGTTGTGTCGCTGGCATGCGGTGGGGGAAGGATCTCCGCAATGGAGTCCTGAGTGAGCCGATAGTTGGCCTTCCCGCTAGGATAGTCAATTCTTGGTAGACGGAAGTTGATTTTATCACATATATGTTTGAATGTTTGTAGCAATGGACATCCCTTTGGTGTGTGATTATGACTGGTGCAAATGGTGCAGGGTATCACAGTGCTGACATAGTAGATAGTGTGAGAATCTATACTACTCGATGTGCCAGATGTGGACACTTGGAAAGGGTCTGCTGTGGACCAAGGCGTCTTCTGTTTCCATTTTTGCGTCGTGGGTTGGAATAAGCCTCCTTTTTAGTGGGTGGCTGACTTAATGCTGCTCTAGCTGCTCTCAATTTGGGGAGATGCGTGCACTTAAATGTATGATGAAAGTGTGAGAAAATTCGGTAGTAAGTTCGTGTAATATTCTCTTGATTAGAGATAAGATTTTGAGGGAGAGATGTGATTATGTGGAGACTATTTGCAAGGGGTTTGAATTCTCTGCATTGATTGATCTGATGATCGTTTAGATCACATAGGCCACATGTTATCCTTGGCTGGGCCTGAGGTTTACGTGATTGGTTTATGGTCTTAGCAGGCATGACGAACCACCCTGGTGGCGGGGTTGAAGCAGGTTTATAACACCATCGTGGTAGTGGGGGTGTCATTGGGTCGATGACGTATCTTTTATGCCATTCATGGAGGTCGCTCGTCCCATTTTCTGTGGCATTAATCATGTCGATAGTGGGATGGAGTCGTGAGACACCAGTACAATGTTGTTCATAATGATCACCCTGACATATCAGGCAAAAATTTTGTGATATGGGTCTCCCATCGTGCGTGGTTTGAGGCCAGGTGGGATACCATCGCCGTAATGCTACTAAGTCAGGGCAGTGGACTACTATATGGTCCATCTGCTTGCACAATGTGCATGCGGGTGGCTTTCGTGACGTGTCTGTGATGGTAACTATGGGTTGCTTGCTAGGCCGTTCTTCGGCTGAAAAAAACATGATTGACCTGCTCATCTCCTCTGCTTGGGTCATGGAGCTACTGATGGATTCAACATCCATATTGTCTTCTTGGGAAAGATGAACTATGGCTGAGTGGAGACTAGCAAGGGCTAGTCGAAAGCGAGTTATGTAGTGAAAATCCTCCAATAAGTGATTGTCGGCGCATAACAGGCATGTGAATTGTGCTGCCCGTAGCCCCACGTAGTAGATCCTCTCAATTGGATACCATCTGTGGATGAGTTCCAATGTGGCGCACTCTTCGAGGTGGTGGTCACGTTCATCGCATAGCATGCAACGTATAATGGGAAATACTGGGGGGCGCTCTACATATCGGCGCTCCTCTTGTAAGTACAAGATGGAGCGTGGCTCATCATTAATAGACTGGGTGGAGGGATCCTCTTGATAGGATTGCTCAAATGCATGCAAGGCATCCCGATACCATGGTATTTATAGACAGTGGTGGGATAGTGCCCATAGGTGTCATAGAGGGCACATGCGTGATTGGTACACAACGATTTTCCTGTACTTTTGGTGGCAAGTTCATTTTTATGGGAATGCAGTTTTGAGGTGCCTGCCTTGCAACCGAGGAGTGGTTTTAATTCATCCAACTCCAGGAATATGTGAGTAGGGTGTCGTGTGACATCACATATAATGTAGGCTGATGACTCCCTCTGCATGGTGGGGGTCACCACTTTCTTTCCTTTCTTGGAAATTTTCTTTATTGTGGTCGCCGGTTTCACATCAGGGATTTCCCTTGCAGGGGAAGTTTCGACTGCTACTTGGGTAGGTTGGGGCTCCTCGGGATCGGCAGGCTTTAATAAAAATGTAGTAACGTTGGTAGCTGGCGTTCCTAGAGGAGGAACGAGGTACCACACTCTGAATGCCAATGATATGTTGGGTAGTACCAGTGTTTCCAAGACCTGCTGGGAGGTGAAGCTAGGAGGTGGGTATAGGAAAGGAGTTTGGGAGGCAACATAGACTAGGGAGGCTGCAGTAACTGATGCCTCAGTGTCGTTACTACTTGAGTCTGTGTCCTTAATAAACTCGATGCTTGACATGGACATCATGCATACCGGGGCCGCTGTGGTATCGGGTGATACCTCAGGGATAATAGGAGGATCTCCTAGGACGAACGACAGTTTGAATTGGCCAGGGCCATATTCTTGATATCGTGAAAGACCATCAGTGGCTATGTCTACATAAGGTAGAACCATATCTGTGTTGGTCAAAGGACGCTTTTCAGTGTGCGTCAGCTGGTCTACTATAATGATTCAATCCTCATTGGGGAACATCATGATGCGGAAAATAGAGGATGCTATGGCAGACATGGCATAAATGTAACTCCACCCAAGGAGTATATTGTAATCCAAGTGAGCATCCAAGACTTTGATGTCTATGTGGACCGTTTTTCCGGCTAAGCAGATCAGTACATTTTGGAAGTGACCGACGGGGGTCGAGGGCCGACCGTCGTATGCCCTGAGAGTGATGATGGAAGGTTTGAGTTCTAGGGCTCCTAACTTCTGCCATACATTCTTTGACATGATGCATGTATATGCACCCTCGTTAATGACACATCGGTGAATAGTGATATTCTGTACTGATACTCGTATCTGGAAGGCGACCATGGAGGGAAGCCTAGGGGTGGCTTTGTCTAAATCAAAAGCGATCATGCGTGTGTCGGCGGGGTCGACGGCCCCTAAGGTGGAAAGTAGGGATTTCCGCTGCTTTGGGCATGACTGTAGTACCTCCAAAGCGGACATAGTAGTAGGTGACTGGGCTAATTTGTCTATGATGCTGTAATTGTGGGCCGCTTTGGAGTAGTTACGTGCTTGCCTATTAGGCCTTTTAACCATTTTTGGCAATGGTTCCAAATGAATCTTTGGAATGGTCAAAGGTTCAGTCGGTGCAGACGTACGAGCCCCTAAGAAACCGGTGTCTGGTGGGGTGTCGTAGCTGCGATTCCAAGTTTGAAAAAACATTTCTTCGCCAGCCATGTAAATTTCATGGCTGTTTTTCTCGAAATTGTTGGGGTTTTGCTGCTGAGTGCTAACTGTTCCTTGATGGGGGAAGGATTCTTACATGAATGCATTTGTATGGGAAGATCCTCCTTGTCCTTGGTTACTTTGAAGCTTTTTAAGCTCAGGGAGTTCGGGACAGTGGTGAGTATAGTGCCCGTACTCACCACATATCAAACAAGAATGGTTTGTTCGTAGAGGTGGCCTTTTTCCTTGCTTTTGAGCATTGCTTGGCTCCTAATTATTGTTCCAGTTGAAGTTATCTCCAGGCTGGGGTCGCGATGGGCGCTGTTGATTGCTGCCCCACTATCAAGGGTTCCCTTTGGGTTTTTTTTACCTTTATTTTGACCACATTGGGAGGGTAATTCTCCTGATCATACTGGTGTGGTTGATCTTGGGTCAGCTGAACAAAGTTCACCTGTGCATTGTTCTGCATTGGTGGGTTATGTGCTTGGGACTGAGCATACCGCTATCCCATATTTGCACCTAGCCATTGGGGGGGAGTTCTTCCATCAGTTTTTGTTCCTATGTACTGGGTCCCCCCGGCCGGAGGGTAAGGTCCTCCATGGTGATACACTGGCGCCCTATTAGTCAAATTTTGTTACTGCATATGATGAATTTGAAATCCAGTTTGAGACATGTTCTGGGTAGACCCATGTGTGTAGCCAGGATTCTGACTGTTGCTGCCTAGGTACCCTTAGGTCATTGACCCAATAAGTCCATCTGCAAAGTTCGATCCACCTGGACATTATTGATAAGATTGCATATAGATCAGTTCAAGTTGCTGGGCTTTACTGATTGCGTCCTCTTCAGATGTGGGGTTACGTTGTGCCACAATATCATTTGAAATCTCCACCGTCAGAGTTTTCTAGAATAAATCTAAAAGGACTTGGTCGTCGAGTTGAGCTTTGCATAAGCTACGACGTCATCTCCATTCGTGGAGATGTTCAGAAATGTGGGTAGAGGGAGATTGTTTGAAATGAGTCAGTAATTCCATTCCTGAATCATGGTGAATGGGTAACTAAAAGTAAGTGAGGAACGTAGTAGTGAGGGTGCTAAAGGTTCTGTGTGAAGTAGGGGGTTGCTCGACGTACCATTTCGCGGCCACTCCTGTGAGAGTGAGTTGAAATAGCCTCAATCGAATAGTATCATCAATGATTCTATTCGATGAGCACCACAGGTGAAAGGTCATTATATGATTCCCTAGGTCTTCTGCTTGCTTGCCTTCAAACTTTGGTATGTTTGAAGGGAGCTTTGTGGGCATGGCAGGCCAATTGGGGTTGTGTGCGATGGGGTCATTGGTGAGCTTGGTTAAATCTGGTAGATTTAACGCTGCTAAGAAGTGTGAATAAGAGGTTGACACCATGACAATGTGTGAAGATACGAAGTTTTGGTTAGAACGAGGGTTAGTCTGTGACGTGCCTGGTTGTGAATTCAGCTGGCTTCCCGTATGGGATGCACTCTTTTGCCCCCTAGGGGAAGAGGGGGGAGTGATGTGCGTGTGGTGTTGGGAGACGGATTAGGGTTCCAAATAAAGGTTTCTCCCAGAAAGGAGGAACCAACCACTTTGGCAATGTTCTGTCTTTGACGCCTAAGTGGTGAAAGACTTGGAACCCTTCTCGTTAATGGGGGGAGGTCCAAAAGACACCTAGACTGACGAGGTTCCATTGGAACCTTTTGAGGGTTGTCCAGGTTAGGTTTTGGAATTTTTTTTTGAGGGGATTAAGCCTATGATCACGACAAATCTATGGCCACATACATAAAACAAAGTGAAAATGAAATGATTTTCCTTTAATTTAATCTATGTGATCAATCAAGCAAAAAATGGTTTTGTTTGTTTGCGCATGATACTCAAAAATCCTAGAAGACCTAATTACGTTCTCACACTCTCAAAAGTAACTAGGCCTTGAGAGTATTTCTTGCGAGTGCTGCACAACATCCCAGAAGAACTGGCGACGCCCCTAGTCAGCCGAAGAGAATCAACCAAGGTAAGGGTAGAGGGTTTGGCGCTTGCTTGCACCGTCACCTATAGGGTAAAGGATGCCCTAGTTTTGGCCACTAAGAACCACCGTCCCATGTGAGTGTTCGAGTCTTGGGCTTCTTGGTAGTCAACTAACAGTACCGAGTATCAAACGGGTAAGGTAGCCCTAACTGATACTGCATGCACTGCGCCTAAGCCTAACCCCCTCCGAATCGGGTCTCTACTGCGCTCGGGTTTTATTTTCCATGGGCTGATAGGTGGATTTAAAGCTCCCTAAAAAAGCAAATTCTATGTTTCAAATGTGAAGCATGATTAAGGCGGCTTATTGGATACCTACCCCCTTGATCCTAACTTAAGCTATAATTTCTCTTGTGGCCCCTGTGGGGAGAATTTAGTGCGTTGGTTTAAGTTATTTTAGGTGGCTTTATTTTCTCAGTGGGTGAATGTGTGTGAGCGTATAGTGAACAATCTCATAATTTGAACATATGGATATCGGTGATCCTTTACAAAATTCCCCTAGTTAAACTATGTGATATTGTTCCTTGCTCAAATAAAAAGCATTTGCAGATAATGGGCCGCTTCCAAAACCTCCTAATTAGTCTATGTGAGTGACTAAAGGGATATGACGAATCAAAAATGTAGAGTGTTCATATGCTTGTCAAGGGTCACCCAATGGCGCAAAGACAACAAAGATTACTTGCTCTAACTTGCGATTCAATCCTAGTCCCGCAATTTCCTAAATGCAAGAATTGAAATTTAAACTAAACAATTTCTACACTAGCTTATGCATGTGTGGTCATGAGCCACTTACTTGGACTAGTTAGACTAAGTGTGCATACCAGAATTTGCAAAAAACATAAATTGTTCGGAAAAAAATGGTTAATTCGCCCCCTACTTAAACTATGTGAACACTTTTTGCAAAAAACCAACTTAAATTAAAACTAACTAAATTCCTAGAAAAAGCAGAAAAAATCAGTTTTCAGAAGCTGTGTGGTATCAACACAGGTGTTGGCAGATACATTAGGGGCTTCCCAACACACTTACAAGCAGAAAAAATGCAGCAGATAGGGAGAAAAAATCTCTCTGCAATTTGCACGCAAAACCTTCTGACAGGTGTGCCTTCCTGTGTGCAGGTCACTCCTGAATGCGCGCCTTGCGCATCTGTGTGTAAAAACAAAGCACAAAATTCTTGCAAGTAAAAAAAAATTAGGAGCTGCCTTCTTCAGTCTGTCACCTCAGTGAGTCTAGGGACTACAAGATGAATCAGAGGACTGTCAGATCCACTCCAACATAGACTAAGGGTCTCCTGCAAACAATGGCACAACCACATAAACTTGAAACACATCAGTGGAGTCGCTAATCTTGTTGTGGTGGATTCGACACACGGGTGTACGAAATCGCACGCATCTAGAGAATGTGGTCTTTTCTCTAAACCATAAGTAACAGGCAATATCTGGGGGGAGCTTAGAAGTATAAGACTTAAAATGGAGTAATACACTTAAGTATGCTCTGTTAAAAAGTAAAATTAAAAACACAAAAATAAGCTAAATAGAGAGTTCCAAACAATAACAAGGTAAACAAAGGCTCGATGGCCTTCTTCTCATTGAATGCTTGGAATGAATACAAATCTTACCCACTTGCCGAAGGGCATAGGTAGAGGCTCTAGGACCTGATGCAAGGATGTTTTTCCTTCAAGTTCTGCCTTCTAACGCAGTTCAACTCTTTCTCTCTGCTGCAATGGACTGAAATTGTTGGGTGGCCAACAATTGAGTCCTCTTCTTCAGCTCCTGCTCCTTGGTTCACACAAACATCTGGTGTTTCTTGGGAAACTTTGGCCAGCATAACCTTGTGATCACACATTTTTCATCTCTTTGAGGGTTTATATAGGTGAGCTTTCAAACCTCCTTCCCTCCCTTGGTACATGGTGGATAGTGACCCAAGGGAGGGGAAATATTCCATTGTGGGCTGAAATATGCTTTTGTGTGTTCACACAAGGCCTAAGGAGGCGCTGGTGCTGTCCTTAGGCAGCTTTCACATAAGGAGAAATAGTCATTTTCTTTCTTGTGGTCTCGGAAAGGGACTTTTTTCCATTTACGGGAATGTGGGCTTATCAAGCTCCAGTGCGCGCAAAAGGCGCTCTTCTCGAAGGAAAAAGCGTGCATTCGAGCATTTATGACTAGTTCAATCTTGAATTGCTCCAAACCTTAGAGATTCTTAATATTTTTGATTCCATAATGTATCCTTGTCCTGTAAATCCTTGGGCTCGACATTACTTGATGTCGTTTTCTGCTGTACGATTTTCCAGTGTTAACAGAACCTGTTAGACTCCTATACCAATAGGTGTCATTTTTCATGATTGTCTTGATTGAACTATGGAATATCTTCAAACCTTTTTCTTGAGCAAAGGTGTTCCATATTCTTGAAGAGAGAGCCCTCTCTGGATGCAGATTGGCTAGATTCTGCATCTAAAAGGTTGGTTTGTGGTTACCTCGGGTATACTTTCCTCTTACACAACTTCTAGGAAAACCTGAGTGATAACATAACCCTCACTCCATATACAGCTCGTAGGTGGCCATTGGTGAAGAAGGGCGACCTGCCACTTCAATGAGTGTGTGGCTGCGTGAGTTAGGTGAGTTGTCATGTTGTTACTGGTGAGCTGGCTTGCAAACGGGAGTTGGACGATGAGCGAGGAAGCACATTTTAACTGTAAACGAGAGTTGGACGATGAAAAAGGAAACAAATGTTAACATTGCAGAGCTATGTTTCATTAACGTTGGGGAGGGATAAGACCCGATTTTTGAACGTGCCTCGCTGATGGTGAGGGGGCCCGAAACCTGAAGGGTGTTTCGTCGACCCGTTAGCTCACTCTATAAATATTTATATTTGTTATAAAAAAAATAATACAAATAAAACTTTAAATTTATTTATTTATTTATATTGTATTGAAATATGTCGTGTGATGTGTTGTGTTGTAGTGTAATACAATGTGTTATCTTTTGTTTGCATACATATCATTATATACATATAAAATTATATGTGTAATAGCCCTAGTCTATCTATTATATGTTTTTGAGGTTTTTCTTAAAATCCCATAGAGATTTATTGGAATCACAAGTTTTAGTTGTGAACTCTCCATAATTTAACTACATTAAGGGTTTTACAGAGTGTCGAATCCACATATATGCTGTCAAAAACATATTTTAAACCACAAAAGATCAAGATTTGACCAAAAATTGTTTGGTAGAATTCGACAAAAAACTCCAAAGCCTATAGTAGCTTGACAACACCTATGTAATATGGTATAATTTATATTAATTTAAAGTTATCAAAATTCAATTTTTAATCAATATCAATTATAAAATATCTATAACATTATGTTAGATTATGTGGTTACGAATATATAATTTATCATAAATTTCTAATTTTTTTAGGCATTTAAATGTAACAAATATTATATCACCCCAAGGATTAATGGGAACACCCATTCTTTTGGGATCTAGGATTTGCCCCAAAAAGCTAAGGATAAGCCCATGTGATTTTGTAAGGTCTCTCCAGTTACAAAGAAAAACCTTCAAGTTTTCATTATCATTGTTGACTTTGCCATTCATTTGTGACACTTCATCAATAGCTCTATTTTTCTTGACATCAAACTCTAAGTTATTTTAAAAGGATATATCATATGTTAGAAGGCTTTCATTCCAAATGATTTAATTATTTCCATAAGAACAACAACAATGAGATGCACCTCCTTGTGAATGAGGGGTCCATCTAGCAAAATGAAACTTTAAAGTGGATCCAATTTCATGCTTAACTCTATTTCTGTAAGCCTGCCTGCAAGCCATGTTTTGTAAGTGTCATTTTTTATTTAACATACTTCCATGAAAACTACATATTTTTGTTCAAGAATTTTTTTCGTATCATCAATCACATTGGTATTTTTTGGATGATATACAAACTAACATTTTAAAAACACTATAACACCCCTATGCCTAATCCAGAGTGTAATTTTGGATCACATTTAAAAATTTGCTGATCACTACGGTGTTCATCAACCTAGACTAGCATAAAATACTTGTAAAGGTTGTATAATTGCACATATATTATTAAAACACATGTAAAGGTTGTATAATTGCACATATCTTATGAAATATTAATATATTTCCAACTCGTTAAAAATTGAAATAGATGTAACATATATAAAATTTGTGTTTTTAATTCAATTTATTTTTATCTATTAAAATAATAAATTATATTTTCTATATAGATAAAAGTGAATAATATGCGTTTCCCACAAAATATAAATAAATATATAAGCTTAAAATTTTATTTATATAAAATTTGGAATTTTAAATATTAATATTTATTTAAAAATATATTAATTAAAGAATATATTATAACATTATTTAAAAAAAATATCATTTCACATCAATCTATTAATAATAAAAAAATCACATCTATTTATCAAAAACCTTATAAATCTATTTACCTTATTATTAACACAAATAATAATAATAATAATAATAATAATAATAATAATAATTATTATTATTATTATTATTTATTTGTGTTAAATAATAAGGTAAATATATTTATAAGGTTTTTAGGTAAATAAATGTGATTTTTTATTATTAGTAGATTGATGTGAAATGATTTTTTTTTAAATAATGTTATAATATATTATTTAATTAATATATTTTTTAAATAAATATTAATATTTAAAATTCTAAATTTTATATAAATAAAATTTTAAGCTTTTATATTTATTTATATTTTGTGGGGTGTTGTGTTATGTTATGTTTTGTGTGAATATATGATTATATGCAAATAATATTGTGGGTAATATAGAATATTTTAATTTATTTTAATGTTATTAAAATTTATTTTTTAATAAATATTAATTGTTTTGAGAGGCACATTCTACAATCTACTATGTGAGAGATTTGTAATTTCTTCCATGCTCAATGTTAAATTGCTATTATCCTTTAATAAAATAATAATAATTTTTAAATAAAAAACCAATGTGAATGATAATTAAAACAAAAATGAATACATGTTTGAGTTACTTTTAATCAACACCATTATAAAACACCGACCAAGTGAGTAAAAATTAACTTATAGAATTTCAAAACCTTATTACTATACATAATGAGATATTAAAGAGGTTGTCCTTTCTCATAATCTTTAAAAATAACAATTCCAAAACTACCTTGATATTCTCATTTTTAAATAAAATCAATAATTTTATTATTAATTTCAATTTTGGGGTTTTGGAAATAATAATAATTAGAAAATAAATTTTCATTTATAATTTAATTAATTAATTAATATGAAATTGATTTTATTTTAAATATGTAATTTAAAAATGATATAGACTACATTCATTTTAAAAATAATTTTCACATTCACATATATAGTAGCTCTTATCACATAATATTCCTTTATACTACCTTTTGAAATAATAAGATAAACAAATGTATATGGTTTTCAATTTATATCTTAAAATTTGATTTTTATTGAATGATATCCAATTATAGAATTTACAAGTGAGTTAATAAAAATTAACTAATAAAATTACATTCAAAATTTTTGATTTTAGATTCATTTTTATATTGAATTTTTTGTTATTTAATAAATATTAATCTATGTATCTCGGATGCGGGTGCCTAGTCAAAGGTTTAATTTGGCTTCTCCTTTGCGCGGTAGCTGACACAACCACATGGCTATGCATGGCTCACGCGAGGCTGCATTAAAATTCCCCTGCTAGCACTCCGACGCCATTATGCGTCCTCCTGCCTCCTACATTTACAACCATATTTTCAGACCCCCGCTCAGCTATTTCATGGATCCACCTCATTCTCTTCCCTTCGACTCTCAGTTCAGTTGGTTGGCCTCACTGCTAAGCATTCAACCCTCCATCCCCTGCCCTCTCTCCTGCTTAAGGCCTCCTGCCATTTCTCTGTTTGAAATTATTCTTGCAACCCTTCTGCACCTGTGCATTCTGACCCCTCAATGTCGTGACGCCATAGAATGAAGTTCCACTGAGGAAGAGGCTGCAACCAGCACTCCCGCCCCCCTCTTCCCCTTTGCGAGGATTTCCCTATTGATCTCACCCTCAATGTGAATTCAATGGAGGCTTTAGATGAGCAAAGAGTGTCGATCCTCATTTCATTGCGCCTCCCTGAAGTCCCTTCCATCTCCTCTAGCTCGAGGTATCGGAAAGAATGAGGAAATCCACCATGTTGCCTTACTTCCTCCAGCAACCCAGGATATCAGTGGATCTACCCAAAAAATCTACATTGACTTCCTAGGGTAGTGACAGTGGCAACAATTCCGCCGAGGACGACAATGCAACAACTTCAGGTGCACGCTCTGCCCCCGCCAGAGCCGACTACCCAACTGTCGAAGTAGGACGACGACACCTCAGAAGACTATGGATGCTTCATTGTGGTAGAGCCACATCCTGAAGACATGTAGAATGACAAGCCAAAAAAGGAATAACGTCACAGTGTCTCTCTCCTTTTCTAGTTACAACTCCACAGTAGCACTTTTTCTTTACTTTTCTCTGCATATTTCATTTATATTTTGGATGATTATGCTTCATGCTAGTTTCCCCATCTGGGGAAACACTTCTTCTGAGACCTGGTATAACTTATGGGCTGGTTTCCCCAACGGGGGCAGTCCCAATTTTGTAGTTTTGAACATTCTTCCCACTGGAATTAGCTAGTACACCAATTCTGGTGGGAATTTTTTGAAATTTACCTCTTTTGTACCCTATAATAGAAATTAGATTAGAAAAAAGAAGAAGATTAATCTGTGTAATTAAAAATTTATACAAATAAAATTTTCAATTTATATATTTATTTATATTGTGTTGTAGAATGTGATGTATTGTGTTGTTTTGTAATATGTTTTGAATACATATATATCTTTATATATCTATAAATTTGTGTGTAATAGCGCTTGTCTATTGGTTATAGGTTTTAATTTTTTTTAGACATTTTTTTGGTCAAATTTTCTTAGAAATTGACATAGATTTGTTGGAACTACAAGTTTGCCTTGTGAACTCTCCACAATTTAAGTGAATCAAGGATTTTTTATGGTTTGGATCCATATATGTAGCCAAAAACACATTCTAAACCACAAAGGATCAAATTTTGACAAAAAATTGTTTGGTGGAATTCTCGCAAGAATCTCCAAAACATATAATAGTTAGAGACTGCATATATGTAATATGATATATTTTAAATTAATTTAAATTTATTAAAATTAAAATTTTAATCAATATTAGTTTTTAGAATATATATAACATTAAGTTATCATGAATATATAATTTATCATAAATTTGTATTTTTATTAGGTATTTAATTGTAACAAATATAAAATCACCCCGAGAATTAATGGGAATGCCTCTTCTCTTGAGATATAGGATTTGCCACAAAAAACTAAGAAGCTCATATGATTCTACAAGTTCTTTCCGTAGCTACAAAGAGAAACATTCAAGATTTCATTATCATTGGTGACTTTGCCATTCTTTTGAACAACTTCATCAATAAATCTATTTGGTTTGACATCAAACTCCAAGTTATTGTAAAAAAGGATATATCGTATCCTAGGAATATTTCATTCCAAATTATTTAATTATGTCTGTATGCACAACAAAAAGAATGCACACTTCCTCCTGAATGAAGGGTCCATCTCACAAAATGAAAAATTACAGTGGATGGGGTTTCATGCTTAAATTGAGTTCCTTAAGTCTTAGTTTTTAGTTACATTTTTCCATGTCAACTACATATTTTGGTTCGAGCATTTGTTCGTATAATAAACCTCACTGTCTTTTTTGGAGGATCTATAATATAGAATTTTTCAAACACTCTAATGCCCCTATGCCTAATCCAAGGCATAGTTTGGGATCACATTTTAAAATTTTGTTTCTTACTACCATTGCCTAATCCAAGACATAGTTTTGGATCACATTTAAGATTTTTTCTACTTACTGGCATGTTGATCATTCTATACCAGTAGTAAATACTTGTAAACTTTGTAAAGTTATGCCTTTAGCACATATATTATGAAAAAAATAAATATAACATATATAGAATTTATGTTTTTAATTTATTTTATTTCTATTTATTAAAATAATCATTTTTATTTTTTTATTTAGATAAAAATGGATAATATCTGATAAATAAATTTATTTTGTTTTATTATTTGTTTGTGTTAAATAATACGATAAATATACTTGTAAGGTTTCTAGGTAAATAAATGTGAAATTATTATTAGTGAATTGATGTGGCATTTTTATTTTAATTGTAACAAGAACCGAGAATATATTGTGTATTAAAAATATCTTGAATAAATGCTTAGAGTGATTACATCATACAAATATATGACAATACAATCCATGAGCTCGGTCTAAACAATAAAGCCTCTTTCATCCACCTATAAAATGTTTTACCTATTTCCTTCAAACAAAATGAAGCAGTTTCATGACTATTCCACTTGTGTAGAAATTATATAACTTATGTGTTATATATCCAAGATTATCCAGATCACACACTATTTTAACTTTATGCACAATACAGAATCTATTCCACTATTGATCATCACATGCGGAAATTAAAACAATTGCAATGCACACATGAAACAATAAAAATTCACACACATTAACACAATGATTTAACGGGAAAGCCTAAAGCTGAAAACCTAAAATATCTGTATATAATATATGTCCTAGAGATCATGTAAAAATCCTCATACAAAGCTGATCATATCAAGCTCTCAGTACAATACAATCGCTCCACACTAATTAGGCCCGATCTTGCAAATCCATGCACCAATCTTTGCCACCTGCTAGCCTTCCTCTACTGTGCAATCCCTGCTGAAGAATGGCTCTGAATGAACTCGAATTCAGATAGCCTTTCTCACACAATCCTCATTGGCATCTCCACTGAGTGTTGGATGCAATCAATGCATCACTATAGTCACAAATGATAGCCTATCTTGCGCTTTCACCTATCTCTCCACTGGTCTCCACTGAAACTACCATGCACTATAGTTAATTGATGTATTCTTCAGTTGATTAATGAGTTATTATTTAGTGAATCAATTAACTAATTAATTCAAACCACTCTCACTAGTGTATCAATTAGTTAGACTAGATACAACTAGCTCAATTGAGTCTAACTAAGTTAAACTGAATACAACTCCACCAACTACTTCTATAACTCCACAAAACTCTGTCACATGAGTTCTAACTGAAGTCCTCATGCATTAGCTCCAATAAACCCTCATGAATAGCGTAATTCCTTCTATTAGATGCTATGTCACATCTGTGCACTTAATTGAAGTGCTCTAAGAGAATAAGATAATGTTTAGAGTCCAAATATTATTAAGAGCTAATAATATTCGACAAATCTATTTTTAGACTGGCAATCTAAAAATAGATTCCACCCAATATGTCTAAAAATAAAAGTCCATCTATTTTTTCCAACTTGACCAACCATCCACAAATACCATCCTGCAACTCATAGAATATGATCAACATATCTAAAAATAGACATAGTCTAAAAATAGACTTTGCGCCAAAAATAGCCTGCGGGCCCACTTAGTGAAGGCGACTCTTTTCACTAAGCTCATCATCTTGTTGAATCTCAACAACTTGCACATACACCAAAACTAGTCTAACTAATATAAAAAATTACTTAGCATATTAATTCATTTTCTTTTGTCATTTGAAGATATCTCCTCTTTGTTGATCCTGGTTCAGGTTGAGTCCCCAAGATCATAAGATATTCATACTAAATCAATGAAGGGTATATTCATCTTATAGGAAGATCGAATATACTCTTGTTAGTATAGTGGAATCCAAAAGGTTTGATCATTTACCTATCCAAAATCACTCCAACGAGTTACTAATCCAAAATGGTTATAAAATAAATAAAATAAATGAAGCTTGGAGCTTTCTGGGAATTGGAATAATATTCGACATATCTATTTTTAGAATGGAAATCTAAAAATAGATTCTTCCCAATATGTCTAAAAATAGAAGTCCATATATTTTTTCCAACTTGACCAACCATCCAAAAATAGCATCCTGCAACTCATAGAATATTATCGACATGTCTAAAAATAGACATAGTCTAAAAATAGAATTTGCGCCAAAATAGCCTGCGGGCCCACTTAGTGAAGGCAACTCTTTTCACTAAGCTCATCATCTTGTTGAATCTAAACACTCCCTCTCAACAAGATAGGGATTATCTGCCACCCCGATCCTGTCTCTATGGTACTCGAATTTTCTCCTGGTGAGCGCCTTCTTTAGAATATCTACATCCTGATCCTCCGTAGGAATGTAAGAAAGAAACATGATCTTCCGCTACACACAATCTCTGATATGATGATACCGGATGTCAATATGTTTAGATCTATCATGAAATACTGGATTAACCTAGAGTTTAATGCAACTCTGATTATCATAATATATCACAGTAGGATCTAAGTGTGAACCGAACAACCTGACTAGGATCTTCCTCATCCATATAGCCTTGCATGCAGCCAAACTTGCTGCCATGTACTCGGCCTCTGCTGAACTGAGTGCCACAGATCTTTGTTTCTTGCTATACCAAGAAACTGCTGTAGACCCAATACTGAAAATTCCTCCAGATGTGCTCTTTTTTTCCGTTGGGCTCGCTACCCAATCTACATCCGTGAAGCCATGCAGCTTCACCTCATCTGACTATCTGTACCACAATCCATATCCCGATGTGCCCCTGATATACCTCAGGACATGCTTGCCTACCTTCCAAAAGAGCTTGGTAGGCTTAACCATAGCTTGTGAAAGCTGGTTAACATCATAGCATATGTCCAGTCGTGTATTGACTAGATACATGAGCGAACCAACCAACTATTGATAAACAGTGGCATCCACTACCTCTACCGATGTAGCATCCTATGTCCTCCAACCACCAGGAAGAGGAGTGTCGATAGGCTTGCAGCCTTGCATGTGAAACTTCTCCAGTATCTCCCGGGCATACTTGCCTTGAGACACAAACAATCCACCCTTCCGCTGCCAAATTTCCAATCCCAAGAAATAATGAAGGAGGCCCAAGTCCTTCATCTCGAAATCCTTTGCGAGATCTGCCTTGCATGAGTGTATCAACAGTTCATCACCCGTTAGTATTAAATCATCTACATAAATCACAATGATCAAAAGCTTACCCTCCACCACAATCTGGTATAGGTTTGGATCTACCTCACTCTTGGCAAGACCAAGTCTGGTGAAATAACTGTCTATCTGTGTGTACCAAGCACGAGGTGCTTGTTTCAGCCCATACATCACTCTTTTGAGCCTGCACACATGCAACTCGCTGCTGAAGATTTCGAATCCTTCAGGCTACTCTATTTACAGCTCCTCCTCAATGACTCCGTTGAGGAATGTAGTCTTCACATCCATCTGATGAATGTGCCAACTCATCTGCGCTTAGAGAGAAAGGATGGTCTGTATGGAAGAATACCTTGCGACAGGTGCAAAGGTTTCTTCATAGTTGATCCCCTCGATCTGTGAGAAGCCCCAGGAAACAAATATTTCCTTGTACTTCTCGACGCTCCAGTCAGAAGCTTGCTTCACTTTGTAGATCCATCTCAAACCTACCACTGATTTCCCTTCTGGCCTTGGGACAATCTCCCATGCACTGTTTCTAACAATCGAATCATACTCTTCCACCATGGCATCTACCCATGCGGGATCCTCCACAGCTTCCTCGAAAGAGGATGGATCTGTCACGATACACTTGCTCATCAGAGCCATGTATCCAGTAAATCGGTCAAGTGACTGTCTCTGTTTGCGCTGTGATGTAGGTGCTCCCACATTTTGTGCTACATCAAGATTCAGTCGCTCAGCTTCTATAGTGCGCTTTCGCCCTCTGATGTTTGGCGCTGCATGAGTGGTTTCTTCCACTCCATGAACCTCCTCTTGTGGCTGATCCACATCCTAAGGCTCATCTTTAGGAACAAGTAGCTCCTCATCTGCATGCAAGTGTAGCTCCCTCTTAAGCGACAACTTCATGGCTTTCTCCTCATGAAATTTGATATCTCATCACACAACAGTCATCTGACTGTCTGGAAAATACACACGATAATTTTGGGGTGTTTCTATGTACCCCAAAAATATCCCAACCTCCACGATTGGCTCTAGCTTCTTCTTGGCATCCTTTTTCACATGAATGTAAACAGGTGAGCCAAAAATATTCAAATGAGAAATATCAGGCTTCTTACCAGAAAACGCCTCTTCGGGTGTACTCATGCCAAGTACTCTATGAGGACAACAGTTTTGCACATAAACCACAGTGTTTCATGCCTCAGCCCACAAGTGTATGGGAAGGCCCTGATCATACAACATCGCTCGTGTAGCACCCACGATCGTTTTGTTCTTTCTCTTCGCGGTCCCATTCTGCTGTGGGTTATGAGGCGCTATGAGTTCTCTTCGAATTCCTTCTTTGCTGCAGAAGTCTTTGAATTCGCCAGAGATGTATTCACCACCATTATTGCTCCTAAGAGATTTCACCTGCTTCCCCAACTCTTTCTCAACCAGCACCTTGAACTCACAGAACTTTGAGTATGTCTCGCTCTTCTTCTGCATGATGAAGATCCAACACTTATGAGAAAAGTCATCAACAAATATCACATAATACCTGTGCTTTGCTATCGAAGCAACTGAGAAAGGTCCACACACGTCTGTGTGAATTCTCTCAAGCATCGTTGTGGCGCGACTATCCTTCTCATGAAAAGTGGTCTTTACAAATTTTCCCAAAGTACATCCCTTGCACTGATCTGACTGCTCAAGTGTACCCTTGGGAAGCCCAATAGAAATCTGCTACAAAATTTTCAAAGTGCCGTGGTGAAGATGGCCCAATCTCCTATGCCACAATTCGCCCTCATCTTGGCTCACCACTCCTTCTGATTTATCTGCCATTGCTGTGCAGCCATCTACCTGCAATTGATAAAGGTTCTTAACTCGAACCCCTATCCTTCGGGTTTCACCAGTTGTTTTACTGTGCAGGAAAGCCTTTCCCTTGCTAAAAACAACATCATAGCCCTTGTCTTCCAACATCGCCACAGAGATCAGATTCTTCTTCAATCTTGGAACATGCATGACATCCTTCAAGATGAAAGGTTTTCTAGACTCCCTCTCAAAGGAAATGGTCTCGATACCAGTTGCACTATATCTACCATCATCACCCATCTCGATGTGCACTCCAAGATCCTTTTCATCCAGATCACTAAACAAATCTTTGTCTTTGGTCATATGGAAAGACGCACCACTGTCAAGAAACCACACTGATCCCATCACACTTGAAACCAAGCATGCGATCAATGAAAAATATAGATCAAAATGTGAGGCTAAGGCCTCTCCAGCAGCAAATCCAGAAACATGCTTATTTTTCTTCTTCTATCTACAATTAGTGGTGAAATGTCCACGTTGGTGACAGTGAAAGCACTTCACCTTGGACAAGTCTTGCTTCTTGCCTTTCGCACCGGATTGAGAATTATTTTTCTTTCCCTTCCCTTTCCTTGCTTTGGCAGCCAAAGCACAATTTTCTTCATCTTCATTCTTCGATGACGATCCATCCCTGGTACCCCGCCTTATCTCCTCCTGCACAAGATCCGACCAAAGTCACTCCCATCCTGGTAGTTTCTCCCGACCATTGACAGAGTCCTCGTAGCTATGCCAAATCTTCGGAAGCCCAAGGAGAGCCAAGCTCACCAAGTCCTCTTCATCTACAGTAACCCCCACACTTCCCAGCTCATCCCTGAACTGGACAAACTTCGTGAGGTATTTTGGTATACTGTCGCCTTTCTCCATTTTTATTTTTTTGAGCTTGTCTTTAAGCGCCAACTTCCTCTGGTCGCTTCTACTTTGGAACAAGTCTGTCAAAGCTTTCCACATTAAGAATGGAGTATCTTTACCGTGAAGGTTGGACACAATGTGATCCTTGACACCTTCCAACAAAATTCTTCGACACTTTTCTATCTTCTTTTGCCATGCGTCAAGTGCGGATGCATCGCTAGAAGCAGGTTTTGGAACTTCAACATCTATGAACTCCTTCAACCCATTGTCATCCAGCACCACCTCCATCCTGTCCTTCCATGCAATATAATTCAAGCTGCCATCAAGGGTATACTCCAATCACAATCCGTTGAAAGACATTTCAATGAATTCTCAACTTCGACACCAAGAAAACACTGCAGCAAATTCGAATTCCACCAGCACAAAACTCAACCGCTTCAATAATTGCAATCTACTCCAATGATCAATCCTTTGATACCATGTAGAAATTATATAACTTATGTGTTATATATCCAAGATTCTCTTGATCACACACTATTTTAACTTTATGCACAATACATAATCTATTCCACCATTGATCATCACATGCGAGAATTAAACCAATTGCAATGCACACATGAAACAATAAAAATTCACACAAATTAACACAATTATTTAATGGGAAAGCCTGAAGCTAAAAACCCAAACTATCTGTATATAATATATGTCATATAGATCATGTAACAATCCTCATACAAAGCTGATCATATCAAGCTCTCAGTACAATACAATCGCTACACACTAATGGGGCCCGATCTTGCAAATCCATGCACTGATCTTTTCCACCTGCTACCCTACCTCTACTGCGCAATCCTTGCTAAAGAATGGCTCTGAATGAACTTGAATTCAGCTAGCCTTGCTCACGCAATACTCATTGGCATCTCCACTGAGTGTTGGATGCAATCAATGCATCACTATAGTCAAAACTGATAGTCTATCTTGCCCTTTCACCTATCTCTCCACTGGTCTCCCTTGGCCATACTTCTTCAACCAGATTCATGAAATGTATTCTTTAGTTTATTAATGAGTTATTATTTAGTGAATTAATTAACTAATTAATTCACACCACTCTCACTAGTGTATCAATCAGTTAGACTAGATACAACTAGCTCAACTGAGTCTAACTAAGTTAAACTAAATACAACTCCACCAACTACTTCTATAACTCCACAAAACTCTTTCACATGAGTTCTAGCGAAGTCCTCATGCTTTGGCTCCGCTGCAAGATTAGGTATAGCATAGACTTCTTACATAAAGAGCATCGAGATGCGTGCCCATCCATCTTGGCGAAGTGCTATAAAGACAACAAAGATAATGTTTAGAGTCCAAATATTATTAGAAGCTAATAATATTCGACATATCTATTTTTAGACTGGCAATCTAAAAATAGATTCCGCCCAATATGTCTAAAAATAGAAGTCCATCTATTTTTTCCAACTTGACCAACCATCCACAAATAGCATCCTGCAACTCATAGAATATGACCGACATGTATAAAAATAGACATAGTCTAAAAATAGACTTTGTGCCAAAAATAGCCTGCGGGCCCACTTAGTGAAGGCAACTATTTTCACTAAGCTCATCATCTTGTTGAATCTCAATAACTTGCACATACACCAAAACTAGTCTAACAAATATAAAAATTTACTTAGCATATTGATTCATTTTCTTTTGTCATTTGAAGATATCTCCTCTTTGTTGATCCTGGTTCAGGTTGAGTCCCCAAGATCATAAGATATTCATAAAATCAATGAATGATATATTCATATTATAGGAAGATCGAATATACTCTTGGTAGTATAGTGGAATCCAAAATGTTTGATCATTTACCTATCCAAAATCACTCTAACGAGTTACTGATCCAAAATGGTTATAAAATAAATAAAATAAATGAAGCTTGGAGCTTTCTGGGAATTGGAATTTCATTCTTTGTGGCTTTCCTAATTATTTTTAAAAGGGGGGAGTGGCCTGAATTTCTCTTTAACACTCATGAAAAATATGGAGAAGGAAACATTACCTACTTCAATTTTCTTTGCAAATGCAGAATCACCTTCCATATTTTTTTCCCTTCCAAAAGTGGCTTCTTTTTTTACCTCCAATTCCTTGTTTTGTGATTGTTTGTGGACAATATAAAAGACATCTTCCATTGACCTTTTGGAACATAGTTATTTATTCTTCGATGCATGTGCACTTATAGCATATTAATTTGTGTGGTGACCTACTTTCTTATGTGTTTTTTCAATGATTTTCCTTTTCACCCTCTAATGTTTTGTCTATAATCCAAAAACAAAAGATTCCTAATGATTCCTTATATTTGTAGGTGAATTAAAAACATATTTTCTCAAACCCTCAACATCTCTTTCCACCTCATTTTATGATTTATCCTTTGTTGAAACAAAATATTTTTGTGGAATGGTTCCTGTTTTTGGAGACATGAAATTGTCTCGTTATTTAGATCTTTGTTCCTCCTCTGTAGCTTGGAAAATAAGGTCCTCTCCCAAATTTGGGGGGCATTCTGATACCATTTCATCTACACATTCTTTCCTCTTGTGAGTATTTTCCTTTGCTTCTTCTTTATTTTATATCCTTCATTGAGATCACCCTCCAAAGAGGCAAATGGGTTCAATGATCTATGATTTTTATCAGAGTCTACTCCTCTTTCGTCCTGGATTAGATCCACTAGATTCTTTCCTAATGAGGCATGAGTCTCCTGAAAGTTAAGGTCATGAATTTTCTCAGTTCCAACTGATTCACCATCTTTCTCTTCCTAAGATTCTGCCAATGTCCTTCAACTTCTTGGATATCTACAATTTCACCTTTTTTCTAGGAAATTTCCTTTGAAGTTCTCACAATCATGAAAATTCCTACACTTGAATGAGATATGATCACAATATACAGGTTGATTCTTCATTCAACATCTTTTCCTGAATATGGATCCCCGTTGGGATTCGAAATGTTGATCATTGTTTTATAACACTGTGGATAATATAGAGCTTTCTTCAATAGATGACCAATTATCTAGAGAGATTTGGATTACTTCAGGAATACCTTTCTCTAAATCAAAAGTTCAACATACATATTGACACAATCATACATTACATCTTTAATTGTTTCCCTATCTATATATTTTCCCAATTAATTTCCAACATGTCTCAAGATATATTTGTCCCAACAGTGAAGAGGGAGGTGGGGTAATTTGACCCAAACTGGAATAGTATATGGGATGTCATTCTCTGGGTCAAAATCCAATATCCATCTGTCTAAATAGAACCCTTTATTTCCCATAAAATATGGTCCATTTGGGAAGATCAAATCCCTATCTTCTTTGCGCTAAAAAAGAAAAGTAAAGAAGCCTTTCCCACAAGGAGAACATTCAATTTGTACCTTATCCAAGTCCTTCCAGCTCATGTCTTCCCATTTCCTGAGCGAATTAGGGGATTTCGAGATTCCCATAAATTTTCGTACCAAGCCCCTTTCAACAAGATTGAGAGTTGTAGCTCTAGATCTACCGGGATTTACCTAAACCTTCATAATAATTTCCAATCTCGTCACAAATTCTCATTCTTGGTACCCCTTTCAATCCATTTTGAACTAGATTGTTTAAGGCAACCCTTGCAAGAGAGGATATGGTGTGAAATTGAGGAGATGTTGAAGAGGAGGGTGGGGGAATGGACCCCAACGGTGGAAACCATTGAGAAAAACCCTAGTTATTGATCCGTTGTGTCTTAGAGATAAGGAATAACCTTTTATGATGTGAAATACTATTTTTAATAATAATGTTATAATATGTCAACAAGTGCTTAGAACGAGTGGTAGGGATGGGGGTTTGCTATCCCATCCACGCAGGTTTAAGTCCCAAATACATAACCCATCGTAGTAAGGCTGTAAGGATAGGAATTCTATTGGAGTATGGGATCGTAGCTCCAGTTCTAGTGGTCTTCAGACGTCTCGGTCCTAGGATGAACTACGAGTTTTTGATATATATGGTTTGCGGGCTGTTGCATATATCTAAGGAGGTTGCTAGTTCTCCATCAAAAATATTACATTAAAAAAAATGATAATTTTATAGTATAATTTTTAAATAATATATTTTTATTTAATAAATATCAACATTTAAAATAAAAAATTTATATAAATAAAATTTCAAATTTATATATTTATTTATGTTTTGTGGTTTGTTGCGTTATGCTTTGTTTATGTAAATATATGATTATATAAATATACTATTGTGCATCATATGGCATATTTTAATTAATTTAAAGTTATTAATTTTTTTTTTAATTAAATAGTACGAGGGAGATGTCTAATTCCCTATGTGCTTAAGCTTGAATTGACATGTGCACTTTGTTGAGATTCAAAAAGATGATGATCCTAGTGAAAATTAAGTACCTACACTAGCTGGGGCCCGCAGACTATTTTTAGGTGTATGTCTATTTTTAGAATGGTGAGAAAATTCTATTTATAGCAGGAGTCTATTTATAGATGGTTGAGTACGTTCTATTTATAGATGAGTTTCTATTTTTAGATGCATGGATGAATTCTATTTATAGATCGCATGTCTAAAAATAGAATGCATGTCGATTATTATTATCTCTTAATAATAATTAGACAATAAATAATAATCTATTCCCTTGAAGCAATTGATTTCAGTTAACTGATGTGGCAAACCAGTTAGCTGACATAATTTTGAGTTCTAAGGTTGGTTGGTTATGTGAGTTGTAAAGTAGTTTAACTCAGTTAAGTGAGTTAAACTCAGTTGTGCTAGTTGTAACTAGTTGTAACTAAAGATACACTAGTGAGAGATCAATGAATTAAGTATTAAATTAATTCACCTAGAGTGATCTCACATGCAACTGAAGATTTACTACTGTTAACTATATGCATGTTAGATCCAGTGGAGACCCAATTGAGAGATAGGTGAAAGGGACAATTTGAATATCAGTTGTGACATTAGTGGGTGTACTCTTGCAACCACACACATTGGAGATGCCAATGAGGATTATGCAATCAAGGCAAGGCAAGATCTCATTTATTCAGGGATTGTGATTAGCACAGATTGCGCAGTGGAGGCAGGCTGTCAGGATGTAGTAAATTGGCGCATGTATTTGCCAATTTTTGTATGACAGTGTGAGACAATTGCATATTGTACTGAGAGCTCTTCGATTAGAGTTTTGTATGAGATTGTTTCATGATCCATGATATATACATAATTTATGATAGTGGGGTTTTTAGATTTATGCTTTCCCGGTAAAAACATTTGTGTTATGTGTGATTGATCTTTCTTCATGTGTTTGCAATTGACAATTAAATTTCCACAAAGATTTAAGTAGAAGGATTCTGTATTTAATAGTGGCATATAATTGTTAGATCGGGAGAATCCAAGCAATACATAATTGTATTAAAATTTATACACATTTAAAAAAAATATCAATCTAAATGATAAAAATATCTAGTTGATATTACAACTCCATATAAAAAAGATGTGGTAAAAATGTTTTATTTTCACTCTCAACCTTAGATAGAATAGTTGGATATCCATATAAAGTAACATAATTTTATATCGAGAGAAATAAAGTATTTAAATGTAATATGAAATCTTATATTTTCAGTTTTGAATGTGATCATTCTTATACTTTTTCCACAATGGTTCACCACAAAACTTAAATTAACTATCTGAATATCCATTTTAACTACTTTATTTCAATATCAACTTCACACACACACACATAAAGAGAGAGAGAGAGAGTTCAAAAGGGTTTCTAATGTTAAACATAATAAAATACTAAAATAAAAAATAAATGAAAATTAAAAAAATTAATTACTTCTTAATAAAATGAGTTGTGTGATTTGCTTAATTTTTAATATAAAATTAATATTTAGCATTTAGAAAATAAAAATAATAAAAATAATAAGAAATTAATGTAAATCACAAATCAAATACTTTGATCTGTATGATTAGATAATATTGACATGTATTTAAAAATATATTAATAAAAAAAAATAATGTAGACAATGAGGTTCATAAATAAAATATTCAATATACATGGTCAAAAAAACTATGTTATATATAGAAATTCAAAAAAATAATTTCTCATGGTTAAAATATTTAAAATGGTCTTACTATTTTACATTTTTTTTGAAGTATATTTTTTGGGCAATTTTGTGAGAAAGCTATTAAAGATTTGTTGGAATTGCAATTTTAAACTATATAGTCTACATGCTAGGTCCCTATAATACTAGCATATCCCCTTATTGTTATTTTTAGTGTAGCCCCCTTATTGTTATTTTTGTGTCCATGTAGTCCCCATATTTTTATTATTGTGCCCCATAGAAGCCCACTATTGTTATTGTTGTGCCCTTACATTGTTATTGTTATGTCGGCTAGGATTATATTGTGACCCCTTGGACTCCTATATATAGAAATACGGTTTTGTCATTTGAATATTCAAATAATTGTTCATTTATGTAATGTAAATGAGGTTTCCACCTCGAAAAGGCTGATTTATAAGTCGTTGATCTGTCTTTTCTTCTATTTTCTGAGCTGGTTTCCTAACATTTGGTATTAGAGCTTTGGATTCTAGGGATTGGTTGCTGCAAAGAAGTAATCTTGGAATTTTCACTATAACTGTTTTTCTACAAAGGTTCATAAGCTAAAAATTTCAGATCTTGGTTCGCTATATTTTCAGAGATATGATGTGAGGAAGTTAGGGTTTTTGCAGGTTCTAGAATTTCATCTCAAATAGGTGACTGAGGGAAATCATCAGAATTTTTGTTTCAGACATCATATTGGAATTATGTAAAAAATTTCCACAAGTGCACAAAATTTGGTTTATTGTGTATTGATTTTAGAGCCGAAAGTCAAAATAGTGACACATGGAACGTCATACAAGTTCGCTATGTTGAACTAGTCCATAATTAGGTCATTGTGGGAGATAGGAAATAAATTTACCTTGAAGAATTAAAATTAGGTCTAACATGTGGAATTGGAAAGAAGACTCGGAGGGATACTATAGGACTAAATATAAAATCTTTGGGATCTGAAATTACATAGATACATCAGTTTCAATATCGAGCTCCTCAAAAGCAAGAAAAATGTGTGTATATATTTTTTTAAATTGCACAATTCTTGTTTGAAAAATCAGTTTGAAGTGATTCCAAGGGCATATTAAAGCATAGATATTAGTATTGGGTTATAAAATTCCCCCTCCCCCCCCAAAAAATAATCCCACACCCATTAAGCCCTCAAAAGGCTCTACTATGACTCACAAGAGGAAGAAGTGCAACATGATATATCAAAATTACAAGGCCAAGTGCAACAAATTTTACTCTCGCAAAGAGTAACAAAAAATGAAAGGAAGCTAAGATGGATGGTTTGCAGAAATAAATATATGGATTGAAGGAAGGTTTGACAAAGTTGCTACAAGAAATGATTCCTACTAGCGAAATGGTAGTAGATGAAACTCATGATGAGAACAAAAGAAATGTTAATAATGATTTCATAGACTCTAATGTTGGATTTAAGACCCACCATATTCCAAAGATCGATGTTAGGATATTCCGACACATAGGAAATAGTTAAGTATAACTTGGTCTAGCATAGAGTTAGGTAAAGTGTGTTTCTTTACTATGTACATTTGTAACTTATAATTTGATGGTCACTATATGTAGTGATATGACGGTTGACTCTCTCCTCGATATTAAAGACACTTAATCTGTGGATTAACACCCGTTTGGTCCATGATATCTATTTAAAGAGCATGGAGGGTCATTTGTCTGGTAACCATTTATGAGAGAAGCTTATGTAAAGTTCATTTTTTATATTAATAAATTTCCTGAAGTGGCCACGTTGGCTCAGGCCATGGAATGTTTCCCTCTTCGATGGTTTTAAACACGTCAAATACTGGTGTATTGATTTGTGATCTATTTGTGAGTAGTGACCTTTGGTGTTTGATCTAAGGAACTTAACCTGTAAATTACTACATGGTATCAGAGCCATTTTGAGAACCACATCCGTTGCTGATCCAAATCCAAAGCCGGTTTGATTGCATGTGACTGCCGTTTCCCAGATCTACTATTTCTGACCACTTTTGAGTTGGGAGAACTACTCTGTTGTGTCCAGAGCGTCTATTACAATGAGGAAACCCTTTCATTTGATGCGAAAAGGTTCCTGGTTTCCTAAGTTATGTCATTTTATATTTGGAGGTATAAAGTATCTTTTTTGCAGATATATTTGTGAATCCTTATGTTTATTTTGATTCCCTCTGTTCATTTCAAATCCCTCTATTTGTTTCGGTTTATAATTTTTTTAATTTCTGAATCTATACCCTCTTCTCTGTGTATGCTCTTTTCTCTACGTTGTGTGCAATCTCGATAAATCAGAAATAGGAAGACGTGAATTTTTTTTGCTATGTATGCTCTTTCCTCGCGTCTTTGTGCGATATCGGGAAATCAGAAATAGCACGAAAAATGATAGTTATAGGTAAGAATAACTGGAAATGTAACATTATCCCATAAGGCTTGTATTTTTCATTTTTTTTGCATGGATTTTGTGTTTTTTTGGCAGGAAAAAGCACGCACATCGAAGAGCAAAAAAAAAAAACCCTTCCTCCTTTCAAACAATTACATAATCCTTTTACTAGCTTACTTGGTGTAAAGTTAGTTTATGAGAATAGAGGTCTTCTGTTCAAGTCTCTTTCTCAAGCCTTTTTTTGTAAAAATATTTTTGTTAAGTTATTTTTTCTTATAAAGCCCTTTGACAAGTTGTCGGTTTTAAAAAGAGGGTTTTATTTAAAAATCATATGTAAAAGTGACTCTCACTTATTTATAAAAGTGGGTCACATAAAGTAGTTTTTTTTAAAGTGAGCTTATTGTATTAAGTTTGGCAAGGGGGGGGGGGGGGGATTTTTTTTTTTTTAAGTAGAACTTCATCATCAAATTTCAACCTTTCACGTAACTATTCGGCATCTACAACACTTTTTTTCAAAAAGGCATAACTTCTTCATCTGCAAAGCATTTTTTTTTAAACCAACATAATTTCTTGAGATCTTTCCATTGGAGCAGTTGGTTTCAACCCTTTGAGCCTCATTTTTTTTGAAAAAAAAGAAAGTGCATGCGAAGTTATTATTAATAGCACCAATTATTTCCAATGGCTATCCCACATGGTAGACTTAGAAGTAAATGGATTTATAGAATAGCCATAGGACAAGAAACTAAACCTACTGATGGAGATAAAGTTGCTAAATGGGAAAATAAATAAGATCAAACATGAGGGTTGATAGGAATGTATATTTCTCAAGATCTTTGATTTCATATCCAAGAAATTGACACCCCTGATGCAGCTATGAAAAAGCTAAATACTTTTTTTGCAGGGCCCACCAGCTTGAAAATGAGTTTCTTACTTTGGACCCCAATAATTTCTTCTCTATTGAAGATTTTTTGTCCAAATTCAAGACGCTTAGACTTATTTTAGAAGGCTTTAAGGTCAAAAAGGAATATGGTATCCTTATCTATTCCATTCTTGCTAATATTGGACCTGCATACTCTGTATTTGTTTCCACCTTCCATTCCACTAGAGAAGCCTTCATTTCTCAAAGAACAACCTACAAGCCACCCTCTTTTGATGCATTTTGCGATTATTTGATAAGGGAATAAGAAAAAATATTACACCTTGGTGTTATTAATACTCGAAACTCTTTTGAGAAATCCTTAGCAGCCCATCAAAAACCATACCAAAGAATCCTAAGAAGCAACATCCCAAAAAGAATAGCCCTAACCCAAACAAGGGTCCTAATAAATTTCAGCCACAAACTGACAGAGCAACTCAACACACAGATAAGGCATTTAAAAACAAAGGGAAGAAGACTAATAGACATTGCAACTTTTGTAATCATGATGGCCATGTAAAGTCCAAATGTTTTAAGAAGATGGAAGCCTTGGAAGAGGCAATGAATAAGTACCACTTCAATTTGGAGAACTCTTCAACTTCAGCTTTAGGAATGGCTCTTTCTGCTTGTGGTTGTAAAGTATCAAGATCTGGTTTTGCATTAAATGTATCTTCTTCTTCTCATTCTCATGATTGGCTCATTGATTTCAGAGCCTCTTACCACATGGCCAAAATCAAAGCCATGCTTTCTTCTTTAAATGATTGTAACACCAAAAATATTTATGTTGGTGATGATAGATCTCTTAGTGTTGTAGAGTTTGGAACCATTCATCTAGATAATGGTCAGTTTAATGATGCATTATGTGTTCCTACATTTTCCTACAACCTTCTATATTTTTATTAGATAAATCATTCAGGTGAGGGGAAAAATATATAATTCTCACCTCATGACGTTGTAATTAAGGACCTCAAAGATCCTAAACATATTTTAGCTACTAGAATTGCTAATTATTCCACTAGGTTATATAAGTTTAAAAACTTTGGGTCATCATGTCTTCCCTCCGTTTCTATTTCTCATAATGATGAGGTGAGCAAAATTTGGCATGAGAGATTTGGTCACTTAAACTATCGCTCTCTCAAAAATATATGTAAAGAAAATATGGTGACAAGTATTCCTATGGTATCTTGCTGAGATGGTGTTTATTCTAGATGTGTACTCAGAAAACATCATTGGGATAGTTTTGACAAACGTGCCTCTTGGCACACTTCAACCCCTTTGCAGCTTGTGCACAGTGATTTATGTGGTCCACTCCTTGTTGGTTTTTTCTCTGGCTACAAATAATTCTTAATTTTCATTGATGATTTTTCCAGATGCACTTGGGTATACTTCTTAAAACTCAAGAGTGCTTTTTTTAACATGTTCTTGGCCTTTAAGGCCTTTGTTGAGAAACAATCTAGACATCAAATTATTAAGTTAAGATCAGACAATGAAGGAGAATATGTTAACAAAAAAATTATCAACTTTTGCACTGAGCATGGAATTTAATTGCAACATATTGTTCCATATACTCCACAAAAAAATGGTGTAGCTGAAAGGAAGAATCACACCTTAAAATAAATGGCTAATTGTATGCTTCAATCTAAAGGAATTAGTCTTAAATTTTGGGCAGAAGCAATTAACTGTGCAAATTTTATTGTGAATCACACTCCTACTAAGGTTTTAAGGAATATAACTCCAGAAGAAGCCTGGAGCTCAATCAAACCACAACGAGGATGAAAATCCTCCTCCACCTCCTCAAGATATTCCTTCAGCTCCACATATTCCAATATTGGTTCGCTTTACTCAGGATGCAACAGGTTCTTTGGCAGGTGACCCTGCTGATCAACATCGTACACGTTCTCAGTTTGAAAGAGCGTCTTCCTTATTAGTGCAAGTTCCATAAAATATTGATCCAAACACCTTTGAAGAAGCTTCAGGTCATCTAGATTGGGATGAAGCTATGAATGAAGAATATCAATCCTTATTGGAAAACAATACTTGGGATATTTTTCCTCTTCCAAAGGGAAGAAACTTGTCAGATGCAAATGGGTTTACAAAACAAAGTTTGGACCAGATGGAAAAGTGGATAGAGATAAAGCTAGTCTTATTGCTAAAGGTTTTTCACAAGTTGAAGGCATTGACTATACTAAAAACTTCTCCCCTATTTCCAAAATGAATTATATTCTCCTTGTTCTTTCCCTTGCTACCTCCTTTAAATGGGAAGTCCATCAAATGGATGTTAAATTCACCTTCTTACATGGAGATTTACATGAAGAAATCTACATGGAACAATTCTCTGGATTTATCCAAAATGAGTCTAGCCTTGTTTGTCGCCTTAGGAAGTCTCTATATGGTCTCAAACAAGCTCCTCAGGCTTGGTATTCCAAAATGGATAGATTTCTCTTAGCTAATGGCTTTTCTAGGTGTCATTATGACAACACTGCCTACACCAAGAAAGTGGGTAAGTCCTTCAATGTCCTTGTTTTTTATGTTGATGATCTTATCCTTTCTGGTAGTGATCCCAACTATATAAACCATGCGAAGTCTAGCCTTAAAAATAAGTTTGAAATGAAACACGTAGGACACTTGCATTATTTCCTTGGTCTTGAAGTATTGCAATCCAAAGAAGGTATTACCCTTTCTCGGTCCAAGTATTCATGTGATCTTCTACACAAATTTCACATGGAAGACTGTAAACCATCCCCTTCTCCCTTTCAGTCTGCATTCAATCTTTCAGACACCTGTACTACCCCTGAAGTTGATGCTAACTTACTTACAACTTGTTTGTAAAATTTTGTATCTAACCCATACCTATCCCGACCTTTCCTTTGTCGTTGGTCTTGTTGCTCGATTTATGCACCAACCTCATGCAAGTCACTGGAAAGAAGATAAAATAATACTTAGATATATTCGAGGTACAATTAAGTTCAGGATTCATTACAGTGCATGAGCATTTCCATTTTTGATTGGTTTCACTAATTCTGATTGGGCTGGTGACCCTGATGATCGAAATTCTACTGCAGGATATGCTTTCACTCTTGGTTCGAGAACTATTACATGGTATTGTAAGAAAAAAGGTTCCATATCTCTTTCTTGTGCAGAAGCAAAGTATCGTGGCATAGTTGAAGCCAGCAGGAAGCCATGTGGCTTCATTAGATCTTGTCTCAATCTGGTCTTCATCAGCAACATCCAACTACACTTTGGTGCAATAATCAGAGTGCCATTCAACTATGTAAAGATCCATTTCAGCATCAACGTATGAAACACTTTGAGCTTCATATAAAATCATCATAAATCTCATTCATGATGGTGTTCTTGAAGTGCAGTATTGTTCAACCAATGATCAAGTTGCTGATATATTTATGAAGGCTCTCACAGAAGAAATTTTTTCCAAACTTTGATCTATGCTTGGAGTTCAGGAAAGTTATCATTAATGGAGGATAGGCTCTAATGTCTCCTTCCTTCTCCTATTGTATCACCTTTGTAAATCCTTCAATCCTATCCCAAGTTGCTCTTAAGGGGGGATGTTAGGATATTTCGACACATAGGAAATAGTCTCCTTTTGTGTCACCTTTGTAAATCCTTCAATCCTATCCCAAGTTTCTCTTAAGGGGAGATATTAGTATATTCCGACACATAGGAAATATTTAAGTATAACTTGGTCTTGCGTAGAGTTAGGTAAAGTGTGTTTCTTTAGTATGTACACTTGTAACTTATAATCTGACGGTCATGATATGTAGTGATCTGATGGTTCACTCTCTGCTTAGTATTACGGACACTTGATTTGTGGCTTAACACCCTATTGGTCCATGATCTCTATTTAAAGAGCATGGAGGCTCATTTTTCTGGTAACCGTTTATGAGAGAATCTTATGTAAATTTTATTTTTTATATTAATAAATTTCCTGAAGTGGTTGCGTTGGCTCAGGCTATGGACTATTTCCCTCTTCGATGGTCTTAACCACGTCAAATACTGGTGTCTTGATTTCTAATTTATTTGTGAGCAGTGACCTTTGGTGTTTGATCTAAGGAACTTACTGTGTAAATTCCTACAATCGATATGAGGAAGTTTGATGGCAAGGATTCAGTAACATGGATACTATAGATGGAGCAATATTTTTATCTCCATAATATGCAAAACACACAAAAGGTGCGCATTGCAACTTTATATTTAGAAAAAAATAAATTTGTATGGTATTGATGGCTTTTCTCTCGTAAAAAAATGTCACTTGCTCAATTTTTATGGAGGAAATGATAACACATTTATGAGGATACAAAGAGGAACACCTTCTTTAGCTAATTGATAAATCTCAAACAAAAGGGTTCAATGGTGGAGCACATTGATGACTTCTAAAAATTGAATGGGTAACTAATATTCCAGAGGAATACATGATTGATGTCTTCATAGGGAATTTAAAGGATAATATCCAACATGAGATTTTCCTTTGGTAACTTTATTCATTGGAGAAAGCATTCAGGTTGGAAATAAAAATTGAAAGAAAAATTATGAAGAAAAGGATGCCTACCACTCACAACTCTAAATATGGAAGTGTTGCTACTCCTAGACTTCCATAACCTACAAGGTTGAGACCACAATTATTGGAAGAAAAAAGAGCAAAAGGGATTTTCTATAATTGTGATATAAAATACACTAAAGGTCATAAGTGTGCCGAGAAGAAGTTATTTTACATAAATTGTGAAGAGGAGGAAGAAAAGGAACAAGAAAATTCAAAAGAAGAGGATATACACCGAGAACCAATAGTGGAGGAAGAAGAAATGAATCAAAGAATATGTTGTAATGCATTGGTAGGAATTACCACTCCTCAAAATCACAAGATAGAAGGACACATCAAGAAGAAAAATGTAATAGTGCTGATTGATTCAGGTAGTACCCATAATTTTATTCATTGTAAGGTATCCATGTAATTGAATTGCTTCTTATACCCAACACCAGAGTGTCAAGTGATGGTTTAAAATGGATGAACCATAAATTTCTCTGGAAAGTGCCATAATATCAAACTAACCATGGGGGAATATGTATTGAATATTACAATGCTCTCTATCCCAATGGGTGGTGCTGATGTTGTACTAGGAGTACAATGGTTACAATCTTTGGGGACAGTAGCTTTTAATTTTCAAGAACTTTTCTTAATTTTTTTTTGGAAGGATAGGAAGTTGAATTATAGGGTATCACAAGGAAGCCAGGAAATATAATAAGCTCTAATTTCATGACAAAGCTTCTAAAGAAAGAATAATGAGGTGTAATTGCACAATTATGCTCACTACAAGTTCAAACATCAAAATCATATATTTCTCCAGATATCCAACAAGTATTGGACAATCATTCCAAGGAATTTGAGACTCCAAAAGGACTCCCACCTATTCATGATCATGGTCATGTTATTCATTTGATTACAGGAAGTGTTCCTCCAAACATGAGGCCTTACATAGATCTTTATGCTCAAAAGAGTGAGATTTAATGTATGGTTGCAAAAATGCTAGAGGCTGGTATAATTCAATCTAGTCAAAGTTCTTTCTCTTCTCTAGTAGTATTGGTGCACAATAAGGATGGATCATGGCGTATGTGGTCGGGTTATAGTGAGATAAACAAGCTCAATATTAAAGATAAATTTCCCATCTCCATCATTGTTGAATTATTCGATGAATTACATGGAGAAATTTACTTCACCATGTTGGATCTTCATTCTCGATATCATCAAATCAGAATGAAGACCGAAAACATTTTGGAAACAACATTCAAAAATCATGAGGGTCATTATGAATTTTTGGTCATGCCTTTTGGCCTTACTAATTCACCTTCCACATTTCAAGGTTTGATGAATTACATTTTCAAACCCTTCCTTTAGAAAATTTTTGTTAGTATTTTTTTATGATATATTAATCTACAAAAAATCTTGGAAGGATCATGTTCAACATGTTGACATGGTGCTAAAACTATTGGAGGAGAAACGATTATATGCAAAAGCCTCCAACTGTTGGGTCATATTGTATCTCATGAGGGTGTTAAGGTAAACCCTAACAAAATTAAATCTATTAAGGAATAGAAAATACCTACAACCATAATGCATCTTCAAGGATTTATGGGGTTAATATGGTATTATCATAAGTTTTTTAAGAATTATGGGAGAATATCAACACTTTTAACATCATTCCTGAAGTAAGATGCATTTTTCTTGGACTCTAGAAGCAACTAATGCCTTTGATCATCTCAAAGATACAATGTGTCAATCATCAGTCTTAGCTAAGCTAGACTTCACAATTTTTTTTTATTGTGGAATGTGATGCCTCAAGAAATGGAATTAGTGCGGTTTTAATGCAAGATGGAAGACCCATTTCTTTTGAAAGTTGTCCAATAAAAGGAAAGTATTTACTGAAACCTATTTATGAGAAGGAAATGTTGGCAATACTACATGTAATAAAGAAATGGCGACCTTACCTAATGGGAAGACACGTCAAGGTAAAAACATATCATGATAGTCTTAAATACTTTTTGGAACAATGATTATCTTCATAAGAGCAGCAAAAATGGGTCACAAAGATGTTGGATTATGAATTTGAAATCATCTACAAAAAATGGAAGCAAAATTTTGTTGCAAACGCACTCTAAAAAAAAGGATGAGGATGTAGAAGCATTGCTTTGAGCCATTTTTATTATCCAACCTAAGTGGATAACTGAAGCAAGGGATGAATGGAAGAATTATGAAGAGGTTTGGACACTCATTCAAAATTTAACTACAAGGAAAAGACCCTCTAGTGGATGTTTTTAAGGAACCCCTTACAAAAATACCCCAGACATCCTTTTGTAGCGGAGGTTACTAGAGGAGGTTGGCGGGTGGAGGTTTTTGTGGATGTTTTTATTCCGGTGTGTTTATCATCCTAAACCGCACCGGTGCGTTCAACTAGGGAAAGCACCAGTGCACACAAAACATTGGCACACTAGGACATCGTGTGCTCGGTACAAACTCGCCCAGTGCACCTTATTACTGTAGCGCATTGGTTCTTAAGAAACAGTTTGGTGCGGTCTTAAGAAACCACAACGATGCGCCTATAAAACTCACACAGCAGAACCGGGTTAAATAAAAAAAATACGGCCAAAAATCCATATTTTTCACTTTTCATTGCTCCAGAACTCACAAGCACCAGTGAAAATTTACCTTGTTTGAGGCACCCTACCATCGGTGCTCCCATTGCACGCAATGCTACTATCCATTTCCCACCATCTCCATTTTGAATTTTGCAAAATAGTGGGAAAATTTAGTTTTGCAAATTCTACAACCAATATGCCTCCTCGACGGCCAAATGTACATGTATTTTCCTTGTTTTCCATAATCAACCTTTTAGAAGATTAGTTTTGAAAAATAGCTTAAAATTTTCCTTATTTAAAAAATAATAATTCCCACGTGGTGCGCTTGAGCCATTCAATTGTGCCGGTTCGCGGTGCTTCTTGTAAATTTACAGGCCGCAACGCGAGCAGTGCTAATGGTATCCACATGGGTTCTGGGCAGTACCAAAACGATGCACCGTGATTTTTTAAAATTAAAAAAAAGTGCGGTGCGGATGGTTACCCAGCTGCACCGTTGACCATGTCGAATTGCGGGAACGCGGTGCATTGACGGAAATATCTGCCCTAGAGTGGGTAATTTTGTCAGCGCACCACATGTTGGGTATGTGTTATATTCTTTCCATGATTAGTCGCATGCACATTGATGATTTGTGAGAGATATTGTTGAGGATAAAAGGGTGTTGCTAGTAAAGGTGGACAATTTGAAGAATGTTGCAGATGCATTGCCAAAGTCTGTGAGCACTCAGAAGTTCTCTTGGTGTAGAGAAACAATGGGTGTTGCAGAGCTGGGCTAATGACTAAGCTCTCCTTTGGCTCCCTATGGAAAGAAAACAACAAGTGGGAGAATGTTGGGTATGTGTTATATTATTTCCACGATTAGTTGCACGTGCGCAAGGGGGGCAGCAACCCCCCTATTCGGGGTCCGAGGAAGCATGCCGGGAATTTTTTTTTTTGGACCCTATTTTTTGATGGGCGGACCCACCCATGGTTTTGTGCATGGGTTTTCACATGGTTTTGGGGCATGATGGTTTTCGGCCCCTGGTATTTTATGAATCTAGTCAAGGGAATTATGGTTATGTTCTAATCTAAGGCTAATGTATTCGGTTTTATGTATGCTTCGGCATGTATATGTATGTGTTGTAACACTAAAAGGAATATAATGAAAAATCAAGTTAGTAGTCCCGATTTGGGATCTAGGGGAAAATATCTGTGTATATCTATTTTATGTTTTATGATCTCGTTATTGTTTATTTTCTGTTTTTAAGATTCGTTTGCAGATAATTTTTGTACAGAGTTAAAACCTACATCGAATTTCAGCAATTCGACATGGTCAATGGTGCGGTTGGGTAAATGACCTCACCATTGACTCGGTAGTGATGTGAGGAGGGCAGTGCATTTCCTAAACTATACGCCCTGAGGCGTATATTTTGGTTAGCGCGTCGCCCTCCCGATACTGGTCCATAGTCAATGGTGCGGTTTGTTATACCAAAACACCGTTAACCTTGTAACAATTCCAGGAGGGCAGTGTGCTAAAAATTTGCAGGTGCACCATCTTTAGTGCATTGAAAGTTTTATGGTGCACAGCCTCTAGTGCGCGACAAAAAAAAGATGCACTGTTACCTGCGCATGCCTGTTTTTTGTGGCGCACTGACTGCTTTTTTTTTCAAAAAAATTTATATATGTATATTCCTAAATACATGTATCATTTAATATAAAAATTATTTTTAATATGTCAATCATTCAGTGACGTGAAAGGGGAGAAGAGAGGGAAAAACAACAACAACAAGCAAACCATTATAACATGGTTCGCATGTGGGAGGCACGAGAGAGGGAGAGAGATGCGTACCCTCAACCTATTACAGTAGCTACCCAGGGGCTCCTAATGTAGGTAGGCCTCCTCAAGTTCTATGAGGAGGCTACACCCCTGTTATGCAGAATTGTGATCTATGGGTAAATCAAATTCACTAAGTATGGTGCTAGGCACTTAGAACAACAGATGAAAGACTTTTCTATCACTTTCTCTAAGAGTAAATAGAGAAATAAAATGATAGAAGAACCTACTTATGATCCAAGCGCTTCCTATTCTCCTTTTTTCACTTTTGTTGTAGCCTCCAATCCAACTTAGATCGCCAGATTGATTCCTGCAAGTATAAATAGAGAGCAACAAACAAATTGCAATATGCAGATGCCTATTAATCTTAATCAATTAAATTGATTAAACATGAAATATATATATATATATATATATATATATATATATATATATATACCATTCAAGAGTCCATTGCATGAGAAATAGAAACATAAACATATACCTATATGGAAAATGAAAAAAAAATATTTATTAAAGAGTAGAAGGGGGAGGTTACAACCAATGATCGATTTGATGTCACCAGCTCCAGCTTCATCCCAGCCTCATTGCATTCAACATCTCACCAACAACATATCAGTACTTTCAATCTCTAAATTGAGAATCCAACAACATTTCTTTACCAAAATTCTTCCTTCCCTAGCACTAGGATCTGTGCTCAATTTATAGGGCAACTAAAGGTAGTTTCTTAATGAATGACTTTTTAATAATAGGAAAGACATGTTCCCGAGCTCATATGTGTTAGATGGACACTTGAATTCAAAGTTTGACACATATGGATTCTTCTAGAAGGCATTGGCCATGTGGAGATTCTGGAACAATGAGATTTCCGCTCCCATTTGGCCAACGCACCCTTGAATGTCGTGTTGAGGCCTATGAAATTTGTGGCAACAACAAGGGGGATAACCACCCGGTCTAGACCTTAAATCAGTTCCTTTTCCGTTTGGGATAGTGGATCTGACTCGGTGCAATGGGACCAATTTCCTAGATTTGGGTTGAGGGTGAAAATGTGAAGTTGGGTTACACTTTTTGCCCTTTTTTGAGAAAAAGCTTTCATTTTTTTTGGTTCTTCAACATTATGCAAGCTAAAACAATTTTTTGGTTTAGAATTTCATTTTGTGATAAAAATAAAAGTTGTCACAAATTTTTTTAGCTTTCTATTACTTATTTTTAGGAATTTTTTTATACACATTTGATATGTCAACTTAGCATTTCTTTGAGTGTGTGTTTTTTAACAATCAAAAGATTCATAAGAAGTCATGTTAATACGTAATCTTGTATTCTTTGAAAATTTGTGTTTTTTAGAAAAAAAATGTGTTACAACAATCTAGACAGAGTCTACTTCAGTTTCTTCATAGTTACAAAGCCAATGGATGCATATCATAATTACTAGAATTTTTTGAACTGGTCCAATATGAAAAGCTGCATATTTTGAATATGTTTCGTGACCCAATAAAATTCTTAACATATAAGTTATAAACTAAAAATATAAAAGCTACCCATTAGAGACGACGGACCAATGTAATGTACCATAATTTTTTCAAATTTTTTTACAATGTATTTTGGAAGATACATAATTTTGATTTCACTGAATCACAACGACCTTCAGAAATTGTTTGCATCTGTTTTATTACAATATTAATTAAAATTAGTAAATATTTATGAAATTCCATGAAAGTTATATTTCCTGAAAGTAAATTCAATTCTGAAAATACTTGTCTTGGTTTCGACAGTTAATTCAGAATGCTTCATGAAGTTTACTCAGTCCAAAGTTGAAAAAATGTATTCAGGTCTTGGCTCTGTGTAACTGGTGACACATTAGTTCGGCCAAACTCTTAAACAAAGTTTGGCCGAACTTTGTTTTGTGCCAACAGCACATTAAATCAAACGACAAAGTAGTTCGGCCGAACTATTTATTAGAAGTTCGGCTGACTTTTTACTTATCTTTCTGTTGGCCGAAAGTACCGCCGAGCCCCTCCAAAAAAACATTTCGTGGCAATTTAAATTTTTGCGAAACCATTCTTTATTTTCGCACGTTTGGTCTGATTTTACAAAAGCTTGATCTGATTTTGCAAAAATTGTTTTGGGTTTAAGGACTTTTCTTGGAGGTACATTCAAAGGACTTTTCTTTGAGACACATTATTTTCATACATTTGATCTGATTTTGCAAGGAATTTTTTTGGGTTTAAAGAATTTTCTTGGAGGTACATTCAAAAGACATTTCTTGGAGGTATGTGATACAGTTTTTTGGGCTTCATTCTTTTTTAAAGTATGAATTTGGGCTTAATTTCGAAAGGATATTTTTTTGTTTTGGGTTGAAGTAAATCTTAATGATTTTTTGTGTAACTTTTTAAATGAAATTTTTTTGTAGGACTTGGAAGGAAATATTTTGAACTTCATTTCATTTTTATAAGACCATTTTTTCTTGAATTTTTTAAAGTAAGTGTTTTGGATTGAAGTATGTATTTTTTGCAAAATTTTTAAAATGAGTTTTTTTTTAAATTAAATCTTTTGTGATGTTTTTTTAATTGAGTTTTTGTCTAAATTTTTGAAAGACATTTTTTGAACTTCATACTCTATTATCATGGGAAATCGAAGAAATTGTACGAGAAAATATGATCGAAAAAGAGACCTTGAGGAACGTAGAGAAGAGACGAGACAATATCGCAAAAGAAAGATAGAAGAACTCTCAAATATTGAAGGGGAAAATCAACCTCAACTAGAAGTTGAAACAGGTATGCAAATCTAAATATTATGATTTTGATATATTTAAAATTTTCCTAGTGTAAAATGTGAAGCTTAATTTTTATTTGATGAACTAATTTGAAAAATATTTTGCAACGTAAATAGAGAGAGATATTCCTCAAAACATTGATGATGAGATATAAAATTTTGAAAGAGAAAGTGAAAGAGATATTGAACCAATGATTGAAGATGGTGAAAATGATGAAAGAAATTCAAGTGAAAAAATTGAATCACAAGGTATGTATGTATGTATGTATGTATATATATATGTGTGTGTGTGTGTGTGTGTTGAACACATGCACGTATTATTGAAATTATACATATATTTATTAATTTAGTTATTTATTGAATATGTAAACTTATTATGTACTATTCATTTGAATATGTACAAATGAAATCAATGTCGATGACGAGATGTTAGAAAATGTTGACACTCACACATATGGAGATAAAAAAGTTGACCATTATATATGATATCTTGTTAATCACATTTTTGAGAAGTATTTCATAAAGGAAAATGTGACAGTTCAAGCCCAAATGTTGAAAGGTATCCTATCATTAAGGAAATTAAAAGAAGCTATGATTTTATTGGGTATTCGAAAATCAACCAAAGATAAAAAAGGAAGGAAAATGTGATACAAAATATAAATAGTGCTATAAATTCAATTGGAAGATCTAGATAGAAAAATGTTTCAATTGTACGTATAGAAATACATATGGAAGTGGTTTCGTCAATTAATAAAGAGAATCGCTAGGTAAAATCTATGGCACGAGCATTAGGAACCCCGCGAAAAAATTTGCACAAACATTGGAAATTTCGGTTGCAAATAGATGTAAATGATGAACTTGCTTGTTGGAGAGCTATTTGTAGGCAACCATAGAAAGATAGACTTCGAAAAAATGTTTAAAAAATAATATATGAATATTGGAAGAACAATTCGCGTGTTTTTCCAACTGCAAGGCATGTTATGCGAAGAACAATAGCACAAAATCAGTACGAAGAACATGAAAAAAATTTCTTGGAAACCACTCAGATAGAGTTGTTCAACAAGTTCAAAGAAGAGAATCATGAAATTCATGTTTCATTCAGTACTTTTGTTCAACAAAAACCATGCTATGTAAAACCTATCACCATACACGACACTTGTTGTTGCCGTTATCATGTAGAATTTGAGTTATATTATGACACATTCCTTGATTTTGGTAGAAAATTTTGGAAGGATTCACCTCCTCCTTCCACTATCCGTGATTTATTGTCTCAAATTCTATGTGAATGAGAAAGCGATGAACTATCTTACGAAAAGAAATGTGTTGGTGGTAAAAAATGCGATGATTGTGGAAATTTGACTAAATTTCAAATCAAATATCGTACTGATATAAATGATCAATCATTGTCCAACATGAAAGTGAAATGGAAGAGATATGAATATATCCATACATCGATTCAAGGTGCAAATAGTGTTAAAATAATTGAATTACAAGAAGAAGAAATTTTTGTGATAGACTTTTTGAGAAAGTTTGAGGAAGAAATTTACATATACACCAAGCATTCTAATAGAGCTCGATGGAAAGACTTTCAATTCAAAAAATTCCGTGAAGTTTTTCCACCAGGGACCATTTTTTCATTAATTGATTTTGTAGAAAACTACACATTTGTTCCACAAAAAGAAATTCAGAGTGAATACTATCATTCTGACCAAGTCTCCATGCTCGTCCATATTCTATATAGACATGCTGAACAAAACATCGATCATATAGAAAGCATCAATGAAAATCGACATATCATTAAGGAATATCACTTTTATATCAGTGACGATCATACACATGATACATATTTTGTACAACATTGTTTTGGAAAAATTTATGATTCCTTGAAAAATCGTGGAATAACATTCAATGAACATTGGATATGGTCAGACGGATGCACCAGACAATTCAAATATGCATGATCATTCTTTTGGTTATGTTGTCTTCATAAGAAAACCTGCATTAAACATTGTTGGAATTTCTTTGAGATTGTCCATGGAAAAGGAGAACATGATGGTGCAGGGGCATGCATAAAACAAGCACTTCAAAGATATCAAATAAACCCCTCTGCAAGTCAACTTGTGGACGTGAAAGAAGTTGTTCAATGGTGCATCGGTGCTCTAAGCCATGAGACTAACCGATCAAGGGAAGTGCGAAGGTACATTCAATTTAATTTTTATTGGATATATAATTTTAAACAATGTACATTTATCAGAATGATTATCTTTTATTTTATTTTGATATCATATTTACATTCTTCTTTAAATTTTCCATATAAAGGTTTTTTTGGCATATTGGAATTGAAGATGTAGATAGATCAATTGAAAATGATGTTGAAACAATAAAAGGGACTTGAAAATTGCATTCAATTAAAATAAAGTCGTCCAGAAATGTGTTTGCATTGGATAAAAGAAAATATTCTTGTTTTTGCCATGTTTGTATAGACAACACAAAATCCAATGAAGTTTGTGAAAACAAAATGTATGTAAAATATTGGAAACATATAGAGCTAAATACAAAGGGCAAAATGTTCATTGCAATGCTTGAAGAAATTCAATCAGAGGATACTACAATATCATGCGATGGTGATCGAGTTTCTGATCTTGTTAGAGAAGGTAACATTTGAATTGCTTTCTAATGATAAATATCTAGAAATAAATTTGAACATGTATAATTTTGTTAAGTTTGTTTTATTTTGTAGGAGATGTTTTTGTTGTAATTGCACCTACTGACAACAATGAAAATGTAAAGTATTATTTGATGCGTTGCACTGAACAAAAAATGAAATTATTAGAAGACTATAATGATCACAAATTTCCATATGAAAGAGGATATACTATATTGAAAGGTTATTTTTTCAGACAAACTAATCAAAGTGGGAATTTTGTTTACTTTGAAGACTATGAACCTGATTTCATAAGTTGTCAATATAGTCACTTGGTGTGTGCAGCACACATAAAGTTGATCGAGGTTCAATCAAAGAAAAAAATGAAAATTAAGAAATGGAAAATGTCAAAATACGATCATAAACGGATTTTTGAAGATGGCATTCCATTGGAATTTTTTTGATTAAACTGCTCAACAATTTATTCTCTTTGGATTATATGTTCTAGAACTTCCAGTACTCAATTAAAAATTGAGCTGCCTTGTTATGTTATCTGTGCAAGTGTTTGCACATGTACAAATTTTTTTGGTACATGCACACTCTAGTATCAACTAAAAGTAGCTTTTCTATACATGCATTGATGAAAAATGTTGCATGTATATATATATATATATGTTCTAGAATGCAATTAAATGTTCAAGTAGTTTTACTATGTGCATTGATGAAAAATGTTTCATGTACTGAATATATATGTTCTAGAAGGCAATTAGCTGAAAGTAGTTTTTCTATGTGCATTGATGAAAAATGTTGCATGTACTGGATATATACACGAACTGAATGCATGCCCAGTTTGTCTTGTGGGATTTTTTGGTAAAAATTATCCACAATGTAAATAAATCATCCACGGTATAATTTTGTATGAAGATTCCTTTCAGACACGAGACTTGGAGCACTTCTTCGACTTTTGGTGGGATTTGACCCACATCTCTATTCTTGATTGAAAATCTAGTACAAAATTTGTCTGTCCAATGGTCGAATATGTTCTATGTGCATTGATGAAAAATGTTGTGCACGTATTGGATATATATGTGTGTGTGTGTGTGTGTGTTCTAGAATGCAACTAATTGTTCAAGTATTTTTCCCATGTGCATTGATGAAAAATGTTTTACATACTAAATATATATGTTCTAGAATGCAATTAAAACTGAATGGATCATCAATTTACCAATTTATAAATCAACAAGGCTACCTAGTTTATTGCATTAATGACATTGACCCAAATTCAAAAAACATATATCTACTTCTTATATTTCCAATCAAAATTAAGGGGATTTATATGGGAAAGACGCAGAACATATAGCCTATGAACTACTTTGGTTCATAGCTCAATGAAGTATCATCATGTGGGAATATGTTTCAAGGATACTTGATCGTACTTAAAAGTAATCTTAAGATTGTTTTTTATCTTTACATACTACATACTATTGTTTGAGTGAATTTTTTTAAAAAAACTTACCAAATGTACTTCAACCATCCAAAACTTGAATTTTAAAAACTTTTGGATTATATAAAAATAAATTACTCTACATGTCATGCCAATTGTAGTTCAACTATCCAATAAAAACATTAAACATTTAACATTATATCACATGCCAAATGTAGATTGAAATGGTATCCAAAACTTAGTTTTAATTTTTTTTTGATTATATCACAACATTATTTCACATGCCTAATGTACTTCAACCATCCAAAACTTGAGTTTTAAAACTTTTTGATTATATAAAAACAAATTACTTCACATGTCATGCCAATTGTAGTTCAATTATCCAATAAAAACATTAAACATTTAACATTATATCACATGCCAAATGTAGATTGAAATGGTATCCAAAACTTAGTCTTAAAAACTTTTTGATTATATCACAACATTACTTCACATGCCTAATGTATTTCAACCATACAAAACTTTAGTTTTAAATTTTTTTTGATTATATATCACAACATTACTTCACATGCCATGCCAATTGTAGTTCAACTATCCAATAAAAAAATTTAACATTATATCACACGCCAAATGTAGATTGAAACCATCCAAAACCTAAGTTTTAAAAACAAAAAAAATTATAACACATCATTACATGACATGCCAAATGTCGTTCAGAAGCAAAACATTAATTTATAGATGAGAACATTACTAGGAGTTCAACTATCCAAAACTTAAAAGTTTTAAAAACCAAACAAATTATATAACAACATCAATTCACATTCACATTCCAAAAGTACTAAACCATCCAAAACTTAACTTTTTGGAACAAAACAAATTATATTAACATTGTAGTAAAATATGTCCAAGAATTGTAGATCTCACAAATTGTATCAAGTATCGAGTTATATATATATATATGACTGTGCATCTAGATAATATATAAAAAAGTAAATTTAAGACTGGAAATCTTGAAATCAAATCTACAAATCATGTCCATCAAATACAGATGGATGTAGTGTCTTTCCTACCAGAGTCTCAATCCATGCGATATCTTGCGAAGCATGGGGAACCTATACACAATGCACATACAAATATTAAAATTTGATGTTTTAAAAATGAGTGAGAATATATAGAACTTCATGTAAAAAACAAAATATAAAAAAAATCATGCAATACCTCATGAGGTTCCCTCTCCATTTGTTCGCCTGCTACAAGTTCCCCCATGGGAACATATCCAACAGTAAACTGTACAATATACATGTACAGTTATATATATATATATATTTCAAATGAAAATGCACATGCGTACATATATAAACTTATTTTCAATAATATTAAAAAAAAAGTTAGACAACTTGTTCAAATGGTTGAAATGGTGTGGATGTTCCTATCTCCATCGCTAGAGTCCGTGGATTAAAGAAATCTTCTATAGAAACCTAAAATTCAAAATTTTAAAAGTATAAAATAACTCAAGATCAAGATCTCAATTTATAATAAAACTTAAATAAACTTCAATTTATAAATTATAACTTTAAAAAAAACATATATATATATTTAAAAGTGAAAAATTAAATACTTCTCCAAGTGAATTTGGGACATTTCCTAAGAGAGGCTCCAAAAGAAAATCTCCAAAAACCTAAAATTCAAAAAATTTAAAATAACTCAAGATATAGGTATATATATCTCAATTTTTAATGGAAATTTTTGAGGTGGAATATATATATAACTTATACATAAATTTTAAAGTGAAAAATTTTCCATACTTGTTGTGTATGTGGCACATCTCCTAGGGAAGTAGAAGGTACATCTCCTAAAGAAGAAGAAGGTACCGCCATCCCAAAAACATTCGACGGAATCATAATCTGTTAAAACATTTTATTATTATAGATGTACATGTACATGTGTGCACAATTATTTATTTTAAAAATATCACTTAAAAAACACTAACATTTGTCAACATATCTTGATGGTGAGACCCATCTTCATTGTTTTAACCAGAGGTCCCAAACGTGATATTAACATTTTCGTCATTCATCATGCATGAAAACTACAAATGGTGTTTTAACATATAATGATACATTTTTGTTAGATTAATGTACATACAAATAAATGTATACATGTACATACACATGTATTTATTACAAATTGTACACATGTATGTGTTAAAATAATTGAACCCTAAAGTCATTAACACATATCGTTCCCGTGCCCTCTTCCTCATGAAGAATTAGGTCTTGCCAACCATTGTGACAATTATTTGCATATATTCAGAGATCTTCAACATTCATGTTGTCAATATCTTCATCTGTACAATACACAAAATTGGCACGTGCATTCTCACGTGCTCTTTGTCGATTTAGACTAACATTGACTCCACCCAATCCGATGTAAACATTGTCGATCATGATATCCCTTGCTTCTCAACTTATTTGAGAAGTCGCATCCATTTCTAACAGTAGAGTTTCGACCCGAAAAGTTCGACTCACCAATGGCGGCTCAGGGAAAGGCAACTCCACATCTTGCCTAGCGCCCGTATGGTCACACAATCGACCTTTCTCCGGACCAAAAAATTCTGACGGAAGGTCATTGTAATTGGGTTTCATTTTCAAATTTTTTCTTGCGTAAAAAAATTGTGCAAAATAAACAGGAACCTCATCGTTCCATGGGATCCTTCCATAGGCCGCAAGGTGCCTATCATACAAATAGTGAGCTATATCGGGGTGCTTGAAATATTGCACCTTTAGCATTTTTCTTTTTGGCCCTTCCTTGAAATTAAACATTGACTTCGCCATATATTTTGTAACTCTTTGTTTTACATCCTCCCATTTATTGGGACCCATTACTATTTTCTTTCTCTTTCTCATGACTTCTACAAATTTATCAGTCGTTGGCCTAAGATTTTTGTACACATTTACTATTTCACCAAATGAATCTATAACTATTTCGAGGCTTTGTCGACTCTCAACAGGTAGTGTCAAAGCCACGAGATCTCTCCGCAATTTTGCATGAATTTGTTGACATCTTTCTAAGGTGCATTGTGCCATGTTTCTTTTCCATGGTATATTAGAAATGTCGGCCGGATAAGTTGTGGTGGGTAGACAACCTTCTTCTTGAATGTAGCGTTCTGCCTTGCATCTATTTTGACCAATATTTGGAACATTTTCAGCATTTGCATCAATATATATAAAATTTTGTATATTAGGAAAAACACATGTAAACAAATTTGTACAAATTCAATGAAAAAAATATTGAAATTGATGGCAACCTCGACGTGGTTGGCTAGCATCTTCTCCACCCTGAAACTGTTGAGAACCAGAACGACCCCGCTGAGAACCAACACCACCAGCCGTTGATTGGCCTATGGGAGAATAAATATCACCACCTTCACGCAACCTGCTACCACTTATTGATGGCCCTCTAAGGGGATTTGAACCACCACCAAACTCTTGAGAGGAGAGAGAAGCTTCATAAACAAATACAAATTTATAATCAATTGAAAAATACATGCATACATATAAATACATGTGTACATATTCATTTATTAAATTGTGTTAAAATCATACCACAACTGGGTGAAACATGGGCATCCATGGCTGGAGTAGAGACCCTTCTCTTCTTATTAGCTCCTAAAAAATAAAAAAATGAAACTTATTAACAACTAATTTAACTCACAAAGTTGATAAAAAATCAATTCCATATGTACACACATGTATGGAGATTTAAGATTATATTTAAATTTACCATGAACAGCTCTCGATCCCGATCCCTGATCCCCTCCTCTTGTAGAGATATGGGATTCTGTTGATCTTTGTCGTTCATCTTACATGATATATATATCTACGATGGACATTCACAATTATTTTTTTAAATAGCTAATTTAAATTAAATTCAAAATAAAGTTTAGAAAATTAATGTAATTTAGTGTAAAAAAACTATGTAAAACACAACTGTCAAAGCACTAATTGATGTGTGAAACTCCATTTAAGCAAAAAAAAGTTATAAAAATGATAAGTTCACAAAAATTTGTTTTACATGAAAATTAATGTAATTTAGTGTAAAAAAATTATGTAAAACACAACTTTCAAAGCACTAATTGATGTGTGAAACTCAATTTAAGCAAAAAAAAAGTTATAAAAATGATAAGTTCACCAAATTGTGTTTTACATGGTGGGAGCACACTTGGTATAAAATTGAAAAAAACACATTGTCATTAAAAAATAAGTGAAACTCCATTTAAACAAAAATTTGTTGAAGTCCCCACATTTTAATTTCATAAAAATGTGAAGTTCACCACTTGTTGCAAATGTGAAGTTCATCAATTTGCGCTTTACATGGTATGGTGGGAACACACTTGGTATATAATTGAAAAAAGCACATGGTCATTAAAAAATACACATTTATAAGTACACAACACACACATATCCAAGATATGTTACAATGTCCATCAATAAATTTTGAAGGAGAGCGTCTCAACACTAATTCATCTTTGAGAGATGAATCTTGAATTTTTGAAGAAGAGCGTCTCAAAACTAATTCATCTTTGAGAGATGAATCCTGAATTTTTGAAGAAGAGTGTCTCAAAACTAATTCATCGTTGAGAGATGAATCTTGCATTGGCATTGCCCTGTATAATTCTAATTCATCTATTGATTCATCTTTGATAGATGAATCCTGAATTTGCATTGCCCCACGCAATAAATCAGCAGACATCTTATTCACATTTGTACAATGCCTTATGCTAAAAAATTGAAATTGGCTAACCATATTGTTTGCTATTTCATGCAGTTCTTTTAGCCTCTCCTTCTTAACTTGGTATACACCATTCATCTGGTTGCACACAAGTTCAGAATTGGTGAAATGTAAAATTCCATTTGATTCATACTCCATCGATGTTCCCAAGCCTTCTATCAATCCAATATAATATGCCTCGTTTTTTGTTGTTCTTCCCGGTATATTCATTTTCCTTTGGACGACTTTGCTTGTCACAATATTGGAAAGCACATATGTAATCACTACATTCCCTGGATTGGGATAGCAAGAAAATTCTATGCATAATTTCCATTTTTCAACCATATTTAATGGTTTTCTTATCCCTAAAAAAAACAAGTTCAATAAAAATATATATATTAAATTGGTATTTATTGCAAATGCATGGGAGAAATGAAAACCTTATATTTAGATCTATTCCAGAGATTGACTGTAGGGACATTTACTAGATATGTCACCTTTCATAAAAGATGAGATCCAAAGGCTACCTGGCCCTTTACAGACTCTGCCTATAGAACTACCATGGATATGAAAATGAAAAACTTCTAATTAAATCTATTCTAGAGATTGAATGTAGGGGCATTTACTGTTAGGTTAAAACCTATGTTTTGTATCAAATCACTTTTGGTTTCAATGGGAAACCTTTATGGCTAATTTGTGTTTTACATGTTGAATATAAAAGGTTTTTTTTCTCTCATTGTTTGAGACCATGGATATGAAAATGAAAAAATATATGCTTGGTTAAAACCTATGTTTTGTATCAAATTACTTTTTATTTCTAAATCTTATATACATGTTGACTGCAGGGGAATTTACTGTAGGGGAATTTAGATCTATTCTAGAGATTGACTGTAGGGGCATTTACTAGATATTTCACCTTTCATAAAAGATGAGATCCAGAGGCTGCCTGGCCCTTTACAGACTTTGCCTATAGAACTACCATGGATATGAAAATGAAAAACTTCTAATTAAATCTATTCTCTCGCATTATTTGATACCATGGATATGAAAATGAAAAACTTCTATTTAGATCTATTCTAGAGATATGGCTAATTTGTGTTTTAGATACATTTAATATAAAATGTTTTTTCTCTCATTTTTTGAGACCATGGATATGAAAATGAAAAACTTCTATATTTAAAACCACTTATGGTTTCAATGAGAAACGTTTATGGCTAATTTGTGTTTAAAATGTTGAATATAAAAGGTCTTTTTCTCTCTCATTGTTTGAGACCATGGATATGAAAATGAAAAAATTCTATTTAGATCTATTCTAGAGATATGGTTAATTTGTGTTTTACATATATTGAATATAAAATGTTTTTTCTCTCATTATTTGAGACCATGGATATGAAAATGAAAAACTTCTATATTTAAAACTATTTGAGAGATTGATTGACTTGTAGGGGAATTTACTCTTAGGTTAAAACCTATGTTTTGTATCAAATCACTTATGGTTTCAATGGGAAAATTTATGGCTAATTGAAGTTTTGTATTGTTGAAGAGGCAGTTTTTTCTCTCATTGTTTGAGACCATGGATAAGAAATGAAAACTTTCATTTAGACGATTCTAAGAGATAGTGGTTAATTTTGTTTATATGCACATTTAATATAAAAGGTTTTTTATCTCATTGTTTTCAAGTCCATGGATATGAGAATGAAAAAATTCTATATTTAAAACTATTCAAGACATTGATTGACTTGTAGGGGCATTTACTCTTAGGTTAAAACCATGTTTTGTATCAAATCACTTATGGTTTCAATGGGAAAATTTTATATTAATTTTTTATTTATATGTTAGAATATAAAGTTTTTTTTCTTCTCATTGTTGAGACCATGGATAAGAAAATAAAACTTTATTTAGATCTAATTAGATATTAGAGATATGGTAATTTGTGTTTTACATTATAGAAAAAATTTTCTCTGTTGTTTGAGACTCAAGGATACAAAATGAAAAACTTCTATATTTAAAACTTATCAGAGATTGAGTTAATCTAGATGTAGGGGCATTAAATTTTAGGTTAAAACCTATGTTTTGTATCAAATCACTTTTGGTTTCAATGGGAAACTTTTGTGGCTAATTTGTGTTTTACATGTTGAATATAAAAGGTTTTTTTCTCTCTCTCATTGTTTGAGACCATGGATATGAAAATGAAAAACTTCTATTTAGATCTATTATAGAGATATGGCTAATTTGTGTTTTACATACATTGAATATAAAAGGTTTTTTCTCTCATTTTTTGAGACCATGGATATGAAAATGAAAAACTTCTATTTAAAACTATTCCAGAGATTGACTGTAGGGGCATTTACTCTTAGGTTAAAACCTATGTTTTGTATCAAATCACTTATGGTTTCAATGGGAAAATTTTATGGCTAATTTGTGTTTTACATGTTGAATATAAGAGGTTTTTTTCTCTCTCATTGTTTGAGACCATGGATATGAAAATGAAAAACTTCTATTTAGATCTATTCTAGAGATATGGCTAATTTGTGTTTTACATACATTGAATATAAAATGTTTTTTCTCTCATTGTTTGAGACCATGGATATGAAAATGAAAAACTTCTATATTTAAAACTATTTGAGAGATTGATTGACTTGTAGGGGCATTTACTCTTAGGTTAAAACCTATGTTTTGTATCAAATCACTTATGGTTTCAATGGGAAACTTTTATGGCTAATTTGTGTTTTAAATGTTGAATATAAAAGGTTTTTTTCTCTCTCATTGTTTGAGACCATGGATATGAAAATGAAAAACTTCTATTTAAATCTATTCTAGAGATATGTCTAATTTGTGTTTTACATACATTGAATATAAAAGGTATTTTCTCTCTCATTGTTTGAGACCATGGTTATGAAAATGAAAAACTATATACTTGGTTAAAACCTATGTTTTGTATCAAATTACTTTTTGTTTCTAAATACTATATACATGTTGACTGTAGTGGCGTTTACTGTAGGGGAATTTAGATCTATTCCAGAGATTGATTGAGATTGATTGTAGGGGCATTTAGATCTATTCTAGAGATTGAATATAGGGGCATTTACTAGATATGTCAACCTCCATAAAAGATGAGATCCAGAGGTTACCTAGCCCTTTACAAAATCTGCCTATAGAACTACCATGGATATGAAAATGAAAAACTTTTAATTAGATCTATTCTAGAAAATTAATGTAGGGGAATTTACTAGATTAGGTTAAAACCTATGTTTTGTATAAAATCACTTTTGGTTTCAATGGGAAACTTTTATGGCTAATTTGTGTTTTACATGTTGAATGAGGTGTTGTTTTTCTCACAATTGTTTAGACCATGAGAAAGAAAATGAAAAACTATTTTATAAATGCTTAAAACTCTGTTTGTATCAATTACTTTTGTTTCTAAATACTATATACATGTTGAATATAAAAGGTTTTTTTCTCTCTCATTGTTTGAGACCATGGATATGAAAATGAAAAACTTCTATTTAGATCTATTCTAGAGATATGGGTAATTTGTGTTTTACATACATTTAATATAAAAGGTTTTTTCTCTCATTGTTTGAGACCATGGATATGAAAATGAAAAACTTCTATATTTAAAAATATTCGAGAGATTGATTGACTTGTAGGGGAATTTACTCTTAGGTTAAAACCTATGTTTTGTATCAAATCACTTATGGTTTCAATGGGAAACTTTTATGGCTAATTTGTGTTTTACATGTTGAATATAAAAGGTTTTTTTCTCTCTCATTGTTTGAGACCATGGATATGAAAATGAAAAACTTATATTTAAATCTATTCTAGAGATATGGCTAATTTGTGTTTTACATAAATTGAATATAAAAGGTTTTTTCTCTCATTATTTGAGACCATGGATATGAAAATGAAAAACTTCTATTTTAAAACTATTCTAGAGATTGACTGTAGGGGCATTTACTCTTATGTTAAAACCTATGTTTTGTATCAAATCACTTATGGTTTCAATGAGAAAATTTTATGGCTAATTTGTGTTTTACATGTTGAATATAAAAGGTTTTTTCTCTCTCTCATTGTTTTAGACCATGGATATGAAAATGAAAAACTTATAATTAGATCTATACTAGAGATATGGCTAATTTGTGTTTTACATACATTGAATATAACAGGTTTTTTCTCTCATTATTTGAGACCATGGATATGAAAATGAAAAAATTCTATTTAAAACTATTCCAGAGATTGACTATAGGGGCATTTACTCTTAGGTTAAAAGCTATGTTTTGTATCAAAACACTTATGGTTTCAATGAGAAACGTTTATGGCTAATTTTTGTTTTACATGTTGAATATAAAAGGTTTTTTTCTCTCTCATTGTTTGAGGCCATCGATATGAAAATGAAAAAAATCTATTTAGATCTATTCTAGAGATATGGCTAATTTGTGTTTTACATACATTGAATATAAAAGGTTTTTTCTCTCATTGCTTGAGACCATGGATATGAAAATGAAAAACTTTTATATTTAAAACTATTCGAGATATTGATTGACTTGTAGGGGCATTTGCTCTTAGGTTAAAACCTATGTTTTGTATCAAATCACTTATGGTTTCAATGGGAAACTTTTATGGCTAATTTGTGTTTTACATGTTGAATATAAAAGGTTTTTTCTCTCTCATTATTTGAGACCATGGATATGAAAATGAAAAACTATATAATTGGTTAAAACCTATGGTTTGTATCAAATTAATTTTTGTTTCTAAATACTATATATGTGTTGAATATAAAAGGTTTTTTTCTCTCTCATTGTTTGAGACCATGGATATGAAAATGAAAAACTTCTATTTAGATCTATTCTAGAGATATGGCTAATTTGTGTTTTACATACATTGAATATAAAATGTTTTTTCTCTATTCATAGTGAAAGAACTACTCTAGAGGGAAACTTGAGAATGTGATGTCTTTTTTGAGGTGGAATGTGGCTCCCTTAGACTAGTGGGTCTCGTGGACATTATTAAAATATATCATATCATATCATCATATAATTTCCTCATTGACAAAATTTGTAATAGAATCATATCTCACTACTTGGAATACCATTAGAAGACTGATAGTGGGATAAAAAAACACATCCTACCCACTGATTGCTAGTGTAAATTCCTAGTAGGATTCTTTGACCATGCAACTCAGAATATGACTTGTGGTTGTGGAGCACACATCTCCACTGCTCCTAGTATCTTTTATTATTTCCATTGGAATGGTGGTCCTAGTACCAATTCCAAAATGGAGATATTGGCTTTATGGGGACTCTTTTATTGTGCTATGTGGATATATGTTAAATACTTAACAGTCTTTGGTGACTCTAAAGTTTCTATTGACTGGAAAAACCGCGAGACATGCTTCAACCCTCCACATGTATCAAATTGGTTACAACATATATGGGAACTCACACAGCATTTTGAGGAGCTCACATTACTCACATCCAAAGAGTCCAGAACTCCACGACGGACAGAGTATCAAAGGAGGGCCTCACCATGTTGGCGGGCGTGATATATTTTCAGGTTTACAGGAATGAAATTTACTTGGGTTATGGGAACATTCCCCTCTATTCTTATGTTTCTTCAGTTTTTAGTATTCTCTAGTGCTCTAGATGATTGGCTCTCTGTTTACATTGACTATTCCTACTTAGATTTTTGCGCAGGATTTCTGATATGTTATCTTTTTCACATGCGGTGCCTTTCTTTCTTCTTCTACGTGTTTATATCTTGGGACTGTGTTCTATTTAGCTGGTTTCAGCTTATATGCCTCTCATAGATCAATTTTTGAACTTTTTATATTTCCTTCAAGCTCTCCGAACCACTTGCCTATCTATATTGTGATTTGTAGTATACCATTTGAGCAACACTGCTCACTTGTAACCTATAATCATGTAACTATTTTATTTAATATAAAACTGTGTTTTTTACTTGCCTAAAAATAAAAAATAAAGCCCTTGATTTACAAAATAAAACACAATTCACCACCACGTAGTTACACCATAAGAAATTCCCTTTGAGGAGTCTTTGGAGGTTATGGAGGCAAACACTACAAGGCTACAGGTGGCCAATCGACATGAAGAAAAAATACAGCAGCCAAGCGACATGGAATTTCAAGTAATATGAAATTGCAACAATTGCCTCTGCAGAAATGACAAAACCAAACATCAATATCGTAATCATACATGTCATGTGTACCTCGAGGTATGGTGGACTGATTTACATTGAAAAATAACACCCAAATAGACTGAATATCACTCTGTCTAAAATTATCTCCAAACTTAAACAATGCATCCTCCTCTACTATGTTTTACTTACTCTGGTCTATAATGGTATTTTACATTCAAACAATTGTATACACAGAAAACAGATCGTAAAAATAATATTAAAATAGGAGAATGTATACACTTCCCATAGCAAGTTAATACCTGTTGAAAATAATTTAGAAAGATAGTAAAAGTAAGATGGTATTGTTGCAGCGATATGACTTTGACATTTAAAGAAAAAATGTTTTCACCATTCAATTGCCAAATAAACCAAAGAACTGCTCTAATATGGAGCAATTACTTACCTGGAGCAACTCCTGAGCAGCAATTCATGGGCACGGGCACTAAATCAACAACAGAGTAGCAGAGTGCGAACATACTATGCGAACAGAGACATGCCACAGAAACTCAAACAAACTATGTGAACAGATTATGCGAACAGAGACGCGCGAACAGACTATGTGAACCCGCGAACAGACTATGTGAACAGAGACACGAGAAAACGAAAATAGTTCACAGGTGATATATTTATAAAATATGAGTTCGGCTGAACTCTTTTTAAATTTTGGTTGAGCTGTTAGTGTCGATTTTCCCATATCTAGAAAAAATCCTGTTTTCCCATGCCGTCAGTGTGACGTCAATCTAAACAGTAGAACGAGTTCAAGCGAACTTTCTCATACAGTTCAGTCGAACTATCCAATAGTTCGGCCGAACTTTCTCAAAAGTTCGACTGAACTATTGTCAAAAAAACAATTCCGCCCCCAATTCTCACAAAAATGTAACCCAACTTCACATTTTCACACATCAATCACAGACTTAATATAATGAATACTTTTGTAAGATAATCCTTTTGAAAAAATAGTTACTGAAAAGAAGATGTGAAACACATCGCATATATTCTGATGATCATATATAAAACAAATCAATTTCTATTCTTATATCGTACAATAGTGCAACTGATACTTCAAACATAAATAATTGATTTCATACATAATTCATGAAAGCTAGATTTATCACTAATGTTAAAATAGAGTTTAGCATACATGATAATAGTACCAGATGTGTGTTTTCCTGTTCATTTGATCAGCGATAATAGGCCACAATCAATCTTCTATCAATAAGTTATTCAGAGAATACAAAAGTGCATCAACATTGATCAACCAAAATGATATATAATTGAAAATACCATGTTCCATTATCTTATCAAGACACCACAAAGTTACAGTAAAGCATTATTTGTAAATGTTCTCAATAAAATTTTTGGACCCTTCTCTAAATGCATGAGAAGGGTTTAAATATTACATTAACTAATTACAAAAATAGATTGTACAAAATATCTTATGAGGTGGTTTCAAACAACCTTCCTCATTCTTATAATCTAATCGCTAAAATTGAAATTATCAAAAAAA